>BOPP01000291.1:933747-978392 GCA_017312745.1 Gryllus bimaculatus | reverse complement strand
TGGCAACTGTATAGCAAAATCATACAAAATAAAATAGAAAAGATAAAATGGAAAAATAGAAGGAGAAACCAATTGTTTTACTGTCGTAGATCTCAAACAAATATTACTTTAAAACAACTTATAGAAAAAGAGAACAAGAATAAAGTTCATCGCTTTCATCATCTTCAGAAGGCTAGACATGACGTTCAAACTATGCGAATAAGCATAACTCTAAAATCAGGAAAAACTTAATGGAGCCACCACATAATCATATAAGAACAACCACCTCTCAGATTAAAAAACAGCACTCTCGGGTCCATTCCCAGGTCAGTAAAAGTCTTCGTCTGGATTCTGGCTTTCCCCTACACTGGTTTAAAAATGTCTGCATAATTTACAGCATGGGAGAAAACAATGCAGATTAATTGGGGGAAACAATCGAGAGATAAATTTTATATGTATATGTTCCCGATTACCAGTAGAAATTGCAGAAGATACGACGATGTGATTCATTCATCGTATACTCCAATAACACTTTTTAAAGGCAACTCAATATAACATGGGACAAATCGAAATCTGCAGTTGTAATCTTATTATGAGATAAAAGATCTCTGAAAATAAGAAAAAAATGAAAAGGAGTAACAAATAAAAACCTTAGGTACTATCAATAATGAAATAGCCAAAAGAAATGAGAACGAATAAGCTTGGTTGAGAACGTACACGAAGTAATAAACTGTTCTTATGAACAAAACCATCACATAACACTACGAAAACGTATTTACTCCTCACTAATTAAAGTTTACAAACATACGGTTCAAAGTGGAGATTGATTTGAGATGAAATTGGAATGACTAAGGGGGAACTCTGCCCTAAATGGACTTCTGCAAAGTTTTATACAGACGACCGGACCAGAAACACGACATAAGAAAGACAAATGAGTAAAGAAATCATCCTTGACGAAATAAGAAATAAACCAAATCTCTGGTACGGCAGTCTTATAGCCAATGACAATGGAAAAGATGCCCAAAACGAGTCCTAAATGGAGCTGTCACAGAACAAACAGAGGAAGAAACCCAAGACTTGCATGCAGCAGGAGCAAAAGGCATAGACGCAGAGAAATCAAATGATCTATTGTCATAATAGAAGCATGAACTGGAAGCGAAAATAGGCGACACTGTAGGGAGCAACTCCGTATATATATATATATATATATATATATATATATATATATATATATATATACGCATACAATAAACGCCTCCATCAAAACCACCATATTATAGACTATATAAGAAAATCTATAAATTCTTTCTATCTCACCAAAAACCGAAGATTGCATTTTAATTAAACGAATTTATTAATATAGATTTTAAAATACGTATCCTACAGTTATGTATAAATATTTATAATCATAATAAATGATGAACACTTTCGATATTTCGATATATGATACACTGAGAAAACCACATCATTGAATTAACAGTTCGGACCGTTGAAATGACAATGAGGATCACCACTTTTGTGTTCAACTAATCTAATTAATAACATTCAATTAAATAATTAACAAAATTGAAAACAATGTATATAATTGCAGCACAATGAACTTAAATCGTTCATATAAACGAATATTTTCATGTTTATAGTAGCTCAAATTTGCCCCCATCCCCCAATGAAAGAAGAAATCCCGCATCTGGTGACCGGCTAGGAACCCCAGGATCAAACTGCGTGGAGTCCCTGGTCGAAGGGATAAAATGCACTGACTGACTGCGGCGAGACGAGACTTGACAAATGTAGTAATTACTCAGTAACGAAGGTCCAGGAAAAGCGCTCAACGCCCAACAAGGTTAAAGAGACGCGTTTGCGTCAACTACGACACAGCAATTTTTTTTAAATTGTACAATACTGGCAGACAAGTGATTGGCCTGTAGTTTTTCGCCAATGAACTGTCTACCGCGTTCGGTAGCAAATAAGTGATGCCGTGTGTGTTTCTAAAATGTTATTAACAGCCTTCGCTGGATGACACTGTGATGCTGTTAATTTCTTAATCCAATAATTCTGGATCTTATCAATCCCGGGAGATTTCCAGTTTCCCATTTTCTTAATTGCTTGGAAGAGGTTCTGTTCATAAAATGTGTGAACATGTTCCACTGTTTCCACAAGTTTATAGGCAGCATCAACTTTAGATTGGAGCCAAGATGCATCTTTGTTGTAGGATCTGCTTTCTTCCCAGATTTCTGCCCAAAATGTTTTGATGTCTTTTGAAGGAGGGGCAGCATTGTAATTCGATTTTTAGTCAGATTGAGGTAGAATCTCTTCACGTATGTTTCAAACAACGATTCTGAACCCGGAAATCTACTCAACGTTTGTAACATCTAATGCGTTGAGTACATGCTTGGATTTTCTCTTTCAGCTTCTCAGCCATCATTAGCCTTGTCTCGTTTTGAATTTGCTATTTTTGTTCAACAAGGAGTGTTTTTCGTTGAACTTTAGAGGTGTGCGTTGATTTAGAATATGCCTGGGCCTGGGCTGGGGAGTGATATTTCACACTGAGTGTCGGCTTTCGTTGTTATTATTATTATTATTATTATTATTATTATTATTAAGTTAATTCAGCAAAACAAAATTTCCCAGGTTCCGGCATACAAACATTCTTAGTTGTGGTAGCGCCACAAGAGTGTGCGTGGAACTGTCCCTAGTCACGTCTATGTTAAGATGGCGGAAGCTATTCTTTTAGTCAATGCCTGGAAGAGGTCCTGAAGCAATGTATATGTTCGATTTTTATGGTGTTTTCGATCTTCAATCTGTCAAAATTCGTCGTAATGCTCTAAAATACCTCAGTGAAGAGAAGAGTGAAATATACCATAGAGTTTTTGAATCTGATATTTCTATTATCAGGCATATATGTGGGTTCGTCGAAAATTCAGAGTTGAATGAAGATAAGGCAATCGTCATTTTTTAAAGTGTCCTTAGTTGAATCCGAGGAAAACTTTGAAGTAAAAAATTGGAGCCGTTCTTGAGAATTAAAAAATCCATTAACTTCAATAAAAAATACGCAAAAACAACTCTTTTTCGTAAAAAAATTTTTACATTACCTTCTTTAATGATTAATTTTTTAGATAAATTTTATTAAGGAAGCAATTTCTTAACAAAAATGAACTTTTGCTACTTTCAAATATCCAGGGAGTTCAATGGAAATGAGATCTGTGCCATTTTTGAAGCGTCCTTTCTTCTATCCAAAGAAAAAATTGAATTACGTTTAAGTTAAACAATTTGGAGCCATTTTTTCAGAAAAGTTTGAAAATAATAAGACATCAAGTAAAGTACCCCAAAAGCAAAATATCTGTTTCAAATTCGCAAGACCTCAAGTCCGGCCAGATCAATGCAGGAATATCAATTTTACAGAAAATATCTGAACGGTTTGAGCGCTAGCGTTTACGAGTACCACAGACAGATGAAGGACACCGCTTTCAGCATCTTCCTGAAGGTAATTGCAGCGGTAGTTCCCGTGTCAGCACAGCAGCAAGACCTCCCCCCTCCTCCCGGTTATAATACCGGGTTAAATAATAAATAAATTTAAAACAATGAAAATAAACTCACCTAAAGCACAAAACCCGTGTCACATTATCAATCCACAGAAGCAATTTTTGAAACACTGCAGCAGTTTTTATAACACTCGCATTTTGTCACACGTTCATTTTAGTAGAATACAGAACTGCTCGGACGGCATGTATCCCACATGGCTGCGTGCTGACAACTCTGCCGGAGCCCTATCGTATACTGTGCCGCGGCGTTCGGTGATGTGATGACAATTTGAGCGACTTGTCATTCTTCGCCTAAGGAGCAGTGGGCCGTATGGATCGTCGCGCTGGCGGTGCATTAGCTGTCAACAGGAAAGCTGCATTGTAGAGCCCTGCGAACTGGCGTTTACGACGGAAAGGTTTCCACAAGGTTGAAAGCGGCAGAGCGTGAGACTATCTTTGTCATCAAATTTAAATAGCAGCAAATATTTTGACGCATTTTTAATGTTTATGGATTGGGACAAAATAACGTTCTAAAATGAGAAATGAAAAAAATAAAAATTAAAAAATACTCGACCTCTAACAAAATTTACATGCAGATGGTTTCGAGAGCCTCTTTCCCTAATACCATGTATCAATTGCATAAATTGTAAGAATAAAACACTAGTAGTGTTACAACAGGGGAAGCTCATCATGTAGTATCCACAACTTTAAATTACGAAAGAAAATTATTCGAATAATGAAAAAATGCCATCTGCGAGATCCTTGCGAGCCTCTCTTTATTGACCTTGGAATCTTACCATTGCTGTGTCTATTTATTTACGAATCTAATATTTGTCAAAACTGACTTACTTAACGGTGGGAAGATATTTTCATGCATTACTGATATTTATAATTACAACACACGTCATAGAAATCACGTTCATCAAGTGGCAGTATCAACAGCTCACTATCAGAAATCCACATACAATACATGTATGTTACTTTACAACACATTGCCAGATGACATTAAACAATTGAAGTCGGTACACAAATTTAAGTTAAAAGTAAACTATTTTCTGCTGCATAACTCTTTCTATACAATTAGAGACTATACTGATCATCAAAAAGAAAAATAATGTTTATTTTAACAAAACGGTGATATATAATGAATTAGTTTACATTTGTATTGTATAATTTCTTTAGAAAAGACAATATGCTTGTAACAAATAATTTACTCCAGCTTACGGGTCAATGACCTCCATCTCGATTATGTTTTTGTCCAGCTTCATTGATCCATTGAGCAAATTCTGAGATGGCCCCTTGTTTTACTTCTGGGCGTATATGTAGCTTCACTATGCGCACGTTTTGTTGAACTCTCCTTTTGCTTGTAGTGTAGGAGTAGAGGTTACTATTTTGTTAGCAATGCAGAAAAATCAAACCTGCTGTTTGTTTACCGATGCAAATACGTTTTTCTATAACTCGGAAACGAAAATGTCTAGTTTTTCAAATGTTGCTAACTCGCGCTTTTAAAAATTTTATTTGTATTTATTTTATTTATTTATTTATTTATTTATTTATTTATTTATTTATTTATTTATTTATTTATTTATTTATCTATCTATCTTTAACTGTTATTCATCTTTCAACTATTTATAGTTAAGATGATGGGAAGGATTCTGAAATTCAAGAAAACGTGCGCAGATGATTTTCTCCCTCATACGTCGCATACAGTTTTATTGTTTTTTGACTAAATAAATCTAAATCTAAACAGACCATACTTTCTTGCATTGTTTATAAAGGCTCCGCAATATCATATTACTACCAGTGGCAAATTCTCCTACACCTCGCATAAATCGTCGGTATACCTAATTTGAAGAGTATAAGAAATGTCTTCATAAGTATGATAATCCCCTAACAAAGTACTGAGATTTTGAACGTCTTTAAATCAGATGCGAAAAAATTACACTACTTTGCTACCAAGTGCCAGCCGGTGTCAGCAGTTTTGTTAGCCGGAAGTTAGTATTTTGTGTGATTATGCTACAGGGCAATTATTAAGAACTGCATTTCATGGTATTGGATTTCCAGGAAAGTTGAAAATCAAAAGACAATGGTAGGCCCACAACAGACCAAGACTGCAAATTGCCGAGACAGGAAGAGATACTACAGCAGACACTTTTGAACTTCGTATTATTCTTGACACAAATGTTTAACGAGATGCTCTAAATTTAACACACACTTTTACTGGCCGTGCCTTCTTTTTAGCAGTGATAAGTGTAGAAACGTCTGATTAAAAAAAAAAAAAAAGATTCGACCACAGTTTTTCTTGCTAGTTCTTTAAGCAAGCTTGAAAAAGAAAGAAATCATATATTTTGAACATTTACACTGTATAATTTCGAGTAGACTTGCAGTTAATTGCTCAAAAGATATTACAAATTTCGAATCATAACGAAATGGTAAAGAAGAACGCACTGATTCTAACAAGACTCATAGACAGGA
This sequence comes from Gryllus bimaculatus, assembly GCA_017312745.1. Lineage (NCBI taxonomy): Eukaryota > Metazoa > Arthropoda > Insecta > Orthoptera > Gryllidae > Gryllus > Gryllus bimaculatus. The sequence continues at coordinate 972,420 of BOPP01000291.1, read as the reverse complement.
GCGCCCAGAAGGGGAGAGGGGAACTGGGGCAACTTGCCCAAAGCCCCGACTTAATTGGACGCCGACTTTTTTCATTCAAAAGACATAAAAAATGTATTTATCTCTAATCCAAATTTAATGCTATAAGTTATCTCTGACGCATGTAGAAATGAATTGGGGGAGGAAGGAATTTTGTATTCGAAATAAGGGAACCCCGCGGATCAACTGCCCCAGGCCCCTGATTTGCTCTGGGTGTGACTGCTGTGGCGTCGTTAACACAAGGGCCAGAACCGTTAGGTCGGTGAAAGTACGCTGCGGGGGAGGAAGGGGTTGAGCCTGAACATCCGGGAGTTTGCGCTCGGGCGGTTGACTCAGATAGTGCCGCAGAGCCAAAAATACCGGAGGCTGTAAACTCCGAGGATGCTGCCGGCGAGCCTCGTTTACGGAAGCAGGCAGCCAACCTAAGAACCCTGTGTGTGGGCGTTAACCAAACCTGCGAGTCTCGCGCCAGCCGGCGAGCCTACCTATGGAACAGTGGTGGGGGTGTCAGCCTCAACTATTTAACGCGGCGCCATCTGCGCCCGCGTTCTCATTCAGTTTGCATCGGGAAGCTTGTACGCGTGTACAAGGGGTGTAGGAGTGTGGGCGAGATGTCCGGAGAGTAAGGGCCAGACAATCTCACGTGCGGTAGGCACACGGTCGTCACGACCGTGTTAAATTTTGGCGTCTGGCAATGTGACGGTAATTGTCACGGGACCGAGGTCCGATAGCGCGCATCACGCGTGGCTTGTGTTTTCTGCGGTAAAGCAGTGTTCTGAAAGGAAAAGGTTGCCGGAGTGTTTTAATATTAGCAATTCATTGTAACTTGTACATAATCTTTAATATATTATTTTTATTTTGTTATTGAAATTTATTTCTTATTTCACTACGTCACACTGCTCACAGATGTCTGCCACTTAGGAAAGCAGGCCGAAAGTCAGTAGCCTTTCACAACTGAGATCCCGGGTTCGATTCCCGTACAAGCTTATGTGAAAATTACGACACAACGAGTCTGCCAGCTTCAAAGGGGCTAGTCCAACCCCCCCGTGAAGCGCCCTAAACCTTAGCCCTATCCTCATTCCTTCCCAATTCTGGCCGATTGGTAAATGTCGCAGGGCGCGTGCGAAACGCGAGCGCGAAGACACTACCTGTCGGCGATTCCCTGACGTGACTACGACTACTCTGCGGCCCGTAGAGAGCGCTTAAATGGATGGTTACTCCAATTGTAAATGTTAACTCCATAGTGCGCTCAACGCTCCTTAAGAAAGCTGAGACGCGTTGAGTCCAGTCGTAACAATTTTTAAAAAAAGCAAGAACAAGCTTTTAGGAAACGAAATGAATGAGAAACATCGTTTAATAGAGGAAATACTAGCTTTAATCAACACATGTGACCAACTCCTAAATTATTTGCAAACGCAACAGTTTTCAAGCGTACTTCATTTGCTATCCAGAACTATTTATTCGAAACTGTAAGAGATGTTATGATACATACAATTACAAAGGAACTTGCCTCGCAAATTTTGTGACTATTGCTCGAGACGAGTACTCAGACATAATTTAACAAAATCGCTGCTCTCTACCATTTTGCGTTACGTGGACAAATTTGGTAAATTTAAGAAAAGTACGTGGGCGTCAATGAGATTTTAGACAATGCACTTAATCAGAAAAGAAATACATTTTTCGATTTTAAAAGTTTGTTTCATTGCCCTTCTTGATTCCTCAAAATTTATGGAGTACAAAGCATCTTTTCCTGATCAGCTTTTATCAAAACGTTTGAAATCCTATGATTCATACTTTAGTTCAATACGCCTGAAAAATGAATTGAGTGCTGGGTACTTGCCCCAAGATGAGATTTTCAAGGGAAATCTGCCAGATTGTAAAAATCATGAAGGAGAGAAACTTGATGTGGGCCCTGCCGGAAGTATACAAATTAGCATGTGTAGTTTTAACTGTACCATTAAGCACAACTTCAGTTGAACGGTCATTTCCCACCTTCAATAGAATTAAATCTCACTACAGGTCAACTACAGGCCAAGAAAGTCTTATCTTCGCTGTCAATGTAGTCGATTTAGAAGCAGTTACTTTCTAAATATCATAAAGATCTTCATAAACAGGCTGTTTTGGAGCTATTCCTCACGAAGTCTTGACGAAAAGAAATTATATTCCAGTAATCTTGATAAGTGTTGGCTAGGCTATCCGTACAGCTGTACGCTCTGAAGAAGGCCACAATACGCTGGCCGAAACGTTAGCCACCATGACATTGACGCGGCTCGTCCCGGATAGTCTAGCCAACATAAAACTTCGGCCGAGGAAGCCTACGCAACCAATCTTGATAAGTACAATTAATACCCCAGAATTCAAACACGCCCATAATGTGTACGTTTTAAGGCCCCTACACACGTACCAATTTTGTCGGGACGACCGAGTCAATCCGACAAATTGCATCAAGGTCATCATCATTGTGGAGGCAAGTTGTCCAACAGAAATTTTGTTGGGCACCCGACCGCCGATTCCCCTACCATACTGCCAGACAAATTGTGTAGTGTGTAGAAGTGTTGGACCAACTTACAGCGTTTCTAGACCTCAAAACGCTGGCTCAAATGTGGAACAGTTGTTTCAGTAGAAAGTTTTTTGGTACTTGGGGGTTTTGGAGGTCGCTGATTACGAATATGAAGTCGATAATTTCAAGAAATAAAATTACGAATCAAATTTGGCAGAAAAGAACAATTTTTAAATGCAAATTTCTTTTGAAAATCGGTAATGTAAGCGAATGTTGACAATAATTACGAGAATGATCGCAACATAAAGAAAATCAATTGTTTTTATTTATAAATTGTAGAAATGACATACAATAACATGAGAAAATCATTATCAAACGGCTTAAAAACTCCTTTATTCAAACACGGGCCAGCAATGAGCAATGCAGTTAGAGCGAGATGCAGCAACTTTTGTTATTTTGAAAGATAATACGTAATAAGAAAACTGCAAATTTGACTGTAAAAATATTATGTAGACCTACTATAACACGTTTTGTTTAGAATTTCTCATTCATTTTTTTCACTTCAGTAAGTAACATAATACTCAGTATTCACTTGGACTAAATCTTTTATTTTAACTCGTGTTATATTTTTACAAAAACTTTGTCAAAAATGTTAATAACCTGCTGGTATTTTTCGCTGCCCTACTAGAGCACGGTCGCACGTAGTTAGCTTTCGAACTGGGCTCTAAAGATGAATTCAAAAGATGTGTTCCTCGTCTGCATTTTAAATCTATGACTACATGGGTAAACTATAGTGAACATAAACATCTCTAAATAGGATTTTTTATTTCATTTTGGCCAGATTTTTGAGGTCGCACTGTCTTGCTAGCATAGATGTTGCCTTCTCAAACTTCCGAGCACTACTGAAAAATCGGGTTGTTGGTTGGACAATGTGTAGCCGAGAGTCCAATTTCGTTGTCCCGGTGACCGGTCCGACTAGTTGACCCGTGGGTAGAGGCCTTCACTTTTAAGTACAACTATGGCTGAAATATCTTTCATGAGATGCGGTACACTTGCCATTCTTTTAACAGTCCCTTATTTAATCCGTGGAAAAAACATTTGGAGTGTCTTTTGAGAAAAAAATTTATAATTTGAATTTCAAGCAGAAATTATGCGAAATACTAGTTTTCAAAAACATGACTATTTTTTAGAACAGGTTTAAGTACAAAAACCTGTCCATCTTATTTTGTACTTTTGAAATGTTAACTTTTAACAATTTTCAAACATCTTCTGGACTGGACTCTATTGAAATGGAGGAACTTCAATATGCTTTGAAGAGAACAATAATAGAAAGTCATCCAGATTAGAAAATATAAACTCAATCATTAGGAGGCATCGTCCTACAGTGACACATGCTACATCTATTAAATTTGTGCTGGTTTAATTATGAAGTCCCAAACGAATGGAGAACTGTGGACTTTATCTCTATTAAAGAAAGGAGAATACAACAAAACAGAAAATTAAAGAGGTATCAGTCTGCTGTGTGCTGCTTATAAAATACGTAGCAAAACTATCAACAAAAGACTTTCACTTACCTCAGAAAGCCTACTCCTAGAAGAACAAGCTGGGCTTTGCAAAAGACAATCTGCTATTGATATTTTCAGCTTAAAACATATAATACAAACATACAGAAAATTTAATTTAGACACCTACCTTTCATTGATTGTGAATATTTGACTGCATCCACAGGGAAAAACTTTGGGTGATAATAAAGAGGATATAAAATTCATTTAATCCGAACAATACAAACTCTGTAAAAATATACCAAAATTATGATTGTTACTGGCATCGAAAAAGTCAATAATACAAATCACAACCAACCAAGGAATGACGCAGGGATGCATGTTATCACCTGCTTTATTAAACATTTACAGAGACAACAGTAAGAGAATGAAAAGAAACTGCTTCTCCAGGTATAAAAATCAATCAACGTGAATTTCTTAACACTATGACATCCTATTTGCTGATGACCAGGTTATCATTCAAGATACGGAAGATAAATTGCAATTGGCTATCTACAAACTAAATCTGTTTTCTGTTAACTACAATTTAAAAATTTCCATACCAAAGACCAAAATAATGGTGTTCCTAGGGTAAGATCTGATTGGAACAAAAATGACCTTCAAAATATCGAACAAATATCACAGTTCAAATATTTAGAATGTGATATTATTTATGAGGAAATTATTACCTAAAAAATAAATAACATCCAAAGAATTGTGGAACTATATGATGATCTCTTAAAGGGAAAATTAGAAAGAAGTGCAAATAACATTTTACTAAGTAAAAGGTTTAATGACAAAATAAGTATGGGTGCAACCAATACGAGAAATTGCAACTGATGGTGGAACAAAATGGAAGCAACATCTGTAGTGTGTGGCACCAGGAAGAATCTTCTACATCCTGAATCATAGATCTTCCACAAGAAAAAAAGCTGATCAATTGAGGACAAGATGGTGAAGCTGGAATGTTCAATGTTACACATGAAAGGTAGTGGTAGGATTTTAACTTTCTGAGTAGTTGTTTACAGGACTCATGCTTGTGCAGGTTTGTTAACTTCCTCAATATTCGTTTTTGGATTATGAAAATGTGCATACTTTTTGGAGAATCCCCCCAGAATAGATTCCACATTTTAGATGTGAAAAAACACTTGCAAAATGCACTGTCTGTAATGTATCCAAGTTAAAATCTGACTTAAGGATGTATATGGCAAAACATGACTTTGCGAGCTTATTATTTAGGTCTGTAATGTGAGAGTTCCATTTTCGATTATCTAGAAAGGAAAGTTATTCTTCGGCCTATTATTTTAAGTATAATTTTACTGACCAATTGGGCTGGTGGCTTTTCTTTAAAGAGTAAATCCTGAAGTTTAGATAGTTTTACAAGTGTTTATGATAAGTTTTTTCTTTGAACCGTTCGACTAGTGCCTCTGGAACTGCTGGTGCTTCTTTTTGTAGTCAGAAGCATATCATAAGATTTCTGTAAAGCAATAGGTTCTAGGATTGGTCTTTGCGGTACTCCATAATTTATCATTGTAAGTTAAGAGGATTTGGTCAAAATCTTTTTATCTATTCATGCTGGATTGTAACTACCTGGTAACAATTTTAAAGATTAGATTCAACCCACTGATATACAATGCCTCAAATTCCTAGTTTCAATTTTTGATAATAGTATGTGATTATCAATACACAAGCAAATGCTTTTGATAAATGAAGAAACAGGGCAATGGGAATTTCTTTCTGATCTAATCTGGTCTTCGAGTTAAAACTACAATAAGACCTTGAGAGGTCTTCAAAGACTAAGAGTGAAGCCAGCATTAATACAATTTGCCTTTTAGAGACCCCTCACATAAAAAACACTCTCAGTAAATAAAATTACTATAATGGATATAAGAACAAGGAACGGAAAGTGTTCATTTCATCACAGAAATTAAAAGAATCAAAACAACACTTTAACATTTAGTTAAATCTCTTTAAATGGCACAGAAATGTACATTCTTATGTCACAAATGTGGAATGTTTCTTAATTAAATTTTTACAACAATACATATCTACAACATGTCTCTTGCAGGATGAGTTGCCTCTTCAGAGACCTCTTACAAGTAACTTTAATACATAATGATAACATATACAAGTTCATACAATTTCTTTGTCATTGCCTAGTTGTTTGTGAAGACTCAGCATATATGGAAACCTGTCATCTGAAAGTTAAGCCCGATATTTATAAATGCAACCAATACAAACAAAGTATTAACATACCAAACCATTTATGAGCCTTAGAAGTCTGAGCATTATGTTAATGCAGCTAAAAATAACAGGAAAGCATAACAGCATTTATCTTACAATTTTGTATATTATTCAGAATCATTAGTTAATTCATTATCCGAATTGAAAAATAAATTAATTTAATGTGTGACTTTCCATTTCCTTCAGTCTCTCCCACTTTAGATAAACTTGTATCTCTCTTATGTAAAGAAAGATTCCAAGGATTTAAGAAAGGGAAAAAACAACCAAAACACAACAACCACATTTCAAGAGCATGTTCAAACTTAAGAAATTATAAAATTGATCGGTTATTCGTATGGATGAATGCATAGTTCAATAAAATGAAGCAAGAAAGTAAATATGGATAACTGTAGAAATAAAAAATACAAGGTCAAATTTTGAGAAAAGACAATTGTTACATTAGGCAAGAATCATACTCAAGACCAGAAATGTCTATGGGGCACTCACACTTGAAAAATTAATATGTATTCTTAAGAAGTGAGATGTTCATTACCAACAACTTAAGAGAAAAATGCTATGAAGTAATGCAACTGACCCAAGATCCTAAGGTTGTTGTGCATGCCAGTATAGTTACAGTAATCAAGAAAACATTTTTCAAGGGTGCTGCATGGCTTTGCAGGCTACATACATATCCTTTTCAACATTTTTGAACTTCTGTTGAGTACCTTGTAAGATACGATCTTTAATAAATCGCACTAGGAAAGATTCACCAATATCATCACAGACCGTGAGTAAACAAAATATAATTAATACATTTAATTTAACCATCTACGTGAAATCTTTATCTATGCAGTACACTCTACTTTCATTATTAAATAATAGTAATAATAATTTAATAATGTCGCTTATTATTTAATAATAAATAATTAAATGAAAAATAAATATTAAATAGATATCACATTGCGCCAAGACTCCTCAACTATGCCAATAAAGCTTTCTTTAGTATGCGACTTCATACACACTTTTTTTTTATGGTAGATAAAATATATTAGATCTACTACAGATTTAACAACATCCAGTCAGCAAACAGTGATTTAAAACTTTGATTATACTGGTTGCATTTATAAGGTTCAAGTATTCTTTAAGTTGTAGTTTACATACATATTCTTCAGGCAAACTGTGCTGATACTAGTGAATCACTAATAATTTTATTCTTTATTAAAATAAATAATACTTTATACAATCAGGGACTCCTTTTCTATTGAAAGCATTGATGTCCCTAGGTATGTCAAACGAATTTCCACCATAGAGGGTTAAAGTCATATTGATGTAAGTCATTTTTCCGAAACCTAATGATTAAAGTATTTAGATACAATGTAAAAGAGGTGAAGTAAGTTTCCTCGGTAATAGAAGATATCACAAAGCCTTTATTTCTATCATTATTTGAAAATAATCATTACTTCCTATGTAAGCAAAATTTCACTTACACCACAAACTTTAACCCTTCAAACAGTAGTTTATACTCAATTGACCATTGTAAACTTTGCATTGATAGTACCAACACAAAACTGTGCTGTAATATTTTACAGAGATGCAGGATTTTAAATGATGGATTTACTGATTCAAATACTGAAGGATTATGACCAGATATTAAAACTGTAGTGAATTCGTTTCCTGTTTTTTCACTTTCATGTTTTACAATAACACAAATTGACTTTAAAACAATTTCAATCAATACACTGAAGTTATTCTATATTTAGAATGCTCTCCCCACTCAAATACAGCTATTTTGCATGCTCAACAAGAATCCTGTCAACACAACATATTTGTAATACAACAAGCACTGCCCATCCACTTCCCTGGGGTCAAAGAATGGAATTTAAATCTACCCAACCACTCAAAAGTGCTCGTGTAAAAGTGCTGTGTTGATTCCAGACTTTCCTGAATAAAAGATTCACAACTATTTTGTTTGTGATCAGTGTTTCAAAATGATCTCAACCAATCTTTTTGTTTCACAGACGTTGTTGTTAACTACACTCACGTCTAAGAATTTATTTAGAATGTATATTCTGAAAACATGCAAGTCTTTAGAACACTCGCTTCTGGTTGAAGTGTTTATAATTATTACATTTATTGAGATAAAGGTTTCACATGGACTTCTTTTTCTTCTAGACATTTTGTCATAAATTATAAGCAAATCTAAACACTCAACATCAAAATACATTCTGGCAGGCGTATGGCAACCTACAGATTTTAATACGTAAATGGTTGTTTTTTGCATTCCCTGCGGTGAACAGGCAAGTACTCAACAATCTATAATTATATCCCTGGAAAGTTGATACACGACCATCAAAGTGATATGTTGTGATCCTAAACTAGGCCATCTACTTATATCTCAAAAATCATTAAAATCTGTGGAGCGACTTAGGAGAAGTTTGCTGTCAAATGTCATTTTCATTTCTGTAAAAGAATTTATAAGGAATTTTACAAATGTATTGAACACAATACTCTACTACATTAATGACTAATGTGAGACATTTTTATGAGGTTCATTCTGTGAATGAAGAAATGGCTTTTGAAAAAGAAAGATTGAGAAACTAAATAACACATACAAGCAGTAGAATATTGTTTCAGTTTACTTTGTGCATTTAATTTTTTTTATGCTGAGTGGAGAGAGATTCAATGAACATTACCGACTAAAAATGTCCACTGAAAATGTCCCAACAAATAAACATGTTATTTCTGCAGCACATTGAAAACAGTAATAAAAACAGATGCACAGGAAGACAAAAGATAAATTACAAAATTATAATTAAAAACAGGGTACAGAAAATAATTTATACAATTTAATGTGCCTTCATTCTAAAAATATTATATTGAAGTTGACAAGAAAATTTACACATGTAATTTTTCATTAGAACAATAACTCATTTACATGGAAGTTTTTATAACCTAACACATTTACATCCAGAATATTATACTCCACTCAAATTGCAGATTTACTTTATGAAATATATGGAATGTTATTACTTACGTTATGGAAGAGTAAGTAACCAAAGAAATATACTAAGGAAAAAAGTCTGTTTTATACTGCTTTAATTCCTGCAGAAATTTGAATATCATACTTCTATTTATCAAAAAATAGTTTGTACCACAAAAACAAACTACTATAGAATGGAAAAAAAAAAAAGTGGGATTGTAATATTTATTTGTTACTTTTAGTATCTTTACTCATGACAATGCAATTTGATAAAGAAATCCAGTACAATGAAAGAAAATTCTAATTATTAAGCACCAAACAAGTTTAGGAATGTACACATTCCAATATTAAAAATTTCAATATTTTTCTGCTAATTGTTTTCCTCAAAGTAAACCTATAGATAAAAGGCTCATTAATTATCATTAAACTTGAGCACAAACAGGAATTTTAATGGTTCCTTCTTTTCTATTTCACCTGCAGGCAATTTTCATCTGTACTGTAACTCTTGCTATTATAGGGAAGGTACAGCTTTCACATATTTACAAAATTTAACACATTTTAAATAACAATAACTAAACCTTTTTCAGCATTGGTAAATTCAATACTTCTGGGACTTCAATGTCTTCCAAACGAATTTTAGATGGATTGAAGGGAAATCTCACTGGAAAACTGAATTTGGTATCCATAAGTAGAGTTGTCTGGAATAAAATTAGCAATATTAGAAAAAATACTCAGCATTTTCAAGATCTAATATTAACAATTATTTATAATAAAGGGCATATTGCATGTTTGCCATTATCCATTTTTGCCACAGCCCATTTAGCAAACAAAATTCATGTCACCCACAAGCTGTTACATTGTTATTTATTCCAATACACCTTTGTATATTTATTAAAATAAATATTATTAAAAGAACTCATCAGTTTGAAGATAATACAATTTCAATTAAATACATTATAAATAAGTAAAGGGTAAAATGCATACCATATTTGATATAATCAATAAGATTGTCAATTAGGGAACTAAAAACCTGGCTCTTGAGATTATTTATATCCATGAGTGCACTAAAATGTGTATATTGTAATTACATGGGGGCCTTTATATCTTTTATGCAGAACATGATTTTCAATAGTTTCTTGATAAAGGGCTTTTTTTTAAGACAAAAGAAAACATTTAACCACTAGCTTTGTTATAATGCTGAAGATATTTGGTTTGATTTTTCAATTTTCAAAATCTTTTAATAGGTTGAAAAATGATGAGGGAAGAAGAAACCACTAAGTTCATGATTAAAAACAAACCCTCCCTTCACGCACTATTATTATAATGTATTTTTAAAGGCCCTGACTTCTTTCCACAAGTCATTTAAATTTTATTTTGAGTAAAATGTAAGAAACTAGTATTCATCAGGGTAGACACTGCCTACCTTGCCTACTGCAAAGGAGCTCTCACTGTGTAATTGTTATAAAGAGAGCCTAAAATTTTAGGAATTTATGTTGGTTTTTTTTCTATGTTAGCTCTACAGTTATTGCAATAAATAACAAATCTTAATTACCAACTCATTTTGTTGAATGTTTTTACTTCCTAAAAAAAAAAAAAAAAAAATTATAATAATTCAAGAACGATTTTTCAATTTCTTAAACATTTCCTTGCAAATTAGCATCCAAAACCAAAATTCACTTTCTTTAAGAGGCACTGTTGCAATGAACAACGGTATACAATCCAAAAATATCTCATGTGAAGGACTTCCTATTGTCTCTCTAAGGACATTTCATCTTTGCTTAACCATAATTATGTTGAATTTTTTGGAGCTTTGATAAAAATACATCACCTATAGTCACTGGTACTTCCTTCCATGGAACAGATTAAATGATGTTTATCACTTGGGTTAATAGAAGATACACATCTTTTAATTTTGGCAAGAAATTAATATTAAGCCAATTAGTAGTAATAAAGTCAACAACATTAGATGCTCAGTCCCAGCCAATTTAATATTCTGATCAACCCAGATAAATATATTATTTCTTGAAAATGTAACTGGGATAGTTTATATAATAGTGTTGGTTGAATTGATCCAAGGATTAATTTGTGGAAAATAAAGTGTTATTCTTGCTTTATTATTTGCATGGGGAATGATTTACATATATGGATTGTCTGAAGGCGACATTCCCTTAAGCCAACTTTGGATTTTTTTTAATATTCCAATTTAGTGTGCTTTAGGAACATAACTTATTTTAGTTGTTTTTAGGATTTATATATTTGGCTCAGCTCCCATCTCCTGGAAAACATTTACACACTGCTAGAAAGTTCAATGAACAGCCTCAGGAAAGTAAATCAAGGAAACGACCAAAGCAGAAGAATATGATAATGAATATTGGATCATGGAATGTTAGAACGTTATTACAACCTGGAAAGCAACAAGAACTTACAGAAAAAACTGGGAAGACACAACTAGAAATAGTAGCAATTCAAGAAACAAGATTAAGTGGTAATGGCTTTCTTAAAAAATATAGTTTTGTATTTTATTATAAAGGAATGGAGGACAAGCAGGAATGGGATTTTTAATTATGATTAATATGCTGAAATATTATAAACTTTAGCCCAGTAAATTAAAGATTATACAAGTTAAGGCTCAAAGGTAAATTTAATGTTACAATAATTATTTATTAATGTGTGCCTAGTAATGAATATTAAATTAAAGAACAGTTCTATGAAACCCTACAAAGAATAATTGATCAAACTCTAAAGAGTGATATTCTATTCATGCTGGGCAATTTCAATGCAAAAGTTAGAAAAGAAGCAATGTATAAAAATATAGCAGGTAAATACACATTGCATGAAATTACAAATGAGAATGGTGAAATGCTATGCACTTTAGCTGCATTTAAAGATCTTGAAGTTGTTAGCATGTAATTTCAACATAATAAAGGCACATGGGTCACACTTGACCAGCAAACAGTCAATCAAATTGCTCATGTCCTAATTAATAGCAGAAGGAAAGATTGTGGAAGATGTGATCTACCTAAAGAAGTCTATAAGAACAACAAAATAGGATAAGGCTAATATGCAAGACCTTTCAAAACTCAAGAGCATACAATACAAAGTGAAACTAGCGGACGCTCTAAAAAAATTCCCAAGTAATGTAGGTAGTGATAGTAAAGATGTCAATGAGCGTTGGGATGATATTGAAAAGGAATGGATAAAAATTAGTGGATACTGCTAATGAAAAGTTTGGTAAGCAAAATAAGACCAAAAAATGAATGGCGGGATGAAGCGGTACAAGTTTTACCTGTTCGAAAGAAAGGAAGCAAATAAAATTTGTAAAAAGAAAAAATGATAAATCAGAAACTCACATCAATTGAGCAGAGCTACAAGAAAAACAAAACTAGATAGTTTTTTGGCGATTTAAAATATAATCTGCAACAAAATAATCTCACCCTCATGCCATGTGAGGATGCACAAGGAAATGTTCTAATATAGAAAACGTAAATGATGCAAAGATGGAAAGAATATTTTGAAAGTATTCTGAATATAGTCTTCACATAGAGAACAAAACAAATAATACTACTGTTGATAATGTAGAAAACTGCAACGAATGTGAGCCGCCAACATATAATGAAGTATATTATATTATAAATAATCTTAAAGCCAATAGGGTAGCAGGCTCAGACAACTACATAACTAATTACTGGCAGAACTTATTAAGCATGGAAGAAGACTATTAAAAAAGAACTGCATAAAATAATGCAAGAGACATGGGTGAATGAAAAGCTTCCAGAACAGTGGACAGAAGGTATAATATGCCCCATATCTACAAAGGGAGGTAGACAAAATTGCAGTAACTACAGACTGATAACTTTATCAATTGTTGCATACAAAGCTTTTGCAAGAATTCTAAACAATAGACTGTAAAATGGTTGAAGAACAAATGAGTGACCATCAAGCAAGATTTAGGAAATACAGATCAACTGTAGACAATATATTTACAGTAAGACAAATTTTTGATAAATGTCTTACATATAACATTAACCTATTCAATAGATTCTTTGATTAAACACACGCCTTTGATTCTATTCACAGGACTAAAATCAATGAATGTCTTAAAATATTTAAGTTTGAATATAAAATAGAAGAAGAAATTAAAGAAAGAATAGTAGCTGTTAATAAAGCTTTGCCAATCAAGCATTCTTTAGAAGTAAACTGATATTTAAAAGTGCAAAGTTAAGACTCCATAAGGCAGTAGTACTGCCAGTAGAGGCAGGAAGAACATGGGTCTTCAGAGAAGTTGACATTCAAAGGTTAAAGATTTTGAGGAGGATCTTTGGACCTGTTACACAACTAAATGGTATCTGGAAAATAAAATATAATACAGAATTGGATAACCTAATAAAACACAAAAATATTGTTAATCATATCAGATCTTTAAGATTAATTTGGATGGAACATGTCTACAAAATGAATGATGATAGGCTAGTAAAGAATCCCCATCTTAATCAGGTTTTTGTTCAGATTTCCTGATCCATTGAGCAAATATTGAGATGGCCCCTTGTTTTGCTTCTGGACGTAAATGTAGCTTCACTATGGGCACATTTTGTTGAACTCTCCTTTTGCTTATAGTGGTAGGAGTAGAGGTAAGGGCGAGTTACTATTTTGTTAGTAATGCAGAAAATAAAATCTGCAGTTCATTTACAAATAAGTTTTCTATAACTTGGGAACAAAAATGTCTAGTTTTTCAAATGTCGTGCTTTTTTTAAAAATATCATTATTATTTTAAATTTTTTTTTTTTAACTTTTATTCATTTTACAAACTATTTATAGTTAAAATGATGGGAAGGGATTCTGAAACTCAAGAAAACGTGTGGAGATTCTCTTCTCCCCTATACGTTACATACAGTTTTTTGACTAAATAAATCTAAAATCTGAATCAAAAGTCCTCAGATGGAACCCTATTACAACCAGAGTTAAAGGAAGACCGAAGACAAGATGGAAAGATAATGTCAATGATATTAAGAGAATGAAAATAAGAAACTGAACTGTGAAAGTGAACAATAGAAAGGAATGGAAGGCCATAGTTACAAGCCAAAACAATTAGCAAATAATGTTTTTGAGCCTGACTAAGACGTAGTATTTGGCTCAGAAATTACTGAAATGAGTATGTGTATTAAAATAGTGACATTAAGAAGTGTGGAATAAAATAGGTTAAAATCTAAGAAAGTGAGCCATGGTTATAATGTACTCTGTAATCATATCATATTATTAAATATACAATTTACATTTAATTTTCCAATTATTGAACACAAATCTCAGTCATAAGATTCATACTTTATCACATACATTCATATACTTCATTCATACTCCATACAAATTCAGATTTGAGGCAACTGGTTGACAAATGACTTTGTCATTAAAGTTTTTTTTAACACCTTGTGAACACTTTCTTCGTCCTACTTTACCCCCTTATTATGCTTACCTGCTGGGAGTTTTCTTGTCTTTCTTGAAGCTTGTTCTGAATTTTCCTAATGAATGGCACAGGAACTCGTTGTTCACAATCATCTGCTGGAGTGTATAAGTTCAAGATTTTGATTATCTGTGAATTACAATACTTTATTAGTAAATAGAAATGATATTCCCAACTCTCATGAACAGAATTCAATAACAATCACACTAATAAATAACAATTACAACAAAAACTATATGCCAGAAATGGACAATTCAACCATTTGTTTTATATGTATTTATTTCTACTATTTCTAGCAAGACTAGACCCAATTATGTATTTTAATCACAAAAGAATGGAAATAAAAAAAAAGAAAGAAGGTACATTTTAAACTACGAAAGTATGCAAAATTATTTTCAACTAGTTAAAAATAAGTGAAAAAGAACAATTTAGTATTCTTAAGCAGTTGGCTTTTTTCTAAAACCGACTCACCTGAAACATAGATAACTGATTGCACATATCGCATAATGATTGTATGTCTTCTTCAGTTTTACGGGCTTGTAAGAGTTGTGATGCTTGTACAATAGGCTGTAATGTATCGGTAACCATAGGATCCTGTAATTTTTGATCACGAGCCCATTGTTCCAGATATGACAGATTGTATCGAATCTGCATTCCTTTTGCCCAATGACAAAGATCTTTACGTAACAATAAATTGTTAAGTGCAGAGGCACATATGAAGTAGAAAAGCTGAAACAAAACAATGCAATGTACTTCAAGAACAGAAATTGAAACTAATAGTTACAAGTGAAATGTATGGCACAAAATAATGTAAATATTAAAATCATCATCACATATTTTAATAACTGGGAAAGCGAGAAAAAACTATAAGCGAGGACCCATCATTTTAACACTCTAAAACCTCTATAAGAGATAACAGAAACCTCTGTAAGAGAAAGTAGCTTTTCCTTCACGGATCTCTATAACCAAGTCTGCTACTTCTGTGTACCTCTAAAAGCGACAGTCAAGCGTATATTTAACATTTTGGGTTAGTACAGATAAACTAAGACTTTCTGCCAGAGGAAACGGAGGTTAAAATTGGACCTAGCAATGAGGAATGGATCAAGTTTGTGTTCCATGAAACCAGTATGTTAATGTCAATCTTTGAAGGCTTTCTACAGATTGACAGTGACGTGGCTACCGTCAAAGAACACACCAACAATGATATCATTAAGCATGATTTGAGCATGTGTACTGACGGAAACGACTGAAGATGAAGCTGACCGATCACAGATTTTGGATGCAGAAGCAAAGAACATTAAAGAAGCAAGAAGCTTTAAATGCACTGGAGACACTCCACCAGTTTTTTTTAATACTTTGTGGTTGTTGATAAAACAAAATTTGAACAGATTAATGAACAGGAAAAACATATACAAAAAGCAAAACAAGAAATGCAGAAGAAATTAATGCATCTATTTAAGTAAATATTAGTGTGTGAATTTTGTATTCTTTCAGTAAGCAACTATGTCAAATTCTAATGAATACTGTAATACCTATACAATACATACATATTTATCACAACACATTTGCTGTATTTTTTAAATCTCTATAAGGGATAAAAGCCATTCCCATACCTGCATAATCAAAAGACTTAGTTGAGTTAAAAATCTCCATAACTGAAAAAGATATTGTGGTTCTTTGAATTCTTGCTTATCCAGTTTGACTGTATAAAACGGTATACCAGTGACGTTAAACAAAGATTTGTTATGTCTCTCATGAGATGACGTACTTCGAAGAAGAAAATAATGTCAAGCAAAACAGTCATTGCAATTTTCTTCCTCAAAATTTTGTGGGAGTTAATTAAGCAATATTGAAGCAAGAAGAATCTAGAAATATTTTTTTGTGGAGTACTGACTGCTCATAGGAATAACTTCATGTTGGTAGCAGCTAGACAAATTATTTCCACATGTTTACAGCATTTTTGTTCTTTGTACTGAAGTTGAGAGTGCAGATAGTAGAAGTTGCTTACCTGCCGGAAGACTTGTACGACAAGTTCTGGATCAACTCCATGTAATGCCAGGCAGCGATTGATACTGGACAATTCCATTACTAGGGCATCCAATGCTTTTTGAACATCCACAGGAGACTCTGCCTCACGATCTGCACTGGCTAAACGTCCACGCATTCCCCCCGGAGCCCGTTGGTGAACTCCTGCAATGGCTTCATGTTCCAGAATGGCAGGCACCACCAACGGCTGCACACGTTCTTCTAAGTACCGTATAACACCCTACCAAAATAATGATATATACATATATTGTGATAATACTTGAGGAAGATTGTATTGCTAAGCAGTATTTCACATCCTGCAGACATGAAGGTTTCTGCATCAAGTTATTAATACAGTAGTTGATTCACATTTTTAATAGATACATTAGCATAAAAACAAGTATTAAATATATATGGGAGATGTAAACAATTATACTATGTTGATTTAAATTAAGATATAAAACATAAAAACATTTTATAAATAATTTATTATTATATCATTTATAGTTGATAGATTGCAACTTTTCATCATTCTTTGGATTAAATTAAATAGTAATACTAATTAATAAGTTATATAATTTGGGGCAGGTGACATCACGTACATGGACACAAAGGGCTGTGGGCTCGTATCTCGTGTAAGGAATGAATGTTTTTACCAGTGTTTCTGGCATGGGGCTTTCCCGGTCCCTAGTGTATCACCTCCAAAACCTGATTCCTTCCATATCTGTGGGGTCTTATCCAGTAAAACGGTGTACTCGCTACAATGGATCTAAGGATGGTGGGATGGTGCAATTGAGGGAAATGGCTCCCTAAGCATGTAAAAGGGTACAAGCACTTAGGGCTACCTTACGTAAGATAAGTGTGTACATACACCATAACAGACATTCAATCCCCCTCAGAGTAAAGTGAAAGTGGAAAAGTGAGTCCAAAGTGGGTAGGGCAATCCAACAATGTGGTGGTAGCTGCAGGGTGCCTTGGAATCCTTAGATACAGATATATTGCATACAGATAAGGAGATGGGCAGAAGCACAAAAAGGAAAACCTGATCATAATGATATAGAAATCAATCAAACTAGCTAGGAAACTAATATGTAACTAATAATTAATATAATTAGCAAGTTAATTAAAAATTAATAAGCTAAATATTGATTAAAATATACATTACATTAATACACAAAACAATAAGAGTATCCTTTGCAGCTAATTTTGAATTCATTTAGAAACTGGTTTTGCGCAGTGAAGTTTAAGAAATCATTAATTGTCCGAAAACTAACAAAATACAGGAACTGATAAGATCTTAGGGGAATATAGCAAGATAGGCAATGAAGTATGTTCCATTATATATCCAATGGCAAATGGAGCACTACAAAAGAGCAAAAAGACTGGACATACTCGATCTTTGTACCAACAATTCAAAAAGGCAGTCAGAGACTGATCCAACTACTATGTTATTTCACAAGTAAGTAATATCTTACCACATATTCTAAACGAAGAAATGAATGTATTTGTACAACCTAAGCAATGTACTAAGTAAGCATGCTTTAATCTTGGAAAAGGAACTCTGAAACTAATAATAAACTTGAGACTGATTATTGAGAGGACTTAGGAGTTTTGTACTGCTATCTTAACATGCGTCTGATGTAAAGACTGTACGAGGCAATCTGGAAGATTCTTGCTGAAATTGATGTTAAATACATATGATTCTTGAACTTATAAGACTATGACAAGAATGTAGCTTTTGAAGCAGATTGGTCAAATTAGAAGCCTTCAATGAATTTTAATTAAGATAAGGCTGCACCTTGACCCCACAGATGTTCAAAATCTATGGCAAATACATTGGAGAAGCACTACTGATATGATGCAAGAAAATCAATTGGTGGGAAAATATTAACAACTTGTGCTTTGCTAATTAAACTCTTCTTGCCAACAAGGAGACATCTTGCAGACAAGCTTGACAGAATAAAAAGGGTTAACAAAATGAAGCAAAGCAGTTGAGTTCTGTACGCTATGCTCTAATTTGAGGATGTATTGAACAGGGTCTTCTTCAACAACAACCAACCAAAGCAAACAAAAAGAGATTATGAAAAGCCTTCTGCAATTATTTTACATAATTATTTCATGTTCCTCTCATATAATAGTATCAAGCTTTTGTAAATTCATGTTGAACTATGTAGATCTTGCAATTAGATATACTGTAATAGGGTTCTTATGAACTAAAAATCATCCAGTATAATCCAAGTTCACTCTATTACACTAATGACTGGGGTTCCCATAATATTGTTATACATTGATCAGAACTTGACACTCGACAAGAACATTAAATACTTATACAGTAAATTAAAATACAAACATAATTTTGCTGAGATATATCACTAAATGTCTCTTGTCTAATATTCTTCTCACACTATACTATATAATTATTCATTCTCCTCTACAATGTATAGTTTGCCAGGAAAGTCTCTTAGCAGTGGCACCAGTAGCTGATGAGAAGGCTAGCAACTGAAATTTTGTTGGTAGCACGAATTGCAGCTTGTAACAATAGAATACAAATTGTGTATTCACCACAATCATAATGCTGGAAGTGTAGTCTCCTTCACTTGTTTCCCAGTGGTCTGTTTGCTACGACCATTACTAATTTGTAATAAGAGGCCTTGATTCGGGTTGGTGCAGAGAGACTTTCCTGGCACACTATACAATTCAGATATGGGGTAGAACATAACAATTTAACATGAATAGATTAATACTTGTCCAAAAGAAAGTATGAGATATATCTCATTTACAGGCTCACCAGACATATAAGGACGTCTTTGTAAAACAAAATCATAACAATTGTTAACATGGCCATAGTGAGATTATCCCTTCTCCTACTGTGCCTTTCGATTAGTGTATGTTGACTTTTGAAATTTGCATACTATGAACAATATTTTTAGGTCATCAAAATTCTGATATGGATTATCTACTGAGAGAGCTTAAGTTTATACTATGTCATTTAAAGTTCATACCTGATAAATCCACACAACAATATCTGACAGCACTTGTCGATATTCTGCTAAATCAAAGTTACGCAGACACTGTTCATTTTGTTTTGGGGTATTCTCCGCTTGAAAAGCTTTGTCTCCTGAGTATTGTTTAAGGTTGTGCAAAAGCCTTAATATGTTCGAAAGCCACAAAACAGTAGAATCTAGATCTTCATGTCTTTTTTTTATCACCTGAAAGATAAAGCAAATAACATTGCTTCAGTTGTCGACATAAAACTATCAATGTCCATTTTTAGAAAATTATTATATTAGTTACAAAATAATAAATGAAAGAGACATCAACATCTGTAATAATGTGCAATTAAATACTTGAAGCAAACCTTGGAAGTCTTTTATACAATTAAGCCAATATAATTCATTGAAATTCATTCCAGTGTGACATCTAGTAAAATGGTAATTTATATGCTGTGTTGTTGGGGTCATTTAAGTATTTCTTGGTACCTATAGCTATTATGTTCCAAAAAGTTACAATGAAGGGAAAAGAGGAGTAACTGAAAATTGTATGAACACTACAAAAAAGCAACCAAGGGTCTCATTTAAAACATTTTGATGGAATAGTCATGAAAAGGTCTAAAAATCAAATCTTGCTGTATTGAAAGAAAATGTGTGTAAAAGGTTATATATTTATTTCTCTTCATACACTATTTAATAGTTATTCAACTGATATTACATTCCTGTAATTCTGACAATAACGTTTCATAGTGTAAATGCACTCAAGAGATAAATTATTTTTGTTTCAAAATTGTACACAGGGAGGAGAGGGTAAAAGTTACTAATTTTTTAATCTTTAATTGTCGAAGGACCCTTACTGATAGTTTTTATATTTACCTTCTTTACGGTGTTAATAGTAGCAGTTAGTAAAGATCTAACTTTCTCATCATCATTAACATGATCAGTGTATCGAATACACATAAATAAGATGTATGCAGGCAAACCAGGCAGAAGCGTAATTGCTACCCGGGGTTTGAGATCTGAAATTTAAAAATTATTTTCTATAACAATGATTAATGAGAATTTGTGTAGAATTAAATAAGCAATTTATGACAATAGAAATTGTCCACATTCATAATAAGATGGTATTGCAAGTCAAAATTTTCAAAATTTTCAAGAATGTTCATGTTGTAACTCTGTTAAAATATAATTTGTAATACCATGTCTGACAAACTTCCTTTTAATTTTAATTCTCTGACATTCTCTCGCTTCTACTTGTCACACAAAGCATGCTCTACACCTAAATTACTAATAATCTTTCATGTAGTATATGTTAAAAGAAAAACGTCATATGGATAATAAAATGAAAGTAATTCTGTGTAATCTTCCATAAAAAAGGAATCACAAAATGCACATTAATGTTGGTTTATAATATATTAATATTTGCACTTTTCACATATTATAAAATTTCATATCATATTTTCAAGTTCACTTTTCTTTTTCTTTTCTTTTCTTTTTTTTAATCTATGTTTTGTTGACATTCATGTCATCAGGTTGCTATAATTATCCAAATTACCAAAACTACCTAATTTTAGACAAACACACACATAAAAATGGAGTTGATCTAGACCTATTACATCAAGGTGAGATGATCACCAAACAACAGACCAATAAATTGCAAAATATAAGGTTGATTATATACTTTACTACTCTGAGATAGAAATCTATAGAAAACAGCATTTCACAAAGAGCTCACAATTTCCAAGTTGGAATTTTTTCAAATAATGTTTTTCTCTATGTCCCTCAAAAATAATCACCGAGTTTTAACAAGACACACAATGAAATAAACTTACCATGTATTAAGTGTTTTACAATAACAGCTTCATCATCTTTTCTATACTCAAACATGCCCAGATAATCCCTTTCTTTTTTGCGTTGGACAAGATTTGGCCGACCTTCAGGATGCCCAGAAGTGTTGCCACGAGTAGAAGCAACTCTATGTGCAGGAGAGATTCCAGAAGCATGCTGTGCTGTACCAGTGCCATCAGATGCAACAAGAGTTGATTCTCCCAAAGGTTCCATTACTGCAATTAATCAAAAAGATGGAAATTTTTTAATAGCAACTTGCACCATTTTGAGAAGTCATAAGTATGGATCACCAAGCATTTGAGTAATCTTTAAAATTTAATAAGTTGTGTAATATTTTAGTATGAATAACTCACTTCCAGCTTCATTTAGTTTCTTTGTAAGTAATTTCACCTGCTTCTTTGCTTTGCGGTACTGGTCAGACACATCATCATATCTCTCTTGAAGATCCTGCAAAGAAAAAAGGTGAGGACTATTAAATTTAACATTAATTTCTTCTATACTTTGACTTCTTATTATTTTACTTCCTTTTTACTTTTTTTCTTATTAATTGATTCTCTCAATTCCAGATTTACAATAAAATTTACAGAAGATAATATAATGTGTTTTATTATATCCATTTTCTAAAGATACACAAATTATTCACAGCCTCAACAAACTTCTCACCAAATTTTCTGATGTGAGACGTTGAATTTCATGCTGCATGACTGCTTCTGTTTGGCTCTGGGGACTACGGGTTAAGTTAGCAGAAACAAGTTTCCGTTGCTTAACATAATCCTCACGCAAGCACTCAAAATCACGTTGCAATTCAACATGTCGAATCTGTTCATCTTGCAATTCTTTTTCTAGTTGTCTAGAACATAAAGGCAAACATCTCTACAAACAGTACAAAAAAATCCTGAAGTTATTATCAATTTTTTTCTTTAACTTCCTTCACCTGGTAACCTTCTTCTGAGCTTCAAATGCTAGTACCAATTCTCCATCTTCATTGATTATATCGACATGACTGCTATAATTATTTGTAGCAACATTTTTAAGTCCTTGAGTGTGAGATGCTAGAACTGATCGCAACTGAACACACTCCTCTCTTTGTCGTTCATGTTCAGCTTGAAGTGCTTGGAATTGACCTGAAATGGTAATTCTACATATCACCAGCAACATTTAAGCAATATTATAGTATAGAAATTGCACTGCAATATAAAATAAAAAAAATTGAATATAATTTGACTACTTAACTGAAATGTTTGTCATGAGTAATATGTATTCACTTAAACTTCAACCAATCCAAGAGCAAAAAAATATTATTGAATTTGCTTATGACTAAATCACAATGCTGCACATCTGTTGTTATTTCAAAACTCAAGTAACCCTACTTTGTGAAGTAATCTAGCCTAACCTAATGTTAGTTTAATTTCACAATTATTTATTTGCCATACAACTGAATCAGTCATGACAAAAGTGAAAAATAGCAAAAGGAGTTTCTAAAATGATGTCAGAATTTTGGAGCTTCTACAGCACTTAAAATTTTATTTTTTATCTTGCATAATTTTCATACAGCTATAACATTAAACTACCAATAGATTTAATTAGTACATGTACTAGGCATAGTGTATTGACTAGTGTTGAAATAACTGATTAATATTTTTCAACATCATTGTTGTCATTCCATTGCATTTATTAATGTCTAAACTCATTCCACTTGAGTTTACTAATGTCTGTATTCATCAATTAATTCATTGTATTAAATACTACTTGTAGTTTTGAAATTCTCAGTTAAACCCTCTTTCTAGTACAGGGTTATTTATTGATTATTTCCAGAGCACTTGTGGTATTATCTATAATAAATAGTTACAATTCTATGATCTATAATAAGCAAGGATTATTGATATACATTTCTGAAATAAGTTTTATGTAGAAAAATATTTAAACACATAGTAATAATCCGAATAAGTTACACAAGAATTAACAACCTCAATGTGAAAACAATGCATCAATGTGCAAACAATGATCAAGAACATTCAAATCATTAATTTGATTTACTAAATAGTATGATAGAAGGCTATCTCTTTGGGAAAACATTAAAAAAGTACTTTTTAAAGTTCATTTTGCAGAAAAAGGAAATGATATCTATGAAATGGAAAGCATTTACAACCACACACAAAAACTATGATAATGCTCAGTAATGTACAATATTATCAAAATTGAGGAGTTCATATGATTCTTGCAGCATTAAACCTTTAGAAGCGTGTGACTAGTTTATCAATAAATCAATGCTAGTAAGCTTGAACATCAGATATTTATTTCCACACAACTAACACTAAGGTAAGCATTTTGGATGGACTTACTTAATAATTCTTGGCTTCCAGAACCTTCTGCAGCAGCAATGCGTAACGTGGCAATGTTTGATTTCAATTTCTCATTTTCCATTTCCAACTCCTGAACCTATAAACACAAGTTCATAATAATGAAATGTTTTCCATTTCTACCTTTTTATGGGATTGAGAGCAGTGGTTTGCTATTGTTTATGTAAATAATTCCAATGACTGAAGATTTAAAAGAACTACAGTTCCTAAAAGTTTAATAGCTCAAACACAAGGTCTATGCACAAGATGTGTGAAAATCAGAGTATCACATAATTGAAGTCTCAACAACAGAAACTGGAAGTAATCTACAACATCTACACAAACTTCCCAGCAGTTCTGGATTATTTTAACGCAGCTTGCAAGTCAAATAAACTGTCCAATGGTATACAAATATTCAAACGGTAACAAACAAGGAATAACAATAGCTACGAAAGAATTCAATGCTTCCATATGAGTTTATAGTACTACACAGTAAAAGTTTAATAGCTTGAACCAATAAAAACAAAGAAGTTTTTAAAAGTTGCAGAAGAAGAGTTTCACCTTCTGGCTAAGTTTATATACAAATTTTGCATAGTATATTCATAATAATAAGAAGAACTTTTAAAGAATGGCTAATGATGTAATATATAGCAAAACAGGAGTGAAACTATTTTACAAATTGATATTCAACAGAACTCCAAATTGCAACACTTAATATATTTGATTCAACACCCATAAAGTAAAATTCATACCCTCACTTTTGACTGAACAGGTTTTTGTTCTCATCAACTCCTTTGAAGTGAACAGAATTTGACAAAACTCTGAAAATCATATTACTTTCACTAAATATGGAAATCTTTGCATTTATTAAGTTTGAGAAACTACAAAATCTTCTGACATCTTGTAAAAATCACACCCTCTTGCTGAGAGCTTTTCTGAATACTTTACTTAGGCATCGGGCAGACTGCATATGATCCGTCTTCCCAGATACTGTCTCAGATACTTTGAATTTTTGAGGAACTTTACTTTGTTTCAGTGGCAGCGCTAGGCGTGAGTGATACCCCGGGGTGGGGGGTGAAGGGGAGAGGAGGGGTACCGAATTTCATATTAAAAAAACAAACTAACACTGGTAATGGGTTTTTGTAATATTATTTTGGTCTTTTTAAATTTATTTACAAATACAACAGACAGTCAGATAATTGGTAGTGTCTGTGACAGACACATATTTTTGCAGAATGTGTGTTTCATAAATATAATAAAATAATATAAAATAAATTATTTGTGAAAATAGTTTTCCAAATTTTTAAACTGTTTCACTGTAATATCTCAGATAACTTAGGGAAAAAAAAATCACTCATTTTTAAATCTTTCTTCTTTTACCACATTTGCTAGTTTTTTAAACATATCTTATTTCATAACACACTAAAGAAACACTGAGAAGCAACCTCTCAGCAATTTTTGTCAAAGCTGCCAATGATCATTAAATGGGATACCACTGTACCTAATAACTCAAATTGCAACTTCTTATAGCAGATATTCTCAACAACTAAAGATGAAACTAATGAAGAACCAGCTACTCAGTAGTCAAGAACCAGATGACAATTGTACAATGTACGACAAATGAGACAATGACTATAGAAGATAAGAACTAAGGAAGAAAATACTGCACAAAAGGAAGAAATTTGTGAAATCTTTTTTCTCAATTTAATTTTATTTATATAACACATTTGCTCAACTTATATTCCATATTTTTCATAATTTAAAAAATATTCATGGAGGGTGTGTCTAAGCTGAAATCCACCCCCGCCTTGAAATACTCTCAGGATCATACCCTGAGCCCCTGCACTTCTGAGGGTCACAGGGAGGGGGCTGCTCCTGCTCCCCCCTGCACCCTACAATACTAAACTGAGTGGAGGAGGGGAACTAACACATGCAAAATATACTACAAGCACAATTTCCATACAGCACCATCAATCTTTGAGAAAGATTTTCAAGCGGTAAAGTGATATAAGAGACACTTTTTGACTTCAACATTACTAATATTAGTTCATTCAGAATTTTATAAATTATTATGACTATTCTGAAAAATAATTTCATAACCAAGTAACTGAATGAGTAATGAAAAAAACACTTGTTGGGGACTTCCAAACACTGCCAACGAAAATTTAAAATAATTCTTTATCTCACTTCTTTTCATTTCATTATAAATTTATTGCACAAGATCAGTCACTACCTAGAGTGAAAATGCCAAATGTAAAGTTGATATTCCTGAAATATTCAAATTGAAGAAAAGTTAATAACAGAGAATGTTGACAAATTATAGTGACAAATTTGATTAATGCACAAATAATGATATGACATGAGTGTAACATGACAGACAGATGGATAAACAGACACAGACATTTGTGATAACAATTTTCAGTACTGATGCTACCTTCAAAATGGCAACACTGATTTTTTTGGCTATGTTTTGTAACTTTCTTTATACACCACATTATTTCAACTGTGATATCCCAGATAACTTGGGAAACATCACTCATTTTTAATTTCACTTTATTGTTTGAAAACCTTTCACAAAGATTGATGGTGTTGTATGGAAATTTTACTTGATTAAACTTTGCATGTTTTACAGTTCCCCTCCTACACTCAGTTCAGTTGTTGTTGTTGGAGGCAGGGGGGAGCAGTCCCCTCCCTCCTATTAGGATAAGAAAAAGTAAAAGTTTTGGGCATTAATGGGTTAATGTGGCCAACAAAGTTTACTTTACCATACTTGTCACAAATTTTTTTCACCCAACAATTTACATTTATCTCTGGAGTTTCTTATTTCATTCCATAACATCAAATGAACAGCGTGGACAAAAAGTCAAAATACATTTAAAAATTATGAGCACAGTGACTATTTATATACAGGACAGAGCAAAGACTAAAGAACTAGGAGTAGACACAGAGTCCGAAGAAAACTGGTAATAGATTAAGTGTTAAATATATTTGACATTACACAGACAAAAGTGTTTCAAAAGAAAGAAGAGTAATTCAGGAGAAATAGTAGATAGATGTATGTTTTGGGTTCTACCATTTCTCCTATCTGCATTTCACTACTTTCAAATTCTTATAACTTGTAAAAAGTCACCTCTACTCACAATAAGCGACTGTAACTGTCTTAGCAAGTCTCACAAAAAGAAAAGAAAATTGAAAAGAGTATTCTAATTTAGGAAAGAAAATACATAAAGAAAGATGCCCAACTACAATGGTCTGAAAAAGAATGGTAAACTATGATTGTTACATAAGGAAACACAAAACTTCTCATTTTTTTAGAACAATTTTGCATAAAGGTTGAAGCAGTGGAAAAATTAAAACTATTCATTTGGCCATGACAGGATGAGTGAGTGAGGGTAATATGGATAGAGAAGTGAGAGAGAGGGAGCACGGGTAAGCAAGATGTGTGTGTGGGATTAGGAGTTTGAGGGGAACATTGTGTGTGAGGGGGGAGTGTTAAGGGGCATGAGGTGGTTTCAGGGGTGTGTGAAGGGGAGTAAGGGATATGAGACATTATGTCAGGTTACACGAAAGGATGAGAGATGGTATGTGAGGTGGAGTGAAGGTAAGCGAGGTGGAGTACAGGGGTGTGATGGGATGGGAGTGAGGTGGAGTACAGGGGTGTGATGGGATGGGAGTGAGGTGGAGCAAAGGAGTGTGAAGGGATGAGAGGTGTCGGAAAGTGAGCAGCAGGAGGAGGGTTGGGAGGAGCAGACAGCACAAAGAGAAGCGAGGGAAAGCAAGAGGAGAGAGGGAAAGCAAGAGGAAAGAGAGGTAGAAAAAATCTCTTACTTATGAACATTATCTTTCCATTTCATCACTGATAATAATGAGAAGTTTTGGAAATTTAGGACCCTAAGCATGCAAGTGCAGGACTATAAGGGTAAATCCACCAATAAGAACACAGCTTACCTGCAGGAGCATAGGGTTCTGCTTGCAGCAGAAAGGGGAAAGAACACACAATAGTCACCTCATGAGCTCATAGGGTATATATGAAACTCCTTACAAAATTACATCATACCAGAGATCTTAATTATTTCTTGTATAGTTCAAATTAATTGAAGAAAGGACAGGATTGACTTCATTGAAAATGGTTATTTCACTTTGAATGGTTCAGACAACTCTTAACAGATGTAATCGAGTTCTGTTAATTAGAGGGACGAATTTGCAAGTCCAAAATGTGATGAGAAAGAAATTAATGAAAGTGCTTTTTCTGCCTTGTTTCAGGCCTGTCTAATAACAATATTACATATGGCATATCATTTATTATTTTTTTCTGGTAATAATCGCTCTAATAATTTTCATACAAATTTGTATGAGCAAGCATTATTTAACCAAATCAGGAAGAGTATTCACATACTGAAAGGTCTCATTCTTTCCTGAAATAACTTGAAATAACATCAAATAACTATTTGACAAGTAAAAAAATTCCCCATCAATATCAGTTTTACACAAAGCTGGTTTCTAACTTCACGATTCTTTTGCATTATCTGATGGTCACATAGGACACCCATTATCCCACACCCACCACAAGATCCATGGGAGTTAGAGTTGCTTCAGGATGGCCAATTTGACTAACATGATTAGAATTTTTGTTGAAGTCTTATGTACTCTTAAGCTGGAAGAATCGAAATCTTCATTGAAGATATTAAAAACATTTTAAAAAATTAAAAAAAAAAAATTTGGTTTAAATTTTTACAATATACTGTAAACAAATTTTGTGGAAGAATTATATGATTCCCAGCAGTCATGTAACCATATCAAAATTAAATTCCTTAATGAATATCAAATATACAAAGGATATCTACATTTACTGCTACTTCATAAAATATTGAAAAAGCCCAAGTATTGAAGTTAAAAGGTTTAACTATAAAAGAGTATAAAAAACATTATAATAGAGAAGGAAAAAAAAAAAAGAAAAAAAAAAAGAATTTTTCAAAATACTGTATCTAGGTTTTTACAATAGAAGAATTGGTTCCAAATTCAATATTAGAGAAGTGCAATATTTTCTTAAATGATGAGTATATATTTTTTTTATTATTATTGTTATTATTAATGTTCATCAAAATCAAAATATCAAACACAATATTTTAAACTCAGGAATTTAGTAAAGGCAATAATCTGTATAAATAAAGAGTGCATAATCATTAGGGAAAAATACACCCGTACAAGCCCTAAAAAAGAAAAATACTGAGTGTTTTCATAAAGAAATTGAAGAAAATCACACTTACCCTGAATGAGTCTCGGGCTCTCGTCAAGTCATCACTGGGAGAATCCTCTTTCTCAAGAGACTCTACTCTACGTCGCAGTCTGTCATTTTCTTTCTCTAACTCTTTCACTTTTTGCTGCAGCTTCAGCACCAGACCAACTCCTTCAACAGCGGGACCACCTCCTGATGCAGGAGTGGATACCTCTGGGCTTGTAGTGTCAGAACCAGATGCAGGTGCCTGCACTGCACTCTGAGAGACTCTAGTTCCAGCAGTCCAATCAATATTTTCAATAGCTGGTCTTCCACTTATGTGATTGACACCACTAGTACCGGATGAAGTACTTATGGTGGAGCGCACAGAACCATAACCATAATCCTGAAGAGAAAGGTAATATTGACATTATTGCTACCTACATATATTCATTTTACAATACCGGTTTATGAAATGAAATGTAACAAGGAATCAGACATAACAAGAATAGACTACAAGCAAAAGAAATACCAACTTTAAATTGTATTGTACAGTCCAAAATTATACAGGTAAAGAAGAAAGACACTAACTACCAAATATGAATGAGGGAAAAAGAGGGGTGAAAATGAGGGGGGGGGGGATGGATAGTGTAAATAACAGAAACTGTGGTTAATTATATCATGAAAGCTTTAGGTAACAAGCATCTTTGAAAGCTCAGTAGATGTGGAAGTTCTGTACATACATACATACATACATATATACTACGAGTGCAAACCCGTGTGGGTGCAGCTTGTGTCTGTACCCACCCTGGTAAAAAACAGTGCTTGCACTGGCACTTTGACTTTACGAGTACATGTTGGGTGCCAGCAATTTGCTTAAAAAAGAGTTTTATTTTATGACTGGTATGAAATGGTGATAATACTGAGGTGTGATTCAACACATGAGTTGATTTACCACATGATAAAATGTAAGTGGATTCAACATATGATAAAAAAATCTTACTGAAATAATTTCAATGATTATTTTAATGAACTTTAACTGAATAGCTATGAATCATGTCGTAAGTAATATATTAGAGCCTGGTAAAGCCTCATGGGAACAAAATCATAGGAGTCTACTGAACAATAAATACTTACATCTTCAGTTTGTTCAGAAAGAGCACTAACATTTTCCAAGTCTTGAGCTGAAGCTGTACTAGCATTTGAAAGAGATCGTTGATGTCCACCAGAAGCCCCACCAGAGCGAGCTGGCAAACGCCGAGCTGCTCGACGTTCCTGGGCAAGCTCACGCTCAGCTGTTTCAGCTCTGGTTTCCAAGAGATGATAATCAGCTAAGAGCTTCTGATAGGCATTTCGGTCTTGGTCTTGTTCACGTTCAAGCAAAGCCTTTTCTTTTTGTAAGCGCTCTTTGAGTAATTCTGAAATATCACAAATTTTCTGTCAGTATATGATAATTTCAAGTACCAAGATAACTTATTATGATGTAACAAGACTGATTATCATGAATCAAATCAAGTTTTTAAATTAGTTTACAATAGCCATACAATTTGGAAAAGTGGGTTACTGAATTAAAAAATTAATTACATGTATTTGTGAATCTAAATGCAGTGAAACCTGCTAAAACTGATTTTCCGTAAGCCCCTCTTTTAGCGGCCTCACATATTTTATACATTACCTTTATTAGGCAATTTAAATCACCCTCACAATTTAAATCATAACTCTAAAGAAGAAGAACTCTTGAGATTACTATTCATTCAATATCTTTCTGTCATCGTGACTAAGATTGCTTAGAACAACGATTCCTAAATTTTTTTCTCAAAAAATAATTTATTTGTTTCACATAGTAATAGATGATTTTCTTGCCTTGCCTGAAGATTCCTCGTAACACAAATTGCATAATTAAGGTGGTAATCAAGTTCAGAAAAGGGACGAGATTAACAGTAATGTGAAAAAGTGAGCAAAAAGTGGAATTAATTGATTTTCCACATTACACATGCTTTGTTGCACACATGCAGAAAAGCTTCCAATATTTTGTCATTTAATTGAAATTAAAAGGTATTAATAAGCAAACCATACTTAATCTTATTACGAATAGCATAATTTTCCAAATCTTCTCTTCCCATATTCTCAAAACCTTTATTAAGTGGCCTCCTACACTAATGGTCAGTTTTCTCACTAACCAATAGTGAGCACATAATAAAAGTTTTACTACATAATGTTTTTGGAGATGGAAGAAATGAGGAAAAATGTGTGGGAGGGAGAGAATAAGAAATAAAAACACTGACAAAGAGAAGGAAAAAATAATGTACCTTCTGCACCAGCACGGCTAATCAGTATTTCCTCATTAAGTTTGTCTCTCTGCTCTTTTAATGTTAAATTCTCTACATTCAATTTTTCAACTTCTTCTTTTTTCTCAGCTTCTAAACGATCTTTCTCATTTATTAGATCCATCTAAAAGAAATTTGTACATGTAAATAACTACGATGTTCAGAGCATGTAATTTAACAACAAAACGATTGAATTTAAAATACTATTATTTAAAATAATTTAAAATATGAATTCAAATTATGATTTTTAACAACACCTAACATTTTGAATTTGTAAAATACAAAACAATTTGTAATATAATAAAAACTGCCAAACCTTTTCATCCCGTTCTTGATGTAATTCCTTCTCGAGAAGATCCAATTTAGCTCTTTGTTCATTAACAAGAATTGTAGCTTTCTTCCATTCCACTTCTGTAGCAGCCAGAGATTCTACTTTTGACCGCAATTCTACATTCTCCGATTGCAACAGTTTTAGGGAGCCATTTTCTTTTGTCTGAAAATATATACAAGTTCTAAGTAATTATTTCCACAATTATGATTAAACTAAATATAGTTACAGCAATTAACTATTCCCAATACAAGTATCAGAAACACGCAATTTTCTCCACAAAATAAATACATTTCATGTAAAATGTGCATTAACTCTCATCAAAGTTAAAATTTTCATTTTTGCAACCATATTTATTTTTATTGCATGCAACTACAAGCAATCAGTTATCTTAGTGTTTGTTTTAATTAGTAGCAATAAATCAAACAATGACATGCAGTGAAGGTTTGGCAAAAAAATTATGTTCAGGGTTATCAACATACTGAAATATTGTACACATGGACTTATCTATTGTCATTTGTAACAGTAATAAGTAAAATTCTAAGGAACTGTTAAGCGATCAACTTTAGTCTCACTGATTGATTTTACCCTCTTCTCCTGCTACTTAAAGTGAATTAATGCAGAAATGCACTGAAAAGTTTATGAAAAGGAAAATAAGATATTATTGTTTTCCTGATTATTTTTTTAAACAAAAAGAACTACAAATTGTATCAAGCAAAAACTTTAAATCAAATCTATTGAAACACCAAATGATTATGATCACTAAAGTTTGGATGTTAAAAAATATGCCTACACTTAAGAAATATCATAAAAAGACTATGCAATTTAATACCAAGGTATTTAGCATAGTATACTGCATGAATAATTTTGTCTACTTCCTGCTATTGTATTTATTAAAACCTATAAATGCCTATGTATCTGATTTGCTCTATTAACTTCCTAATCCTTGCAAGTGTGAACTGGTTTCAAATGTTCTAGAAGTTCAAAGAGAACCTTCAAAAATTACAATTAGTTGAATAACTGAACAATATATTCCATTTGCAAAGAGTTTTAAAATTATCAGAAAGAAAATCCATTCATTTCTCACAATATCTTCATTAATCAGTCCCAGAAAACAGAAAACAAAAATGTTACAACTTACCAATTCATCTATCCTTTGTTGCAAGGAAATGATTTTATTTTCCAATCCTTTGTTAAGTTTCTTGATGTGTTCCATTGATCTGGCTTCCGCTTTAAGTCGACGCAATACACGGCGTGCTAACCAGCGACGCACCACGCATTGCACCAAGACAATATGACGACGCTTTTTCTGATATCTTCTCCGGGCCAACCATCCTCGAATATGACGTTGTATAACAATTGCCTACAAAAAGAATATAACCTCATACTTATAATTGTGCAGCATTACTCTATGAAGTATAATTTTAACATATTTAAATAAAAATGTACATACACGGGAAAAAAAAGCGAGTGTGTGTGTCTATATACATACACATACATACATACACACATACACATACATACACACACATACACACACACAAACACATATATTGGATAAACGAACTATGGTGTTGGGAGTCACATTTTAAGAAGCAAGACAGTATTGAATTAAAATATTTTTAATATTCAGTATCAATTTTGTATTTCCTTAATATTCAGAACATATTTATTGAATTTTGTGTATATTGAAAAATCTATTCATTTAACAAAATAAAATTTTATTTCATTTAACTATATTACTGCCCTAAGGTAGATATCGGAACATTAGTTCCGAAGTGTAGTGCTGTAATATAACCTTCATAGAGGAACAGTGTTTTAAATGGCAAAAGAATTTTGGAGAATGCGAGATTGTTGAGAAAAAGAAAAGTTTTGAGAATATAAAAATTCATAATCAACAAAAAACACCAAACAACAATCACTGAAAAGACTGGAGCAATTTACTGTTCAAATTTATCAAAAAGACATAATAAACATTGCAATATACAACTCGATCAGGTTTTTGTTCAGTTCCCCATTGAGCAAATGCTGAGATGGCCCTGTTTCATTCCTGAACAGTAATATAACTTCACTCTCTCCACCCCAGACATCATATTGACTCGTCATACAAGATTGTAATTGTATATGTGACTCAATAATAATAATAACTACAATCTTTTAAGTGAAGTAATGTATCTTGCTTACAGCAGTAGCTTCTTAATACAACAAAATATATTGGAAGAAGATGAAGGGAAAGTTACATTCTTTAAAATTATTTAAATATTACCCAGAAGATATTCTTTTCCTTCATACTTTTAATGGGTGCGATATATTCACCTACTCTGGAGAAGGGAAGGAAAAAGTCTGCAGTGCTAATCAGAAATGACAAGATTTGTCTGGAATAATCCCTGCAATCAGACATAAACTACAGCAGAACTGAATATTACTGAAGCAGGAGAAATATTTTTGTCATTTTCTATAGTAGAAAGATGATGAGAATGTAAACAGTGAATGATCTCCGATACCAAATATTTTCATAATAGGCGATAAAATTTAAGTTTCACCTAGCCAGACAGTCACCTAACACATAAAATAATATGAAATGCAGTCAGAACATTTATATACATCCATGTAATTAAAGGATAAACAGGAGCTACAGGAACAGGAAAGGAAAAACGTGCAGAACATCTGGAATGAAAATCCTCTGCTGCATGCAAGCAGGCCTGAGCACACATGTGGTAACTCACTTGAAACTGATGATGCTGGGTATAAAGTTCCCATCATTAATCAAAATTTTGTTCAAGAGAAAGAAGGTTTCGAACACTTTACTACTATGTTGTAAACAATTATGAATACGAATAAGAAATATCAAGACTAGCTTTTTGTCAAAGCTTGTATAATTATTCCATTGTATTAATTCCATCTTGTATATTGTATTTCATTTGAGTATTTTTACTACTTTCATTTTTTCTCTAATGTATCCCTCGCCCAGAGTTAGCACAGGGCCTATGAGGTCAAAACCTGGGGTTCCAACTAGTGCCTTCATACACACAACATATTGAATGAAAAAGTCATTAAGGTACATTGTACTTGGAATAAAGACTGTACTAAGTCGTATTCCATTCATAAAGACAAAAAGAGAAATATTGTAAATACACTACATACAGCCTGGTTTTGTTGAAAAATACAGTAGGCATACGCTTTTAATTTATTTATTTTGAAATCTGTTGTGTAGGGTTTCTAAAAATCATTTACTTTTTAAAATAAAAAATGTATTTCATGTAAATTTGTTTTATTATTTAAAAAAGGACTTAATTTAAACTCAAATTTTTACTTTCTTACCCTTATGAATGGAAGAAGAAGAAGGAGGAAGGAAGGAAGGAAAAAGAAGGAGGAAGGAAGGAAAAAGAAGAAGGAAGGAAGGAAGGAAGGAAGGAAGGAGGAAGGAAGAAGAAAGAAAGAAAGAAGAAAGAAAGGAAAGAAGAAGGAAGGATGAAAGAAAAAGAAGGAAGAAAGAAGGAAGGAAGAAAGAAGGAAGGAAGAAAGAAGGAAGGAAGAAAGAAGGAAGAAGGAGGAAGGAAGGAAGGAAGGAAGGAAGGAAGGAAGGAAGAAAGGAAGGAAGGAAGGAAGGAAGGAAGGAAGGAAAGAAGAAAGGAAGAAGGAGAAGCAGCAGTAGTGAAAAAGTGAAAATCTACATCTTTAATATTGTAATTGTAGCAAGACACCCCCCAAAAATGCATTTTTGCAATATTCGAAAAATCAGGAATTTCAAGGAACATTTGACTTACCATTCTCTTGAGCGTCCTTTACATTATCAAAGGACAAAGTTTAATCAAAAAAATTGGAGCCATTTTTGAGAAACACTTACATACACACACACGTAATCATATAAAAGTGTGTGCAAACACACCTGCACTTTTTTCCACAACTAGAGATATAACATTACGCATATTATATCGGTGCAAAACCACTTACACTGTGATTGAGCTTCATTAGGTGGTAACGGCGCCTGGCCAATAAACCTCGACCATGCCGTTGGAGACCAACAGCAACACTACGCAGCTTCTGGTATCTGACGCGACACAGCCATCCGCGGACATGCCTCTGAAGGGTGATGGCAGCAGCTGTCTGGCGAAGATATTGTGCTTGTCGACGAGCAAGTAAACCTCGACCATATCTGTGGCAAACAAATTGTTTCCAAGTTGTAGTAAAGGTACATTAGAACGACAGGTACATTAGAGAGGTGAGAAATCTAATGAAAATGCACAATGATGAGTTTGGAAAACAGTTTTGTCACAATAAAACAAATGTTAACATCAGTGGCATCTCTTGTCGCCCAAAAATCATATACGTTTCTAATCATCGATGCTTTTAAACTCATTGGAGTTCAACTGAGGAAATCTCACAGGAGTTCAAAACAATTCATTTCCGAAAGTTCACAGGTTTCTTTAAAATGAAAATAAGACTGATAGAAAAGTATTTATTTACAGGCATACTTTTCTCTATTTCAGGGGGAAAATAAGAACTGAAATTTCCCCCCTGGGAATCGAATCCTAAACTTCAGATTGTTACGCCAGAACTTCACCAACTCACCTAACCTTTACGCGGCCTTATAGTCACTTAGTGAAAGCATTTACAAGCAAGTGTGGAACCTAACAAAGTTCTCATGATTTAACTCAAATTAATTCGAAAGTACCAACATTTCGAAATAAATGATTTATAGATCTGCTATTGAGGAAACGATTGCATTAAAAAGGAATTTCTAGCTCCTCTAAGTAAATGTGTACAACATGTCCCAAATATCAGAACGCAAAAAAAAAGTTGAATTTGTGCAATTTTAGAATTACCAGAGGTTTTAATGAAAATGGGACCTATTATTAAGAGAGCGTTGCTTTATTCAAAAATAAATAATAAAAAAAATTAAAGAAAACAATTGGAGCGGATTTTGAGCAAAATCACGATATTTTATATTGTCCCAAATTTTACTCATTTACGCGAAAACTATTCATAATTTCAAAAGTGTACATGTCATTATTAAAAGATGGAACTTTGACAAAATTTCACTAAGGCAAAATCTCTATCTTCCGTAGTGTAGCTGTAGGAGGGCGTATAAAATATTTTAAAATTTTGCAATTTTCGAAAATTCAGAGGTTCAATAAAAATTACACCTACACCATTTTTATAACCATACTTTGTTTACTCAAGCAATAAACATACCGGATTCTGTCTGTACTACGTATACGAGCAAGTAACCCAAGTGTTCTACGTATAGGAGCAAGAAAAGTCCACTTAGTGTAGAGCCGGGAGAGCGGGGGTTCGTAATAGTATCTAACGGGCGGATTTTAATGAAATGTCATTTTTTCCTTTTCCCTTTAGAACAATGTCTTTTAGCACAGACATTAATTTTATGTTATGGCAAAAGGAAATGATCCATTTTTATATAAAATTTTTCATAGATTTCACATTATAAGTCATTATCTTTTCCTGTCATTTTTAAGCATTTTGTGTCGATTTCCTCGATTTTATTTCAAATAATATTTACGAGAAGGAACAAATTCTCCACAGAATTCCTGAGTAGCCTATTCGATTTCTTCGCTCAGAAATTGTAATGTCAGCGGTTGTAAGTGTTCTAAGATTTCTGTGACGCCTACCAGCGCCATAGTCTGTTCGGTTGATTTTGGGAAAACTAAAGAAAGATATTTTGGACCGTTTCGAAGAACAGTCCAAACCAAAAGTTTGTATGCTGAGTTCACTAGAACAAAATGGAGTCCGTAACATATCCAACAGCTTGAGTTGTTCATCTGAGCAGTTCAAATTTTTACATTATTTTTCTTTGCTTTTAGGGCGCTTTAAAAACACTTTAAGACCATTTTATTGATCATTTTTGGCAGTTTTAGGCCATAAAAATCTGCCGCCTTCTAATAACGCAGGACTCAAAACCACGCTCATTTTTTAACACATCTTCTGGGCTCTCGTAAGGCAATATACAATTTATTTAGAAATTTTTAGATTGACAAAATTAAAATTGTTCAATCTGATCAATGTGAAATGAAATAATTATTATAATATATATTAATATAATAATTATTAAATGGTGTTCGGTTAACCCTCATTCTGATTATTGATTGTTCTGCAAGAAAGCGTACTTCTTCGCAAAAATTCTAAGTTGCCTACGTTGACTAAACAGTCGCTGCCACTTCAGCATTCCACACATCGTAAAGATGTTATCTCACGAGATGTTACGAGTACTGTAGCCAAACAATCACGAGCCGAATTGTTGCCTACGAGTCGAGACGCTGCGTAAAATACAGATTGTCACACGATCCGAAGTTACGTGCCTGAAGCCCACGTGCTGCAGCTGGGGTTATGTTTTCATTATCTTGTGTATCTATCTATGCGGTAACGCATCTGCTAATCAATTCTGGGACCCCTCTCTGACGCATCGGAGTACGTCGCGACGGCTCTCCCAGACTAATCAACTAGATATTGTCGAACATTCAATTGCAGATGAAGAAAAAAAATCTAGCAGCTCATGCTCATTCGCCCAACGATCTTGATATAATACACATACTTTTAAATTCTAAATAATTTACATCTATTAAAAAATAAACGTACATCATTTCTCTCATAAAGTAATGCTTGTCGTATTGACATTCACGAATTTAAATAAACATATCCAAATACTCCTAAATACCCTAATTTAC
This sequence comes from Gryllus bimaculatus, assembly GCA_017312745.1. NCBI lineage: Eukaryota > Metazoa > Arthropoda > Insecta > Orthoptera > Gryllidae > Gryllus > Gryllus bimaculatus. The sequence continues at coordinate 933,948 of BOPP01000291.1, read as the reverse complement.
ATAATATACAGGTGTCCGGACGTTATGTATGCACAAGTGCCCGGAAGCTAGTCACACAAAAATCACCCGGACTATATTTTTGATTGATTTCATAAAGAAAGGTAGATCAAGTCTTAGAGCAAATTGAGTTTAAATGTCACTTCCACACACGAAATTCAAAGCAGCTGGCGCGTCTCAACGGCGTCTGAGGCAATATATATA
>BOPP01000291.1:908420-921042 GCA_017312745.1 Gryllus bimaculatus | reverse complement strand
GAGACGCGCAGAGAGAGAGAGAGACGTCAGAGAGAGAGAGACGCAGAGGAGAAGAGAGACGCCAGGAGAGGAGAGAGACGCAGAGAGAGAGAAGACGCATAGAGAGAGAGACGCAGAGAGAGAGGAGACGCCAGAGAGAGAGAGATACGCCAGCAAAGAGAGAGACGCAGAGATGAAGAGACGCAGAGAGAGAAGAGACGCAGAGAGAGAGAGACGCAGAGAGAGAGAGACGCACAGAGAGAGAGAGACGCAGAAGAGAAGAGAGACGCAGAGATGAGAGAGACGCCAGAGAGAAGGAGACGCAGAAGAGAGAGACCCGCGAGAGAGAAAGACGCAGAGAGAGAGAGACGCCAGAGAAGAGAGACGAACAGAGAGAGAGAGACGCAGACGGAGAGAGACGCAGAGAGAGAGAGACGCAGAAAGAGAGAGAGACCGCAGAGAGAGAGAGACGCAGAGATGAGAGAGACGCAGAAGAAGAGAGAGACGCAGAGAGGAGAGAACCGCAGGAGAGAGAGAGACCAGAGAGGAAGAGAAGCGCAGAGAGAGAAGGGACGCGAGAAAGAGGAGACGCAGAGAAGAGAGACGCAGAGGAAGAGACGCTAGAGAGAGAGAGACGCAGAGAGAGAGAACGCAGAGGAGAGGACGCGAGAGAAGAGGACGCAGAGAGAGAGAGACGCAGAGAGAGGAGACGCAGAGAGAGAAGACGCAGAGAGAGAGAGAGAGACGCAGAGAGAGAGAGACGCAGAGAGAGAGAGCACGCAGAGAGAGAGAGAGCAGAGCAGAGAGAACGCAGAGAGAGAGAGACCGCAGAGAGAGAAGACGCAGAGAGAGAACGCAAGAGAGAGACGCAGAGAGAGAGACGCAAGAGAGAGACGCCAGAGAGAAGACGCAGAGAGAGAGACGCAGAAGAGCAGGGACGCAGAGCAGAGAGACGGCAGAGAGAGAGACCAGAGAGAGAACGCAGAGAAAGAGACGCACAGAGAGAGCACGCAGAGAGAGCAGAGAGAAGAGAGACGCAGAGAGAGAGACGCAGAAGAGAGAGACCGCAGAGAGAGAGACGCAGAGAGAGAGACGCAGAGAGAGAGACAGAGAGAGAGACCGCGCAGAGGAGAGAGACGCAGAGAGAGAGGTCGCAGAGAGGAGAGTCGCAGAGAGAAGAGTCCGCAGAGAGAGATCGCCAGAGAGAGAGAGTCGGCAGAGAGAGAGACGCAGAGCAGAGAGACGCAGAGAGAGAGAGACGCAGAGAGAGAGACGCAGGAGAGGAGAGAGACGCAGAGAGAGAGAGAGACCGCAGAGAGAGAGAGAGACGCAGAGAGAGATAGGAGAGACGCAGAGAGAGAGAGACGCAGGAGAGAAGAGAGACGCAGAGAAGGAGAGAGAGGACGCAGAGAGAGAGAGACGCAGAGGGAGGAGAGGAACAAGATGGGAAAGGAAGACAGAAGAGGGGATAGGAGGACAGACAGAGGGGAAAGGGGTTCTCAGACAGGGAACATACAGGGTGACATTGGAGGACAACGACAAGAAGCGACAGAGACGACAGACAGAGGGGACCAGAGAGAGCGACAGACAAGGGACATGAGGGACAAGAGGAGACAGGAGACAGACAGAGGACAGGGACAGAGGGGCCCAGGGAGTACAGACAGACGGGCAGGGAGCCGAATACAGAGGGGGCAGGGACGGGCATTACAGAGGGAGGAAGACAGAGGTGACAGGAAGGACATACAAGAGGGGGACAGCAGAGGGTTGACAGCGGAAGGACATACAGAGGGCGACAGGCGTGGCGACAGACAGAGGGACACGAAGGACATACAAGGGGACAGGGAGGGACAGACATAGGGGGACGGGGAGGGACAGAGGGGGTCAGGGAGGGACAGACAGAGGGGGACAGGGAGGGACAGACAGATGGGGACAGAGAGAGAGGGACGAGGACAGTGAGAAAGGGAGAGGGAAGGAGAAAGAGATAGAGGGCAGGACAACGTCTGCCTGGTTCCACTAGTTGTAGATGCAATTTCTAAGATAAGTGAAGTCGTAGGCTCTCGCGGCGAGCCGTGTGAGTGCTCTTTATTGTCCGCATCGAAGGCTGTGGTGACGTTTTTGTCAATCTTGTCGTGGTCTTCCTCAGGACTGGGTTGAGGAAGTCCTGAGGAAGTTAACGAAGCCTTCAACGCCGCGTCACAAGCTGTCACAGGCACTAAGATGTCCAAAATAAATACAATTTTAATAAAACAATTATTATGAAGTATAAGAATTGAAATAGTGCCATGTCGCATGATGTCCTGGGAATTACGTCGAAAAGACGTTGCGAACGTATCTCGGTTGTTGTAGAAATATTTTCTCAATCACCTCCGCGAGTTTTGCGAGGAGTACCTGAGGGCCCTGTCACAGGTGTTCTTTCTTGATGATTATAGAGAGCTGGATGAAGGAATATTGGGGTGTATGGTATATGGCCTTACAGTTCGAACTAAAGAAATCGGTGTTGACTTGTTCCGTCTACATATTAATCCTTTCTTGATCTTACTAAATGATTTCCCCCCTGTGCTGTACATATACGGATTATAACCTACAGATAGATTTACGCCAGTGATGAACATTCTGAAGTGTCCCAGTAAGCTTCCAATACAAAGAACGGTTCTAATTCTTACTTGAATGGTCGGTGAGGAACGGTCAAACGACTAAACCCTTAAAATTCCAATTATTATATAATTCACATCAAAATTGAAATAATTCTCGATCAACACCATTGCGCCCTTATGCTCTGAAGTTAATATCTCTATCCGATCAACGATATTTTCCTAAATTGGAAACGTGCACAGGACACTTGTGGCAAACTTGTTCGCTGCTTGTACTCGCTCTGCGCTTATTAATGCCTCCTGGTCAAAACTAAAGAACTACTAGTGAAACCTCTCCAGATACTATTTGATTATAACAATGTGTACGTCAACTCGATGAAAACCCTTTATGCTCTTCAAGGAGCTCAAAAGCATGCGTAAGGATTAAATACAATATTAGAGAGCACAATCACATATCGGGACGCTACAAAGCAAGGCAAGCAGCATTAATAATAATAATAATAATAATAATAATAATAATAATAATAGTAAAAATAATGGTCCGGATAGCCGAGATTGCTAAGGCACTAGTGCCGTTGCGATCTCGGACGGAAGGATAGCGGGTTCGAGTCCCGCCTCTGGTATGGGTGTGTTTGTATACGTCTGTATTTGCGTGTTGTCCATCTTTCATTATCATCACCATTACATCCTCCTCCACGACTATTAACCTCAGGGAATAAAAATTGGATTCAGCATAATGCTGATCCTCCCCAAAAAGGAGTCACATACACTTGCCACGGGATAGATGTAATTGACCCTCGGTAAGTGCAGAAGTATCTCCGCGTGGTCCTAGACGACCAATTGGCGACCAAAATAATAATAATAATAATAACAATAACAACAATAATAATATAGGTAGATCAATTTACCGTTTTCTTGTGATGTCTCTGAGCAGGACCAACAGTAGCAGCCTTGGGATTGACGGAAACCTTTGTGCGTCCAGCAGGCACTGTCAACTTCTTATTTGCAGATTCATCTTTGCAGAAAAGTTTCTTTATCAATTTAGTCTGCAATATCAAATGAAAAGATACTCAGCGTTAAGTGAAAATATATTTTCAAAAAGAAAATGAAGGTCAAGACTGCCGTAACATATCAGCTAAAATAGACTTAACTGGGCTATAAACCTACTCTAGGAAATTAAAGACTTCTTGATACAGGTGTAATTCAGAATATGTTGACTCAAATGGCTGCGGTCACTAAGGCAGCAGTACTGAAGTGAGCACAGTGCGTGGCATCCTAGGTACGATCCTGCGTAAGCATTAACATTCTACATATGTGTTGTGGCATGATTGGTTTTCCCATTCATCACCCTTCCTTTCCTGTCTCTACTGGTTGGGCTGGGGGCCTGGTTGGGTGGCGAAAGAGCTAGCATGTAAGGCAAATGTGCCCCCGTTACGTCTAGCCGATCACATTGATCCCTCACTTGTGTTTGTGGCATTGGATACATTTCTCGATACACTTTAATCTCACCCTAAGCCCATGCTCTGACTGGTAACTGTGTGTGTATGTGTGTGAATTGTGTACGATCCGTCTGTGTGTGTATTCGAGGAACTGGCTCCCTACACCCAGAGAAATAGTACAAGCTACCACGCGGGTTGACAGACTGCCTCCAGCATATTTGTAAAAGTAGTGGGTCGAGATGGACTTAATGGCTACGCCAGGTATGTGTGTGAAGGTTCAAAACCCAGATGTGCCGAAGGACCATCTCGCCGTGGCATTCGAGGGCCGCCTCACTGGAAAGTTTCTATATTGGTACGTGAGGTTGCGCAATTGGATATTGGCGGAATCCTACGCAACCCTTTCGCCCATTTCTTTTCTTCAAAAATGTTGGAAAATTTCTTACAAAATGTAATTGTATTTCTTAATTTTTATTGTAGCTGTTAATGAATATAAAACTTCTGATAAAATACATTAATCTTTGTTACATTTATGCATTAGCATTTTTCAATTGGGCGCCAAACCTCTATTCACAATTATAAACCTTCCTTGGGACTAACAGAATATATCATGCATTTTTCATTTTCCTGCGTTTGAGTGCGCCCAGCAGGACTTTCTCAAAGTCGCGCGAAATGGCACGGAAAAAAACTGGGTGAAGCAAGCCTTCAAGGGAATACGATTTTCGTCACTGCCACCCAGAACGCAGCACCAAGCGGGAGCTTGGACGTCACTTGACTCCGTGGCAGACGTTAAATCAGTTCTAATCAATATACCACTAACAACTGTAACTAATAAATTAGTTGAATTAATATGTTTTATTTGCTACTTTATACAATTTTTTCTTCGATATTTGCTTTACGATTCGAATATTGATTTTGATTTGTAATAATTTTGATTCTGGTATTTTTGCACTGACTATTGAACTACGATTTCATTTTTGGTTACACTTATCCAAGGTGTATGCAGAAATTAATGCAATTTTTTGTGCGGGTACTTCAAATGGCCGCAGAGCGATTCCATCGGTTTGGTTAGGTGGGGAGGACTCTCAACTACAAAGCGATGCCTTCGCCAGTCTGCTATGAGCAGTTGGGGCGTCAGGATCGCCGACTCCGCGTACCCCCATTTAATGCCCGTATCACAAAACGAGATAAAATCGTCACTCGAGCAACGTTATGCCGTAAAATTCAACAAATTCTTGAGGGGAGTCACCAATTGATTGTTCAAGCTTATGAGGCTAATGATCTATCATATTCGCCAGTTTCGAGGTCGTTGAAAGCTTTCAAGGCCGGGATGAGGTGGTCCAAGAACTTCGCGCTGGACCGCCTTCAACTAGCATAACCGACGGCAATTTTGATATGCTAATTCTGACCGTTGGTTGAGTGTCCGGATGATTGCAGAAACTCTCAACATTCCCAAAACAATTAATATCGATAAATGGACATGAGGAAGGTGTGTACCGAGCTTGTTCCCAAGCTGCTGACGGACGATCAATAGAGTCACTGGGTGACTGTCGCGAGTGAACTTCTTGAATGCGTGGAAACTAAACCCGATTTTTTGGACAATGTCAATACCCCACCGCGACAATACTCCCAAACACATCGCAATGCACATTCATAAGTATCAGGTGAAGCACAACTTGACAACACTGCCCCCTCTACAGTCCGAACATGTCTCCAGCCGACTTCGTTCTCATGAGGATTGAGACCGCCCTGAAAGGAAACAGTTTTGGATCGACTGATGCCATCGAAGATACCATGGCGAGGGCCCTAGCCGAGGTCCATCGTTGACACATTGGAGGACGCATACCGTGCGTGGCAGAGTCGCTGGAAATCGTGTGGATGTAACGTGTGTAACAATATCTTCAAACAATAGATTGGTTTTAAAGAAATTGCATTACTTTCGAACACACTTTGTATGTAATATAAAATGACACAGCCAGTCCCAGGGCCTTTTGAAAGGTTCATAGGACACCCTCTCCACAACAATGTATCTACGCAATGTGTAGAGGTGAAAGAAAATAGGTCCTCCAAGTCAACAGACCATACACGTTACTGCTACATCTCGCAGTCGCTAGGGGAACTTCGCTCTTCAACTTTAAAACTAAAGGTCGCTACTATTATATCTAACTTGCACAAATTTCGAAAATTCTGAGAGTTTAACAAAAATGAGGCCTAAGCCATTTTTAAAAAAATCGTTCTTTGCTCTCTCCCTGAAAAAGAAAGAAAACATTTGGACTCTTTTCGAGAAAATGAATTTTTACATATAATTTACATTAACTTCAAGCAGAAATTACATGAAACTACTCATATTTTTCAAAAACTTGTACATGAACACTATTTAAAGATCTAATTTTCAAGTACAGATTTTACTAATTAAAAAAAATCTCTTATCAATATTGTACTACTTTTGCAATGTTAAATTCTAGCAATTTTCAGTTCACCGTAACTCCATTCCGTGACATTTTATACACGTACTTTGCTTCATTCGAAGAGGATTAAAAAATTGAAGCCGTTTGGAGAATATTTTAAATTGCCTATATAACACGTAAACTTACACCAAACTACTCATGTTTTCCAAAAATTGTACATGACCTTATTTCAAGACAGGTCTTTGAAGAATAGATTTCATTTAAAAAATATCAATTTTCAATATTGTACTTTTAGAAGAAAAAATACTACTTCTGTAATTTTCAAAAATTTGAGAGTTCAATTAAAGTGCGACATGCACAATTTTTAAGCGTCTCATACCATCCCAGGTGTAAAAAATTAATAAAAATTGTGGAGCCTTTTTTAAGAAAATTTGAGGAAAGTTAAGGTTGGGTGTAAAGTACCCCCAAAATCAAAAATATTCCATGACAAATTCACAGAGCTTTGTGTTCAGGCAGATCGATGGGAGAATATCTATTTTGAAGAAAATAGTATGAATGATCGTTGTGCACAGACACGTTTTGCCATATCAAGGATCCACAAAAGGTGGATTCTAAGTGCACAACATGATAGAGGAAGTAAGTTACTGTATAAAATACAAAATTTATCCACTTTTTCAGTATCAGGGCTGACTATATGAAATTTTCTGTAGAAAATTCGCCATTTTCCGACATTTGATTTCAATACTTTCTCTACACTACATAAGTGGTACACGAGAATGTAAATGGAATGTATTATAAAAGGCAAGTCCATGTTGCTTCGCATATCATGTTAAAACCAGGAAAATTGAAGATCTAAGAAGTTCTCCTTACTATGTATCACACTGCAAAATCCAAAACAATTTTTCAGTAGTAATGTTTAAGAAAATAATAATCATGGAAACATATTCACAAACCTGTCCATTGCGAATAACATTAATTTGCTCTTCAATTACTGTGTCCTTATTTTTGTCTAAAAATCCATTGCTTTGATACGTTACTTTATCTGCAAAGTGACATACTATAAATGCACTATTCCCAAAACGAGGACGTGCAAAATGGGTAAATGAACTGCATTTGCTGTACAGTTTTTCCACCCATGAATTGTCAGTGCCTTTAGGCATCTGTAAAGAAAAGATTTTATCAGCTACATAAACTGAAAGAAGAAGTTTAAGCAAGTACAAGTCACTAAAGCATAAAAAAATATTTCGAAGAAATCTCAACGAATATTCAAGAAAATACTCCATGAATGGAATCATTAGAAAATATAAGAGCAGAAATACAAGTTAATTTTGGTTCTCTTGTCAATTCATATCTTCATGAAAAAAGGTGTGCACCCAAAGACGTAAAACACAAAGCATATCTTTCTGTCTTTGGTAGGGTAAAATAATTTTTGAAAATCATTTTACTGTATCATAACAATACACCACTGTGACTAACACCCGACATTTGATAACTTACTATTAGACTTTAGAATATTCGATCTTTCCAGTGTAGAGGAATTTTAAATCACTTTTATACAGATTAAATAAAAAAAATGCAATTTTGGTTAGGAAAACTCTTATGAGAACATGCCTCACATAATGATCCTTGGCCAAAACTTTATAAATTGCTTTTTGAAATTACATAATGTGAAAATACCATCTATGGAGTCTGATCTCTCAGAATGAACAATGGAAAAGTAGGAAAATTAGGAAAATGGCAAAAAAATTTAAGTAACTGCACGGGTGTTCATATATAAAAAAAATAAAAACACCTACGCACTTTATTATTTTTCTTCTTCAATTTATTACGATTTAAAGCTTGAATGCTGTCCCATACAAATCTAAAAACATTCTAACAGATGTAAGAATGATTTTGTAACTTCTAATTTAGGATGGAATTAATGTGGTGTTTCTTTTGTTTCTATTTCACATAACTTCATATTTATGCCTTAAAATTTCAGAATCATGCATTTAATCAGGGAACTTTCTAGAAAATAATTCTTGACGGTAATGATTTTATAGTCTCTAAAAATCAACTCTTGAGTAGCAAGATTTGTTTTCTTATACATCAGTTTTAGAATTTCATTTTGCACATAATTAAATGATTTAAATCTGATTTGTTTATTAATCACAAATGTGTTATCAGACATTCATCTTCCTAATATGTTAAGACCCATTATTGACTATACCCATTAGATACACTTCAAACTTCAAAATTTGTTCAAGAGAACCAATATAGTATTTCACTTTTAATAAAAAAACCCTTGAATTTCAAGTTCACTTTTATTATAAAAAATGAAAAACAAAAAACAATTGAATAACTTTTTTCTTACCTTACACTCCTCATCAAGAAGATCTAAAATACCCAAACGTGTCTCAATTAGGTCAATACATGGTTGGTTATCATAAAAATCAATAAATTTCCAGGCTATGTCCTCTTTCAAATATTCTTCTTGTTCCAACTTAAACACATGTTGATTGAACTGTTGTTGTAATTTTTCATTAGCATAATTAATGCAGAACTGTTCAAAACTGTAGATCAAAGTACAACAGAATGAAAAGGTGATAATAATTATGGTTTTCATCTGATAATTTTATTAATATTTAAAATGCAAAAAGAGAACTACACTGTGTACACAACAAAACAAAACCACCACTTACAACTAGTCAGTGACATCAATAAAAATTACATTTATAAATTTGAAATAAAAATTTGGCTCAAGAGTCAAACAATTTGACATACTTTCATGCATACACATATTTTGCATGAAAATGTGTATACAAATACTCTGCCAATCCCACTCCTATTTATTAATCCTTGTTCTGCACGTTTGTGTATACAAGAATGTCCAAGGGTATATGATACAATGGCTTTCAGGAATGTTTGTAAAAAAAATTCATTTAAAATTATTTGTTCAACACTAACTCCTGCAGTGTTGGCCCATATCATTCTTGTTCAATATTACACTTCATTCATAGATTTTTCAGTTCTCAGAAAAGTGGTCCAACGTATCTATTGTCCGATTGTGAAGGAATTCTAGTAAATTGGCATAAATTGATAGCATTTTCGTCTGATGGTAAAATTAAAATCAAGAACATGTCAAATGCACAATTTCAATAAATATAAAGAATTTAAACTAAAGACGCAATACTTCGGGATAGTTTAATATCGCCTAAAACTACAACCCTCAGAATAGCGAAGATGGAAAATGATATAAAGAAAATTACACATTTAAAAACAGAGCCTGTTAGTGAGTTAAGATTTTCGAAATGTAATAAATGTTTATCTTTTAGTTTGTATATTTTATTTTGTAATTATTCCTCGACGTAGCTCCAATTATTTCAAGAAAAAATCCGGCAAGGGTAGGGTAATTACACGTCGAAATTTCACATAGTACTAAAACGGTCGGGGCAAAAATTAAGCTTTCAAATGGACAAAAGTGTGCTAAGGACCAAATGCCGATTGAACGGAAAATGTACGGGTGAACATTCTGTCAACAATATATTGTAGCTTTTGCTTCGCACATTAGGTGCATTTCGGCGGCACCCGTGCATTCACGGCTCGGCCCGCCTCTCCCAAATTCAAGTCATGGCTCTTTTTGAAGGGTGCTGCCTTCGATTCTTGGCGCCGCCGCCGGGGCCCGGCGCACCCACTGCACGGCCGCCGTCGACCCCACCCCTTCGGTCGGAGGGCGCGTCTTCCTTCAAACACGTGCACTCGGATGCCGACATTTGGAATCGGAACGCAGAACAAATTTATGAGCATCTTCGCGGTTGCTGCAAGAACAGCCACCCACAGCGAGGCGACTCAAGCCAACCTCGCCAGCAACTCCCACGGGACTTGATGTGCCCCCTCCACCTTCACCACTCCCCTCCGCGAGCGGCGCGAGATCACGCCCCTGGGGCAGGGGGCATGGGAGGAGCCAGGTTTCTATGGATTTGAAAACTCACCGCGCCCCGCGCTCTCGTCTACCCTAAAATCACTGTTTAGAAATCAATGTGTCATCATACTCTTCATTTTATTTCGGCCCGAACGTGTGGACTACACTGGCGGTCGGCATTCACGAACTGCCCTGACGCACCAAGTCATTAATCGTGCCGCAGCGGTGTCAACATCCAATAACAGGTTACAGGCACCTCAAGGCACCGAGTACTGGCACCACACATACACTCGCGAGTAACTTACGGCGTTAACTCCATCCGTCACGTTGCGTCGGCCGCGTACCGTCGAGCGAACTAGATCACAACGGCCATATACACGTTGAATCACCGTCCACGCGGGCTTTTTCTGAAAATTCCTTGGATCGCGAGTTGGCGCCATATCGAGAGCCAGTGCGCATCGCGTCCGCGGACTCATTAATGCAGCAGTGAGCCCATGTGTTCCCGGACGCAGTCATCAATGCCCGGCTGCAAGTCTCAGGCTCAGACCGCAACGCGGATACTAACTAACTCCTTGTACCAGGTACCTGTCCAGTCTCCGAGGAAGCCGAGCTAACAACATTCAAATTCATTAAAATTACCAACCTCAAATAATTAATTTATCATATACATTTTGTTTTGTATTCACCCGTTGGTTAATTCATTAATTGTATAAACATTATTTTCATTGTGAAACATTAGTGATTTTAAAATTAATGTTAGGATATTTTATTAATTAAACACGGCACGGGTGAAGCGTAGAAAATTTAGATAGCAGACAGGAGGAATCTTAATTGTTTACACGTTCTTTGTTTAGTTTATACAATAGAGTATTCGCATTGCATTTTTTCGAAGAGGTTATCACTACTATTTTGCATTCATTCAATTACTAATAGCATTCAATCAACTCCATCTCTTTTATCTCCCGGCCCTGATCCTCTCCACGAGGCATGGATATCACGATGTTTAGTTGTCTCCTAGACCACATCTCTGAATACCAAGATATATATAAAGAGAGATAAGCAAGAATATGCGTGTCGAGTTTGGCAAAATGACCAATCTGGAAAGATTATTCTCTAAACAACTCTTGCTATTGTAATCGGCAAATTTTCTATAGACCTGTTAACCTGACAAAAAAACTTTTGAGGAAAGGTTAATGCAGCCAGTAGACTTCGAATCAAAAGATGAACTTATTCAGAAGGTGTCTTTCCAGATGTTTCTCAAAATTACAGAAATCCAATGAATTGGTTTGAGCGAACGAGCTTTATATTGGCTGCAAAAAACCATAGATGTAATTGAATTAAATTAAAAAAAATTCAAGAAACAAATTACAGGCGAATCGAGGATATCTAAATTCAGTTGAATTGGCTCTAACGCAAGACGATGTAGTGAACTAATCCACCAAGAATTTTTTTAAACTCGCTGGGAATTTGGCCAGGATTGGCTACCTAAAATCTTCAAATTAAAGTTTGGATCGGTAGTTTATAATGTTTTGCGGGAAATATCAGCAACACGTCCTTTGCAACGGCAACACGGTTTAACGATAAAAAATTACTAAACAACGTGATAGAAGCAACTGATACCGAAAGGAAAGGTATAAAGGAGAAAAAGTCCTCATACCGCACATCCAAATGATTCGACTGATGTGCCGTTTTGACTTTTAAACGACTACAGTTTCCATTTCGGCTTGGTTTTGCTATGACCATAAATAGTCCCAGGGGCAATCCATTACAGTGTTTGTGTCATAAATCCTGAAAAACCCATGTTTCTCAACATGGTCAATTTGTAATGTTGGCCTGTTTTCCCGTGTTAGAAAACCATCAGATCTGTTTTTCTAATGTGCAGGTAATCAGACAAAAAACATCGTATATAACAAAGCACTAACAATGAAAAATAAAAACTGATTTTTGTTATAATTATGATTCAAAAGATTAAACAATAAAGCGATTACTTACTTTTAAATGCTTATATATAATGTTTTATTTTAATTAATATTTCTTATTCACTACCGCCTATCAACCAGCGTGACGGTTCTGTTTTTGCAGGAGAGAATTTTTTGGCCAGACTATAAACATATGTAAGGAACAAAAAAAATTTCACATTTTAAACAATCTTTTTTGACAGGAACGGAAGTCCTGTTCGGGGTACGCTAGTATGAATATATATTATATATATGTATATATATGTTATATATATGTATATATATGTATATATAATGTATATATATGTATATTTATATGTCTATATATGTATATATATATATATTATAT
>BOPP01000291.1:845374-907742 GCA_017312745.1 Gryllus bimaculatus | reverse complement strand
TATAATATATTATATAATAATATAAAAATGAATCGCAAAATGTTTGAGGTAAGCGCCATAACTCAAAACGCCGGACCAATTTGGGGCAATTCTTTTTTTTAAAATGTCGATTGAAGTTCAAGATGGTTTTTAACGTCGAGAAAAATTGAATAAATTGCCGAAAAAACTTAAAAACAGCCTTTTTCTTTTTCCCATACTAAAACGTTTTTCCAATATAAACGTTAGAGTTCAATTTTGAGCTTTATAACTGTTTGTATAAAGGCACTCATTGTTGTTAGTAGCACAAGACTCATTGTTTAGGTATGTTTCTTAACGGCTCAAAGAGTCATTTGCTAGGGTTGCACACTCCTCCGGTTTTTAGACCGGAGACTTCCGGTTTTTGGGAGCTTCAATCGTTCCGGTTTTTGAGAAGTATGTCTGTTTTTTTTTTTTTTTTTTTTTTCAATTTCAATACATTTTTCAATTTTTTACCAATATAAATAGATTTTTCAACTTAAAATTTAAAGCTTTTCACTATTTCATCAGAAATCTGTCCTTTTCCTTCTTGCATTAGAAAGACAAAAGACAAGAACATTGAAAAATTGGGTTCTTGCGAATTCTCGAGTTATGCGCCATCCGCCTGTCTCTCTTCTACGCATATCAGGACAGTGACAGCAATTTAGCGATTATGCGAGAATCGCATCGCGCAACAGTTTCAAGATTAATTCCCCCGGAATGCTATGCTATAATTCTTCATTTTTGAAAACCAAAATCTTGAATTTTCGTATTTTCGTATCGGACATTTCGCTATCAAGGCTGAATTATTTAAAGATTTATACCCAATAAAAAACAATTTTGAAAATTCTTATTAAAAAAATTGAAATTTCGCCCCCCCCCCAAAAAATTGGTGGTTTTGCGTTTTTTTAAATCCCCCCTTTCCTTTTATATATATATATATGTATGTGTGTGTGTGTGTGTGTGTGAATCTGTATGTTTGTGGAGTGTTCGTGTGGAGCGGGCCATTAGTCCACGCTGGCTGGCGTCTTGTCGAGGTCCGAATGTAGGCACACAGTGTCAAAAACAATCGATCATCAATTGATATCCTTGAATTCGACGGAAACCGCCCAAAGGAGTATCTGCCACAGTAACTTCATAATTGTACGGCAAAACGCTGGTGAAAGGATTGCATTGTATCGCTTCTCTATCCTTGGTGAAACCAGTGGAACTTCAGCAGTACCTACATACTTTCTCTATTATTTGAAAGTTTAAGAAATATAATACTGATGAACCAGCAAAAGTTTTCCAACTGACAAAATATGTTCTTACTAACATTTCTAAACAAGCGGTACAACAGTACAATTTGAAACTTTTGCAATTTTCGAAAATTCAGAGATCAACGAAAATTGGACCTGCACCATTTTTATAAGCCTACTTCGTACTTTTCGATAAAAAATGAAGTCCCCCACCCCAAAAAGGCTGTTTTTGAGAAAATCTTTTTTAAATAGCTATCATTTTACATACAATTACGTGAAAACCACAGATATTTTGAAAAAATTATACATGACCTCAATTAAAGATCTAATATTGAAAATATATTTTATTAAGACAAAAAATCTCTATTTTCACTATTGTAGTTGTACGTAGGAAGACACCGAAAAATATTCTCAGATATTCGGAAAGTTGGCTCTCAAACAAAATTTTAAAGAGAAAATTGAATTCATATTTGAAAAAAATTCTGAAAATAATCTGGAGGTTTCATGTAAAATATCCCCCAAAACCAAATACCCGTTTCCAATTCAAGAGGCCGCGACAACTAGATTGAACGGGAAATGGAAAGGTTGGTTTTGGTTAAAAATCCAGTCTGCAACTTCGCCGTTAGCGTTGTTCACGGACGGGCAGACATTTTGCTGAAAAACAATGTTTAGGAATCAAGGATCCACAAAACGTAGATTCCGGATTCACGAAGTGTTAGAGGAAGTTATTTACTGCATATGTGAAAAAAAATTTTTGGTGTCAGGGTCCACAATGCGAGTTTTTGGTCAAAAAATAGTCATTTTTGCTGCACCATTGCGATACTTTATCTATGCTACGTAAGTAGTATGCGAGACAGTAAAAAGCGAGCATGAAATTATTTAAATATTTAATATTGAGGACTGGATATCATTAAGAAAATGTTGTCTTCCTTTATTAATAGCAATAAAAAGAATTTAAGATGTTATAGAAGATATATAAAGCGGAGGACAGAATGTCATAGCGGCAGCGGCAAGGCACTTTTGGTCTTTAGGATGACAATGAAAAGATATTCTTTCGAGTAAGTACAAAAATTGTAATCCTTAAAAAATTTGCAACTGTAAAATGTGTTTGACTGTTGTTTTTGAATATACAACAGTAAATATATATAAAAATATTCAATGGACAATCGACATTTCAACGCTCATTTCGATCAAAATAAATTTCAAATTGGTCCCTGCACCACTCCATCATAAAATACTAGGTTTGTACGTGTTTTTTTATGTATTACTAATGCTTCAAACTTAAAAAATAAAAACTTTCATAATATTTTTTTAAAATTTTAAGCATAAATTCAAATATTTTCCTTAAACAAAAGTGTTCGAAATTCAAGTGTTTGCTTACTGCTTTCAGTTAATGTCAGTCTTCAAATATTCAACTTCACACTGCAATTGTTTCACGAATTTTATGACCACAAAAAAAGGACTTTCAAGAAGTTCAATATCACTATCCGTGGTCGTAAATATCACTAGACCTATTACATTGTTTTCTAATTCATCCGCGCCGACTTGCTTGTTTGCGTACGAAGGCTGGAAAGCGAAAGAAAATTCGTGTTGCTCCCATGGCATGCACTCCGACGTTTACGGCTGTACGAGTTCAACTGCAGTCTGCCCTGCAGTCCCCTTCCAAAGCTGTTTCCCATGGCGGCCATTTCCCTGGGTAACGTCCATTCCCTCCCCGACAGAATGCTGGTCGCGGGCGAATTTCCGAGCTCAAGAGAAACTAGAGGATTCATGGCCGCTCCGCGAGCCATTGAGTTTAGCACGCTTGGTGTAAGGTTTTAAGAAAGATCAGATGTACATACTTACACAAACATTTTACAACGGTTATCCTAATCTGCATCCGTACTTACCTGTTGATCTCGAAAGTTTCAAATCCATAAATATCCAACACCCCAATAAAACGTTGCTGTTGAGAGCCACTTGTTTGAAGAGCTTTATTGACAATTGCAACAATCCAATTGAAAAGTTCGGCATAGATGTGTTTTGCTAATGCATCACGTGCACTGACAGCCTGTACAAAAACAAGAAGAAAACGTAAGGATACAACATTAAGATTTTCCCAACTTAATCTCGTAAGCACCATTCTAACCTCTTGAAACGACTCCAAGAATCTGACCAATGAGAAGGCTTAATTTGGATTACAATTTAGAAATATAACCGCGGTATCATGACGATCACATTGGCCTGATATCGTACCGGATTTTGTGTTAACTACCCGCCAGCGAAATCGTCGCGTGCAGGATTCAAAAATAAAATTTGGCATCTTCTGTAGTTGTAACACTTCACGGCAAAACAAAGAACAGTTGCCGGTCCGGATGGCCGACATCGTTAAGGCTAAATGTTAAGACTAAATGTCAAGACGATAAAAAGAACATACAATATTTATAACAAAAGTAGAACAGATTGTAAAGGGGCCAATAAACATACATACATTATTATCCTTATCTTTCAAATAAAATGATATATTCCGCTTTCTCTCAAAAGTCAAAAAAAAGCTTTAAGAGCATCGACATCGCCGAGCACCTCTCGTAAAAAGTTGTCCAGGCCGTGTCTTCGTTAACTACCAACAAATTTGACATATTCCACAGAAAGAACCGTCCTGCATGAGTCGCAGATGGGAGGAGATTCACTTCGAAGGAGGAAACCATGATAAAACTGACAGTGTTCGATACGAAGATGGGTTAAAATGATTTTCTCGCGCGTAGAGGATCGGGATGAGGAACGCCACGGATAAACAGAACCTTTAATCATACTTCGTTAAAAAGTGGTATTGTGCCACTCTGTTTGCCATGCTCTGAAGACGGATCGTTACAAAAAAGTCGTAACATCGGACGATGGTACAGAAGGAATGTCAATATGAATCTTCCGCGACAATAATTTCGCCGTCTGGTCAGCCAGCTCATTCACTGTGATTCCCTCATGGGACCCAACTCAGTACCAATCATAGTGGCGAGGCAGAAGTCGGTGAATAAGGTTTTGAAATGATTTCGTCAGTTAGACTGAAGAAGAACGGTAGACAGCTTGAAGAGATCTGAAAGAGAATCAGAGCAATGAACTACTCGCAGCAACGTCGTTAAATTTTAACGACGCTGGACCCACTCCATGTACTTTGGGGCTTCGAGAATTCCATACATTTCAGCCGTGAATACACTGCACTGGGAATGAAGACGATATCATTAGGTGATCCTTATACAATAAAAACTACATGCCACTGCGTAATTGAACGATGAACCATCTGCGTACAATGGTATGATCCGGAAATGCTTCCATCATTTTCTAAAACTGCATCTAGTAAACAATAGACCTAGTAGTTTGTTTGGGAAGACTGGAAAGTCTGAGGTCAATATGGGACGAAGGAGTTTCCAAGTGGGGATGAGGTCTCTTGGGGATTTCACAGAGATGTAAGATTGATATTTTATTTGTAAGGTCTCGCAAAAGATTTCGCAGTCGAATACCTGGGGCCGAGGTAGCGATGTTCGAAGAATATAAAAGGTTTCATATTTAGGATCGATAATTATTCGACAAGTATGGTTAAAGACCCCTGACTCTTTAGCACCATAAGGCGCTAAGGGATCGTCCATAAATTACATAACGCTAAAGAGGAGGGAGGAGGTCTGAGGCAGCCTTACGCTGTGTTACATAGGGTAGGGGGGATTAGTTACGTGTTACGTAACCTTGATTTTTTTTTACATTTTTCAAAATTTGCTTTAATTCCTTTTTTGACAACTGTACAAAAACATTAAACTATTAGGCGATAAATTTGTTTTCAAAACATAGGCAAAAGTTATTAACTGCAAATTTTTACAATGGAAATATTATTTAAACATTTTTAATCTGTAAGATTACGAAGTAAATGTTCAAAACTGATACTTAGTATATTCTAGAATTCATTTAAATGGTGCTGTATATTCTCGCTCATGAGTCATCCACGATGGTGAGTGCACAACTTGTGATAAACCATTTCTCGCCCAAGCTTTCTTCGTTCACTCACAAATTGCCCGCAATATTATTGTTAGGTGCAGCCAGCATCGCCAACCAATTTCTACTTTAAATTACGCACTATATCATTAATTTTATTATAACACACAAGTAAAATAAATAAAATCGTTTTTACCGTGCTATAATTTATTTTCACTTCTTGCATTTACAAAGGGGGAGGGTGTTGTCACAAGCGTTACGGAATTATTTGGGGGAGGGGAGCTCAAGCGCGCGTTATGAGTGCGTTACAAGGGGAGGCGGGGAATTGAAAATACTCGAAATTTGCGTTACGTAATTTATGAACGGCCCCCTAATAGAATATCCTGCCTTTTTAAGAATGTGTCTCCAGCCACAGATAGAAGGCTGATGCGACACGCACCTATTGAGAGGCGGATATTAGCGGATATGGTGTATGCTGTTGATGGGTCAGAGAGTGAAAGGAGCTGCACTATCGTAATCCAAAACCGAGCCCATGAGTGCTCTATACAGCCTCAATATGCTAATGCAGTCGCTCTCCATGATGTGCCATTCGGCATACAAAGAAGGTTAAGAAGGCGACCTCTGGTTTCTAGTCTGATATGAGTACGCCATGTGACGGAGTCAAACGTGAGCCCCAGGAACCTGGCAGATTCAGCGAAAGATTGCTGATTTCTTCCCACGTATAGGACAGGATTGCTATGCAAATATATTATATATTCTGCAGAAATGCACATCAGTATATGTAGTACAAGAAAATTTAAACCCTGTTGACATGTTGGCATGACATTCGTGCAGCTTGTTGAGCACCAGTTGAAGTTGCCTCTGGATCACACTGATGCTGCTGAACGAACAAAAGATGGCAAAATCATCCTCAAACAACGATGCCTTTACAGGTTCTCGCACAGTTGACGCTATACCATTTAGGGCGGTGGCAAACATGATACTCAGAACCGATCCTTGAGGGATAACATTTTCTAGAGGGTGACTGCTAGAAAGCCTGTCACCAACGCGAAAAGGATCTGTTCGAAAGGAAGTTTTGGAGGAAGAGAGAGCTTCCTTCTAAATCTCCAGAAGTGCGGGGTTCGCAGAAAGCCGTACCTCCAAACGGTGTCGAAACCATTTTCTGTGTAAGTAAGATTACCACAAGATGTTTCAAGACGAACGATGTCGAGATAGCTGTTGTCAACGCAACGAGGTGGTCCAAAGCTGACCGGCTTCTTCTAAACCCACTTGGGATTAGCGCCGACAGATTTTTACACTCCATGGTCCAGACCAAACGCTGATTCACATGCGATCCAGCACTTTACAAATACAGCTTTTAAGAGAAGTGGGTCGATAGCTTGATGGCAATGATCGATCTTTCCTTTCTTTGGGAACTAGGATGAAGGAGTCTCGCCACAGCGGAGATGGTGTGCTTTTCCCAGGTACAGTTGTAGAGCGGGAGGAAAAATGCATGGCCGTTTCAGGAAGATATTGTAGCATTATGTTACGGATTCCATCTGGGCACGGGGTAGTTCTTTTCGCAAGCGCTACTGCAGAGAAGAGGGATCTAAATGATCACTTTTTACCATTGAACATGTAGTGAGAAATGGATTATGGAGTTACATATGGAACACTTGGCCATGATTGTCCTGCAACTACTTATGCATAAAATCTCCACGGCAGGTACATAAAATCTCCTTGACTATGCCACACCGTGACCACCCAAAAATCTAAATATAAGGATTTACCTACAAATCTAGGGCAAATTTCATAAATGTGTTACTACGTCATACGAAATTTCGCACACGTTCTTTAATAAAAGTGCTAGCCGAATTGCTTAACTTCGCTTCGTGAAGCCACGAAGGTTAAGCAACTCGACGCTTCGCCGGTTCCTGAATTATGACCGTACTCGCCTTTCCTTTACCTTACTTTACTAAATTACTCACCTGCCCTTGACGGTCTCTCACTTTAATGAAATTTCAGGATTTTTATTCCATAATTTTGAAGTAATTAAGAATTAATTTTAATAAATAATTCTAGTTAAAATGGAGTGCTGATTTGGTACCATATTGTAGGATATTTTTGACAGAATATCTCTACAGTAGAAAAGTAACGAGCGCATAGTTTTTATTAAAGACTAATTTCTACCACAAATAAAAAATCCATTCACTCAATTCGAAAAAAATAAAAAAGTTCCTATATGGTACAATCTAAATCTAAAGCTAAGAAACCACTAGAAAATTAAACTAGTGGTGCTACAGAATTGCACATACTTTCCCGTATTATTTTTCTATTTCCTTTGGTCTCTTATAGCTATTTGGACTGGAGGCTAGATCCCCGACGTCGTTGTGACTAGCGCCATTGTCTTTTGGGAACTATTACTAGCGGATCCGACAGACTTCCGTCGTGGTTCTGTCCGTTCCGTCTTTGGCAAAGCGCGCGGCTTCCAACTTCAATAATTCAATGCAAGTTAGGAAATGCTAAACATCTATTAAAACAATTCAAATCCATAAATTTAATTGAGAGGCCAAAATAGACGATTCCGAGCTACTTCCTTTTTAGTCAGACATCAATATATCAAAATATTTTTCAAGTCTCTTCATTGATATCATATTATGGGGAAAAGATAATTAAAGAGTGTATATGTACTACCTTTTATCAGTTACAGGGGAAACTCAAATTGGGAAAATTATTTATTTGAGTTGATGTATATTTAATCAAGTTCAATAAGCAATAACAACTTGAAATTTCAGACCCCAAATGTTTTCCACTTCATTTCAAGAAAATCTCTTCATTAACATATCAAGAGTGTCTCTCTCTTTCAACTGTTTAAAGATGGATCTAGCACAGTACATTTATAAAAATGAACCTTTCTGGCAGAGCCAGTGTTTTCAACATTTTCAATATAAGAAATTATTATTTTAATTGTTCTTAGAGAAAAACAGCTTAAAATTAATATGTTGAACACTGATTAATTCATGTTGATTAATTAATTGATTAATCATTAATATGTTCAACATTTCCATGAAACGGCTAATCAAAATCAAGGTACAAATTCTTTTCAGTGATTACTCAGTAATGGTCAATACGACTAATAATGATTTTCAATATGGTGATAAACCATATAGCACTTTATTTTATGATTTCAATTACATTCAATAATTGATTTACATACATTTGTAGTAACCCACTTTAAACAAGAGTAAAATATATTATTTTTCAAAACATCAGAGATTCTACATATTGCTCATAAAACTGCAGAATGTTGTAACCAATTAGAACTAAATTTTACAGGATAGTTAAAAAGCTTGATAAGCTTTTAGCGTTTCAAGTTAGATTTTGGATTTTGTCATTAGTTTTACCATATATCATTACAGTGAATTTGATATTTTTAATTGTTTTAAAATTATGTGGCAAACAAGATTTTGCCTAAATATAAAGTCTTGTTTTTTTCTTCTTTAAACAGAGAAAAAGATATTAGTGAGAAAGCCTGTGAAACATTTAGAAAACCTATATAAAAATAAAACTGTAATTACTGCTTGTGGACTTACACAAGTTGTTTGAGGCTCACACTGTAACTTAAATGCTTTATATGTTCTGTTAATGTATAAACTTATTTCTGAAACTCATGTTTATACATTAACAGAACTTATAAAGCATTTAATAAAATACAAGTTCAATCTCATACCCCACCATAAAACAAAACGAGACAATGGCGCTTGTCAGAATTAGAGCTGAGGAACACCACCCAAAGCACAACTTACAATTTACTGGTACACAAATAGTCTTCATCTCTCAGATGGAATTGAATATTTCAATTTTCCATAGGAGGGGAAAGGAATCGGGAGAAAGATTACTCTTCGCACCTTATATAGAAGTGGGAGGGCAATGCCATCACTAATTGTTCCTTACACCTTTGCACATTGCATCAGAATATACATGACTACATCTATTCTGCATTCATCACAGATCACTGTGGTCACTGCGGTGTTGTTCTTGTAAGAAGTGGGAGTGTTAATCACAAAGGCTTGTAAGATTTATCTTCCCATGCCTAGCACAAAGAGGTGAAATCAAAAGATTTTATAGACTTTTATCCTTGTGCATTTAAAATATGAGCTCTGCCACACTTTCATTCAGAACGATTGGAGCATTTGATGCAATGTTTCATATCAGATGTAGACATTGCAAGAAGGTCTTCTTTTTTTTGGCAACCTAGAAGCTGACTTGGCTCAAGTCAGCCATTTCATTTCCAGTAATTTTGATTTAGTGAGAGAACTCAACAATGGATCCATGGATACAGCAATGGATTGATGGAGTATTAGACAATGAATTTAGAGTTATATTGTAATGTCACAGGGTTAAGACAATGGATTGATTGATAGTGATTCCAGGCACATCAACTTCTAAGGTTGTTAGGCCCGTAAGTGTCGTACATGGTTTTGCTCAGGAGGTGGCAGTGGTCATGGCTGGATGGCAGTGGCTGAATGGCGAGATCCGGCGCTGATCTACCATAGTCTAGCAAGGTTTTTCCTAACCAGGAATCTCCCACCCTCTGCCTCAACTGGAACAAACTGTAACCGACCTGTCTCCCAGCACGTGTGGTGCGTAGTGCATGTAAGTAGGGGTGAGGAAAGGACAAGGAAGAGGTAGGAAAGATTGTGCTGGGTCTGTGGCCCATTTGTTAGAGTACTGCTACGGTATTCGCCTGGTGTTGATAGGAGAAACTATAGAAAACTACTCATCAGAGCAGCTGGCCACTTGAATTCTCCTCCAGAGAGCGACTGAATTTGACCTAGCTGACAAGCTAGGGCCGAAAACTCCGCCACCGTTGAGACTTGAACTTAGGATCTCCTGGACAGAGGGACTGCAGTGACATCAGTTGATGCCCTGAGCCATGGTACCCTGGTACGAGAATGGAAATAGGACACTGGTACAACTGCACTTCTAGAATGACTGCATATTACAACTTGTGGTAATGGCCTGACACAATGTACAATCCAATATATGCAGCGTGAAGATCCTATTGGGAAGCAGGAGGTGGCATTAGTTTCGGCAGTCCTTAAATGTATGGGCGGGCAAGTTGATATAACACTTGTAAATGATTTGTTTAGAAAAAACAGGGATGCTAGAGAAATTGCTACAAATAATCTCAAGAAGAGGAACAGTTATCACTACTTTTGAATAGTTAACACATTTAATCAATATTTTATGAAATTCATAAGATGTTTAGTGTACTGAGTACTGTATGAACAGTACAATAAAGCTTATCTGGTAAGTTACCTCCACAACAGTCATAGGCTTCAGAAAAGCTTCACGTAAGCTTACAATTCTTCTTTGGCACAGCCACGATCTCATTTCCATTGCATCCAATTGCAATAAGTTTGCAAATGCAACAAGATGTGGGTCATCTGCCTGTAAATTAAGAATATTTCCATCAAGTCTTATGCATTGCCTAAAAAGTAATGTATTACATTTAACGTGCATTAAATTCAATAATTAAGACATTCATATTCCTGATCACAGAAAAGAAATATTATTGTCTAATACTAACTTATCTGTTTTTTTTTCTCTCTTCAAATATCAGAGTAAGCACATAGTTCAATTCCAAGCATGCATGGTTTTCTAATTGCATGTGACGTATTACATACCCACGCAACAGACATACGCATTGTTCAGGCCAGAGGTCAATATTTTTTAAAGGTTCTAAAATGGTTAAGCATCACTGAAGACCTTATTACTATGTGAAATGTATTCTTCTGCCAGGCAGATGAGCCAAGAGGCAGTTGTTAATGCCTCAGAAGTGTCTGTTCAGTGTGTGTGTCTGTAGTTGGAGGTTAGGGATAGTTTTCAAAAGTGATTTACATTGTTCTGATACAGTCAGTAAAAAAATTAAGTAAGGATTGATAAAAATATTGTTAAAAAGCACAAGAGAATATGTAAGCATGTGAATTAAGTCATCAAACAAAAGTAAATGTGCAGGCCATCAATACTGAATTTCAATTAACCCACTTCATTTACTTTCACCATGTTTTTAATTAAACTTGCAATAGACTAAATTTAAAAAAAAAAAAGCATGTACATAATATTTCTTACAAGTACCTTCATACAAGTTAGCCAACTTTTCTGAAATGAATGTGAATCATTTTTATGTATTACTCACTGACCATGTCCCCCAATTTAGTTTAGCATGAATGAATATCGAAAGAACTCTTCACGTAACTGAACAGAGTATACATTCCAAAATTCTAGCACAGGTAGACAAGCTGACATGCATGAATAATTCACATACAAGCTAGTTTTCATCCTACATCCTCATTTGTAATGTAGGGTTTATGACCTGTCCTTTTTTTCATAATTCATCAGGTCTAATAATTAGAATATTCTTTCAAGTAAGGTTTAAATTTTCATGGCAATGGATGAGGATATATTCTCTGACCCTTATACATGTAAAGACAATAGATAATTCTTGTTTAGAATAGCCTGCACCAAAATCCGCAACAGTAAAAATTTGACACACTAACTTTTTAAGCTGCAAGGCACACTTTTGTATGTTTTTCTAATTTGGTTAAAATTTCAAAAGAAACAAAAATATGGCAGTGCACCAAGGCAAATATATAGAAGGGCTTCATTGCTAAGAGAACAGTACATTTGACTTCCAAGATAGAGAGGAATGGACGACAGTTGGAAGGCATTTCAGTACATTCAGATAATTCGTTTCACACGTTTGTCATCAAAAACTAAAACTAGTAGTGCCATAACATCATATACTTTATTGTAATGGTTACGTTATTTATTAATATCTTACTTACACATCAGCACCACTTGAAAAAACTCTTAGTCAAATGAAGGGACAAAGTTTTAAAAAAAACGTATCTTTGGTTTATTGAAAACATCATTCACCCTCTCTAAACTGAAATCTTGAGTAGTCCATATTTATTTATCTGTTATAATCAATCATTAATGTCATGGCAGCACCCTTGCACAAAAAAATTCAAAATCACGCCAAAACAACTATACTTCAGAAATCGGGAAAAGTATATATCAAATTATTTATAGATTTAATATTGAAAAATACTTTATATTAAGCAATCTATCTCTCGATTCAATATTGAAAGTTTAAGACCAGTTTGAAAAAAAATTGAACTTTTTTAAGTTTCAAAATTCGAGAGGTTTTTAATAAAATGGGACCTATGTCGTATTCTTAAGCAAACTTTAATCCCTTTGTGTAAAAACTTTAAAGACCAAATTTGGAACTTTTTTTTAAATTTGAAAATGTCTTAAAAGCTTCATGTAAAGCTACCCCAAAAAATACAAATATGCATTTTAAATTCAAGGTAGCAGATCGACCAGGGAATATCAATTTTGGTGAAAATCTTTCGTTCAGTTTAGGCTCTCAGTGAATCAATGTCGCACAAAACCTGGATTTTCCCCTCTATCATTGCATCCATCTCTTCCTATAATATAAGATGATATAAGAAAAGTAAAACTATGTACAGTGTAGTTGCTAGTGTCGTGCACAGATGGTTGGACAGACATTTTTAAAAGACAATACCAGGGACTGCTCCGCCCTCTCTCCACCAAATGCACATTACTGTCGAAATCTCAACATTAAGTTTTTGCAGCGTTACACGTTCCCAAATACTAACTATTTGCAAAAGTGACAGTAGTAATTTAGGGGCTGTATGAACAAAATGTTTCCAGCTCTTTTGGTAGATCATGTTTGAAAGGCATCTAAGGGAGGAACAAATATTAATTGGTCTAGTGACTTGATGGCAGTAATAGAACTTGGGGCAAAAGTTATCTTGGGAAATAAAATAGGGGATGGGGAAAGTCCTCTACCTTGTTATCTGAACCCCATGTCCACTTCATAACCAGTAAGTGAGAGGGATCGTTCAATATAGCGAAAATATTACGATTAAAATTTCTTACAAATGAAAATGACTAAGTCTGCTAAAATGTGGAAGAGGCTTCACTCATAGTACAATGGAAACAGAGAGGGGGTGGGGAGAGGGATGGAATCTATCAAGAAAAGAGTTACTAATTTCTCAATTAAATAATGTTCCAATAAAAATTGGAAAAAGTTAGTCTTAACATCTGATTCATAGTTGGATGTATGTAGTGTAGAAAACTATCCAAAATTTCAAAAACAAGAAAATGCGAAGTGAATGAAACATGTTTATTGAACTTGCCAAACAATGCTCATTATTTTGTTCTATCAAGAGAAATGAATATGATTTAAAATCACAATCCATGCTTCCATGCACTATTTACACACAGGCAATTTTCAACAAAATTAACAAAATTACTTTCTAGTTATTTCCTTAAAAAAGAAAGTCCAAAAGAAGACTGAAGATCCTCACAGCAATGACACTGCATTCACTATCCAATTCATCAGATTCTTCCACCACTGATTCAGTAATAAAAACATTCCCAAGGTGAAGAATTGCAGCAAGAATATGCCACATATCTTTTTGTTCTCGCTCCGAGAAACCTAGAAGTGATAAGGCAGAGCAAGTCTCCTCGAACTGTTTGGCATCATTAACTCCTTGTATCCCAGAACAGGAGCCTTGGTTCAAGTAATGAAATGCATCTTGTCGATCTAGAAAAACAAACAAACATGAATTATACAAACTCAGTCTTTACAGTGATGAATCTTTTACATGTGGGGAATTCAGTGCTTTGTTCCACTAAAAATTGAGATTAGCCAAATATTTAAAAATTATTAAATCACTGACACCGTTGCACTTTTATACCATTTCAACTTTTGAACCATTGCCAGGTTTCCCAGAGATGATACCTCTGGTTTTGATAGTTGTGCTAACAATGAAAATGGGGGACAACAACAACAACAACAACAACAACAACAACAACAATTCGCCGATGACTTGTCAGAAAAAAGCGCCTTCTGCGACTTTTCCAGAAATATCAAGATTTAGTATTTTTATAACAAACTTTTAATGATATTTATCAAAACATCACATCTAGGAAGTGGCCATTTTTTATGTTGAAATGTTATATGCAGATTCTTCGAAACAAATGTGCTATACATTCAAAATATTAAAGTCAGCCATCAGTTTCAACTCTTTTTTAACCTCTGAATGAACACCTCTTCACGGTCAACAATTTTCTTGGTGTATTGTAAGTTTCTGTTTTATTAGAATCTCTCTATAGCAGACACTTCTCACGAGTGGACAGTTTTTCAGGATGGAGCATATTCATACAATAGAGATGTTTCACAGCATTAATTGTATGACATGACATAAAAAATAAATAAATAAAATTCAATACGCACCCAATTTAAGGTCTGGAAAAGAATCACGGACAGCACATAACTGATAGAATATATGATAATTTCTTTCTTCTGGTGCTTGGAATACAACTCGGGACTTTTCCAGAAGATATGTTCGCATGCTGGCTCCTTGAATATGGTATTGAGGACTGAAGTGTATTTCTATGAACTTGCCAAAACGGGAACTGTTGTCATTTCTTGTGGTCTTAGCATTTCCAATAGCCTGAAAAAAGGCATTATTTAAAAATTTAAAATAAAATAAAACAAATTAGTCACCTTTTTATTATCATAGATGAGTACTTGTTAATTTTAAATTATTAAAAAATAGAAAAATGAGAGAAAAAAGGGAAACAGAAGCAAAGAGTTAAACTCTCATGTGAGTCCTTATGCTGAAAAAGGTGGCAAACATCAAAACTCTGGTAGGTACTCATTTGTTTCCTTGATAATTACAAAATAATCAAAATCTGACCCACATGTTTTATTGAGATACAGAACACACATGTTTACAATCTTATAAATAAAAACGCATGCAAGAATCACCTCACTCAACCACCAACCAACAAACAAACAAAATGCTTCCAAAACAGTAGCTTAGTGCGATGTTTTGAACTCTACTGAAATTAAATGGTATTGTTAATATTAATTTTTCAAATTCATTTTTTATTCACTAAATTATACACATGTCTCATTTCATGCAACATTTCAATAAATTATTTATCTGCAATTTTGTATTAGATATATTTGGAAAATAATTATTCAATTTAATTTTTTTTAAAGTTAAATTAGAATTTTTTGATTAAAATTCAATGACAAAAACGGAATTATCATGGGGGGGGATGCTACAACAAACTTAATTCAATACAACCCAATGCAGTATGAAGGGAAAAAGTTATTTCTCATGGCAGCTAGTAAGATATTGATGGAAGTTGTTTGGATAAATATAAATTACAATTTACTAGCTTGCCTAAGTTTTAAGGTGTATTACTTCATCATTGTTTAATCATTATGAATGCTGATGGTCTCACAATATATTGTTTAAAATTACAATAGAATCATAGTTACAGCAAACATCAATAAAATCTTACTTTATGATCAGGTGAAAAAACATGCAATTTTGAACCACAAACAGATACCAAAAACAAAACAATGCTAAACAATATTGTAAAAAGAACAGATACTTTTTCATTGAACTGTAATTTTACTGTGATACTACATTTTGTCATCACTACTCCACAACATAATTAACCCAAACCAACTTCAATTTATTATATTCTCTGTGAAATTGTTCTACATGTCTAATAAAAACCACAATGCTTCAAGTGAGAAGAACTAAATGGTTTTAGTTATCTCTTGAAGTATCATGGGTTTGACTAGAATGTTTAACTGTTTCACACAGTATCTGAAAAATTGAAGCCAGTATCTGTTAAGGTGTAATGGGTTGGTGATGATGGAATACTATGGTATATTACTGCAGAATGCATCTTTTCTTTTCAATATAGTACTATACATTTTGTTTCTGGTTTCAGTTTGTATAGTTCAGCATACAAAGTTTTTGAAATGGTTATAGTAATAGTTTTAATGATGTTTGTGTAAATACAATTGTTACTTTCTCACTACTGCTCATGCAGAATAGATTAAGTATTGTAATGCTGCGTGGAAAAAGCGGCGAATTTTCAACAGAAAATATCTTATTGCGGGGCCCTGATAACGAAAAAGTGGATATATCTTGTCCCTATACATAGAAAATTACTTTATCTATCACGTTTGGTCTTTAGAATCCATGTCCTTGATACCGAAAAATTGATTGACCGCAAAACGTTAGTCTGCCAACAACATTAGCGGCTAAACTGTGAGCGGGGTTAGCATCAAAATTGACAGTCCACATCTGATGTGGCTGATGTCGCGGCTCCTTGCATTTGAAAATTAAAAAAGAGGCTGCAAATTTGTTGATTAAATTTTGTTGAATAGTGAGCCGCTTAAATGGTGCAGGTCTCACTTTCGTTTAAATTCCCGATTTTTCAAAAATTACGAAAGTTCAATTTTCGGCGTATTCCTGTAACAAACATATCGAAGATAATAGTTTTTTCCTTAATGAAATCGGGTTTTTAAAGACAGATTTTGAAATAATGTCATGTGCGATTTTTCAAAATTTTGAGTACTTCTTGAGTATTTCGCGTGAAATATAGGCAATTTTTAATTCTTTAAAACACTTTCTCAAAAAGTCTCCAAATTTTTTAATTTAATTTTGGCCTCGGTTACGGACACTTAAAGAATGGCAAAGATCTCATTCGTTAACATCTCCAATTTTTCGAAAATATCAAAAATTCAATAAAATTTCGGCGTCTTTTCTTACAACTAATTGTGAAGACATTTTTATTCTTGATGAAATCTGTTCCTTAAAAACATCTTCAAATAAGGTCATGTTCAATTTTTCGAAAATTAGTGTTTTTTGTGTAATTTTGCGCCCAACTTGACAATGTTTAAATTATACAAAATTACTTTCTCCGAAACAGCTCCAAATTTTTTCTTCAATTTTTTTAATGTATGTAGCAAAGAAAGGTAAAGAAAGAGGTTCTGGTCCCACTTTTGGCTCACTCTGAGCATTTTCAAAAATTGGAAAAAAATCGAATTTCCTGCACTTTGTTTGAGATGGGGACACATTGCTCTCTGATTAACAATCAGACACACTTAAGACACATACCATTATTTATCTTAAAAAAAAAAAAAGGAATGAAAAATAACGTATTTCAATGTGCCCAAAATTAGTTTTTTTATTTGATATTACCACCGGACAGGACATCGTTGCCATTCAATACAGTAAAGGATATTTGAGAAGTTCATAAGTTCATTGTAGAATGGCAACATGATGGGAGAGACGCCTTATGATACAATGATGGTATATTCAACTTAACTAGTTATACATAAGGTAATAATGATATTGTAGTTTCAAAAGCATTCATATTGTGATATATCGAAAGGTATTTAGTTCCAGATGTTCAATACATATGTGAAAGTTATCCTCGTTTGTCTGTATGTTGTGCTAGAAATAATGTGAGAAAATATGTACACCACTGGTTATGTGTGTTGTGCTGTGTTGTTGTGTTCTGTAGACCATCATGAAGAAATACATTTTTAAACGTTGGCAAATTATTAATTTGCCATTTTTATTTGACTGACCAAACCAGTATCCTGTCATCATCGTACTGCTACCTACTTGAAATGCAATGTATGACAATATATTTTGAATAATTTGAAGACTCATTGCATTGCACTAAAAGGCTCTATCTGATAAGATGGTAAAACATGCACCTGCATGAAATTGAAAATACAATTTTCCCTAAGGATTGTTAAACTTTTTTTTTTACCATTGAATTGACCATATGAATTTCGTTTGAAAATAATGACACACTATGTGGAATTTACTGAATTTTTCAAAAAGGAACTTTTAATATTTTATTTGCCATGAATTCAAACGTTTAAATGGATTTTAAAATTTTGATTTTTTTAAAAAGAAGTTTTAATTCCGCCCGGTGCACGAGAAAAATCTCAAATTCCTTAAAAATCAGCTATTATCTAGATTTTTTTCATATTTTCTGATTGGTGCGCCATATTTAAAAAAAATTAAAAAACTTATTTTTGTCCCATTATATTCATGTATTTAGAACTGTATAGAGGTGTGTACAGTAAATGCAATATTTTTTTCTAGCAGCTGTATTTGAAATATTAAAGGTAATGTCAATATAGAAATTTACGTAACAAAAGGCGCAAAACAGGCTATTCTTGCACGAGTCGAGTGCGGGAATCACCTCGCGCCCGTGTTGCGTATACTAGTTTTTAACACGCGGGAGCGAAATGCAGTGTGTCAGGCAAACGCTTCGCGATGTTCCGCACAGAGAAAAAAATAGCTGTTTCGCACACGAAAAACAAGCATGAGCAACTGCTTTTGGTGGACGGCGTATTAAAGTAGTTTTATAAATACGCGCTCAGCAATCAAACTTCTAAACAATGCATGAAGAGCGCGTCCATAGCAACGGCCGTTAAAATACTCAGTCTTTAAAAATATTTTAGAGGAGACTCGGGTTCAGGTTTCACCAGTGCTCTAAACCCCTTTTCGTCCCACTTTTCCGTTTATCATATTCGCTCATGGATTAAAGGTACCCAATTTTGTCCCAGTTTTCCATTTGTCCCTTGTCCAATTGTCTCACTTTGCTACCTGGTACCCTTTTGTGTCCTGATACCGTTTTTGCCCCTTGCCCCTTTTGGTCTCCTTATCCCATTTGCTCTTTTGTCTGTACTGTCTCATTTGCCCCCCTTTCCTCATTTTGTGCCTTTTCCAATTTTATCCATTTTGTGCTCATTGTCCCATAATGTTTCCTTGTCCTGTTCATCCTCCTTTCCCTCCTTGTCCCACTTGTTCTTTAGGTCCTGCCGTGCACTGCATTTTTTATTTAAAAACAGTACCAAGACCCTGTAGCATCAACTCTTGCTTCAGAACATCGAGAGTAATGACTAATCTTAATTCATTAAAGTGTTAAACATTTTGAATAACCAGAATAACTAAAATACACAAAAAACATGGGATGTAACACATGCTCCATTAGTGTTTTAGGACTTGTTACATAAATAACTATTGTCAATAATATTTTGACAGATTTACCCACACCAGATGGTGATTTTTTAAATTTATATTAAATTACTTGAGAGGTTCAAAAAATTATCAACTATAGAGAATTGACTAATTGAAGTGAGAATTTCTTGAGGATTTTGGATGTAGTGGTGTTTACTAACAAAATAAGTAGCCGTTTTAAGCAAGATTTTCTATTGAAATAGTAAAAATTGTTCACCATCTACTGCGTTTATATCTAATGGACTAAATATTATTGCAAAATTATTTATTGATATTAGTCTTTTAATAATGCAAGTATTATTGCTAGAAAATAACATTGTAATTACATACCTCTATACAGTTCTATATACATGAAAATAATGGGACAGAAATATGTATTTTAATTTTTTGAAACACAGTGCACCAATCAGAAAAATGTGAGAACAAGAAGATAGCTGATTTTTAGGGCAACATTTGAAAATTTTGTTGTGCACTCGTGTATCAGGCCTTGCTTTAAAAAACTTCCAAAATTTTAAAATCCATTTAAAAGTTTTAATTTCTAGACATAATTTAAAAAAATATTTTTGAAAAATAGAGTTAATTTCATAAAAGGAATCATTATATTCAAAGGAAATTCATATGATCAATTCAATGAAAAATATAAAATTAAAAACATCACTTTTTTCGTTCTTGCAAAGCATCGGTAGGAGGGAGGAATCTAAAAGTCTATGAAAAAATGTTTTTTATGGTTACAATCCTTAGGAAAGATTTAGTTTTTGATTACAAGTGGGAGCACTTTTTACCATCTTATCCAGCTAGAGCATTAGAATGTAATGTAGCATTACAATTCTTACAGTGCGTGTGAATTGCATTACAATTAACATTACACTGAAACTAGGTGTGATGTTATTTTCATATTTTCATTAAATCAAATAATGTTTTGCAAAACTTAAGTGTTTTACCTCTTAAGAATCAGCACATGCAATGGTTACAAGGTACAGGTTTCTAAATGTTCATAAATGCACAAAAATTTCAAATTTATCAAATATCAAAATTTTAATTTAAAACGCACATTTAATAAAAAAAGAACATGTACAGTAAAGTTAATTATATTAAAACGATATTAGTCTCATTCACTAAGGGAAATTAAAATGATTTTAATTTAATTAACTGTTATGTCAATTACTCCAACAGGTCTTGCAATTATTCAGAATATATCATGGGTTTTCAGCAAAGTATCTTTTATTACAATAATATGATTATTATTTTGTTATTATTGTTAGTTACTATTACTGTTATTATACGCTGGATGTATTGAAAGGAGTGCCTCTCCCAGGACATGATGAGCGCTGTAAGAAAATCACTTGAGTCGCATCCCGAAAATCACGAGGGGCACCCGGAAAGTAGTACCCGCTTTGGAATAAGAAAAAAAATAGTACATTTTAACAAATATTAATATTTTATTTATAATGAACATACTTTAAACTACTTCTCCACATAGCCACCTCGTAAATTTAAGCATTTGTCATAACGTGTGACGAGGTTTTGTATCCCAGATTCGTACTCCTCTGCCGCCAGTGTATTGAGATATGTAATCACAGCTGCTTTCAGCTCATCACTTTCAAATTTCTTTCCTTCCAAAAAGTCCTTGAGCTTTGTAAACAGATGAAAATCTGAGGGTGGCAAGTCTGGGCTGTAGGGTGGATGGTTAAAAAAATTCCCATTTGAATTGTTTCACAAGTTCTGTTATCCGAGCCGTATGAGGCATGGGGTGGTTTTGTGTTCGTCAGTAAGCATACGAGGGACCCACCTTGCAAAAATCTTCACATAATGAAGGGGGTCCTTAATTTCATTAATAACTGTTCGTGAAATATTGCGATAATTTTCACTGATCTCATCAACTGTCACGCGCCGATCGGGCCTCACGAATTCGTTAGTTGAACGCAGCACTTCGTTCGTATTGACTAACGGCAGTCCGGAACGCTGGACATCATTGGGTCATCTCTGCCTAAGCTGAAATTACAACAGCAACGCCGAACAGACGACTCATCCATAACATTGTCTCCATACACCTCCTTCAGTTGACGATGAACATAGCAAGATTTCACATTTCTTGCGTTGAGAAATCCAATCACAGTCCTAATTTCACAACTGGCGGCGTTCTCTATTTTCTTGAACATTATAAACACTCACAGAAATAATAGTCAGTACCAGCGAGGCGTAACTTTACACAGACAGCTGAAATGTAACTGAATATGTTAGAACTTGTCCAGCCACTACTCTACTCACCAGCGCTCCATAAAGTACAAACGGGTGCTACTTTCCGGATGCCCTGCGTATGAACACCCATGGGCAGAAAGGCTAACCCCCAGAGAACTTTGCTCCCAACCCTATGTGCTGCCCTTGCTTTAAATACTCTTGGGCCTTTTGAGAAATCCAAGATATCATGAAATGAATAGCAACTTCTTTCAAATTATTCTTCATTGTACAATTCTATTTTCATACATTTACATTAAAAAATCTATTAATACGAACTTTTAAAAACTTGTGCAACGTTTCAATAAAAACATTTTTGAAGCTTTAATATGATGGCCGAACTTCAATAACATTGGAAATATTATACGAGAGGGGTCGCTTCCCTCTGATACCCTAAGCTGCACATGAAATGTACTTTTTAACCACTCGTCCTCAAAGGCTACAAACAAAAGCGTGATAACTTTGGTATATACTATCGTAGTATACTAGCTGTTCTACAAGAGAGTATGTCAAATTAAAACGCTTTGAGGAAGACACTCCCTGGAGACGTGCTGCAATTCATCAGGGAGCTCAAGAGTCGCGTTCGTTCAGAGGCGCCATTGGTGAAACTGCCTTAATCACTCCCCACTGCGCGAGGATGATATTCGCCCATGCCACTACACACGGGTTCACGAGCTGAAACACCGATGAGCTACTGCGGCCGACATTATCGGAGGTTTCAGCACTAAGAGGGCAATGAGCGCGCCTTCTCTTCCCGCGTGCTCAGGACCGGTAACGACCAACTTCAACCAATACACCCGTTCCCCGTTATCGGGCGAAATAGAAGTGTCCTTTTGGGCATCCGCACAGGCATCAAGTGCGATGAAAAATTAATATTTGGTCCAGTATTCTTCCTCCAATTGTTGATTTAATTAGCGGTCCATACTTGAGGAGGCATGCCATTCATTCCCATTGTTCTTTCCGAGCACCTAGAATCTGTCCCTTGGCGCTACAGGCCCGAATTTGATTCCAGCAAGAAACTGCACCGCTGCACTACAGCCACGAGGCACGCGCGCACACGGATGCCCTTTGACGCAGACCGCTGGATTGACCGTGGAGGCCTCGAGGCCTCATCGCAAACACAGCCGGACCGCACCCTACTAATTTTATTCTTCAGGACTACGTCAAAGAACATGTGTGTGTGATAATACAGGTCGTCGCGCATGCACGTATTTCAACGCCGGCGTAACGGGGCGCGGGCACACGAGCATTGAGACCAGTGCCCCCGCACGTTCCTACAAGCGTGGGGGTCATTAAGAAAAATATTTACATTTTCTGGGTAATATTTGTGCGTGATATAAATAAGAGAGTACGTATAGCATGAAACTGTGATTTTTTTTGTTTATAGGACGTGGCCTTTACCCAATGCCGGCGGATTGCGGAGACGCCCAGGTCGCATTTTCCTTTCGCGTCCTTGCGGAAGGCTGCGGCTTATTGCGAGAGCGATCACCGTCAGGGCCCGCGACAGCCAACTAACAGACCAACTAGGAGTTCTTTCACGCGCAGCCCTTCATAAATACGCGCCTCATTTCCTCACGATTTGAAATCGAAAGTTTTAAGAGTAGGAAGATGACAGGGGACCATGGATGCCAGTCTTGAGCGACCTTTGACCCACCGTCGACTCAATCACAGGCATACAGCAGATAAGCATGCTTTACAAGATTTGAATCTTCGCCAATCTTGAATACGCCATCGCCAGGAGCTCAAAATGTTTTAGCGATCTCGACCAACTCAACATCTAGCTTTCAGGAATTCCGAAACTTGCTTGTTTCGTTAAGCATATTGTCAGTTACGGACAGACCCTTCGCAATATATACCATTGGAGTTAAGGAAAACGTTATGTAAAACCATGCACATCACATAAGAATTGTTTTTCCAATTTATTTATTACATTGTACATAACTAGAATGAATTTTTATTATTACACACTTAAGTAAGACATGAACCATTGTAGAATGCAATAAAAATCTCAAAGATTAATACAAACCTCCTAACTCCTCATTAATATGGTATATACTCCTCTGAGAAAAGTTGTTCAACACCCAATCTTTAAAATGGACAATATCTTAAACAGGAATACTGAAGTCCGTAAGGATTTCATTTTTTCTGCTTTTCCTAAATCCTTCAAGATGAATACAGGAGTCACTCCCTAAAGCCACAAGAACTCATTAGTCAAATCCTATTGTTCTTATTTTGATTACTGCAATGTTGTCAATATTGGATTGGGGGAAGATCACTTATTATACATTTGTACACCTTTCTGTAGATATATTAAGAGTCAACTGCCAATCGCATTAACTTGAATAATATTTCAGGCAATTAACTTAATTCACAACCACCTCAACATTGATCATAAAATTAATTAAGAAAGAAAATCACTTAAATATGATGGAAAATCAAGACTACAAACAACTTAAATTATGATTGATTCTGAATATATTTTTGTTGGTTCTTAGTAATCAGTTCAAACAGACTGGTAATAGGTTTTACTCAGGACAATATGTGTATGAAGTTATGTACTTGTAGTATATACTCTAACAATTATCTCTGCTAACTGCCAAACATGTTTTTATGTATATGTCCTTAAAATTATTTGAATCAATGCTATCATGATAATATTATCAATAAACCTGGAATTTCACCAAAAAATTACAGGATCTATACTATAATTCTGTTCAATTCATATATTTTATTTTAATAAAGAACAATATTTTATAAAACTTTTGTACTTCATTTGAATAAGCCCCTTCAGTCATAACAGTTCTCAAGTACATGCATTGCTATTGGATTTCAATGTAGAAAATTAATGTCATGCATTGACAGCAAACAATATTTTTCTGATGAGGAAAAGAAGACAAAGAAATGACATGCCCAGTTGTGAAATCTTTAGGAAAATTAATAAAGGAACTGGTAGGTATATTAGCAATACAATAGATTCTCTGAAATCATTAATAATAAAACATTCAAAGCATATCTACAGAGTCAGTTTAAAGCTACAATACACCTAATGTGAAGCATTTGAACATAAAGCCAATTATGTGCAAATGTAGTGGAAACATTTAAGTAAATAACTGGCTTGTAGTACCACTGAATGAATATCTGATTTATAGTATCACTGGCAAATAAAAAATGTCAATAAAATTGACAAAATAGTGACTCCCTAAAAGTATAGTTTATTTCTAATTTTAGTATATTACTATTCATTTGTATGATATAAATTTCAGCTTTTCATGTCTCCTGTTGTTCTAGAAACTGATAATTTGCATGAAGACCACAACAGTGGTAGATAGAGTAATAAAGTTTCTCCACTTGAATCCAAAGAGAACGAAAGTATTTCAATGATAAAAATAATAGCTGTTTACTGCAATTATATCCAACCTACGACACTGAGAAAAGGAAATAACTCTCAAATCATCGCAACTTGATCGAGAACCCCATTGTGGATAAGTGATTAAGTAAAGAACTTTATACAGTAAATTTTCTTTCTTGTCCTTGCAGTCAATGGAGCTAGTTTTATGGAAGGGGGAAAAAAAAGAAAGAGAAACCTCGCTGATCAGTTAATATTCATTCTATTTTTAAGGTTAAAAAGGGCTTTTTCTCTTACAAAAAAATAAAATAAATAAATAAATAAAGGAAAATGGGTGACAATCTGATATTTGTGGCCAATGAATTTTAAACAGGTAAATTTGGTACTAACCACTTGTCAGTTCACAAACTCTGAAATTGCAAAGATTTATAAAATAGAACTATTAAAAAATTCATTGAAGTTTTAATGCTGTTTTGTAAGGTTTGAAACTCGAAAAAATTCAAAATTGGATTCTTCTAAAAAATACAATTCAAATAAATTTATTACAACTACGTGTTTAGAAATCAGTGGCTCTTACCTTCATGACTGCCATGTTTTACTGTAATCCAAGATGAAACAACTAGTCATTTAAAAAAATAGGCAAAATAGAAATTAGGAAATGAACATCATTTCATATTGACAATACAGGATTACCCAGCAAAAATTCATTAATAGATATTAAGACAATTCCATATTTCATTAAAAGATCTCTGTAATCTTCCTTGGATTTTGCTATTTTTGCACAAAATCCGATTTAAATGACTACTGTGAAAGTTACTAAGAAGTGTTTCTTGATCTTCAACAAATCTTCGAATTCAAGAGGTAATTTTCTTTGATATTATAAATATGCGGCTTTGAACGATTAAGTAAAATAAGAATTTTGAAACTGAACATTTTTTTTAAAAAGTGGTTTAAGTAAGTATTTCAAATAAAATGATATGTTATTTATTTGAAATTACAAAATCCAATGTTTTGTGCCATGTTTTACAATTATCCAATTACTTGGATTATCCAACATTGAATCATTTAGAGACCACTGTTTTGCCCTCACATTTTTAGTGCTGATTTTTTTATTAATTTCTAAATATATTAATAATAGATTTTAGAGATGAGTGTCTAAGATGCATAAAAATCTGTCCATATTTTGACAATTAATTTCTAAATATATTAATAATAGATTTGAGAGATGAGTGTCTAAGATGCATAATATCTGTCTTTATTTGCAAGATGCAGAAGCCAGAGAAAATATTTTGGTTAAATAATGACTGATCAGCAGAGGGAAGTTTACAAGCCATTATGAAAGTTTGTGGGAAATAACTGTCAAACGGGTTCTCCACTTCTGACTCCATTTCAAAAACAAAATTAATTTTAATCCATGACAGAGGAACTGACCAAGTGCTAGGCTTGACGACTGAAATTGCTCACTGAACAAACGTCACAATCAGATCAACTAGCTGAAAGTAATCCAAAAGGTGTCGATGAATATGAAAATGAGATGAAATAGTAGATGAAGGCAAAAGGAAAGGATATTGATAAGGAAATTGAGATGAAGATAATGAGGAATTAAGGCAAACAGAAGATTAAAATGATGAGAATGATAAAGGAGCAGTAAGACATTTGTTAAAACACACTGTTCCATGCATTTGACCAGACCCATTACCACCTTCACAATCACCACCCCCACCCATTGGTGGAGCATCTTGTGAAGAATTGGAGCCGTCATGACTTGTTATCTCTATGTACAGGAGAGGCTTGTAAGGGCGATAAAAGTGAATCAGCTCGCATTTAACAATTTCAACTTCTCAGGACAATGGTGGTGTCAAATTACTAAAATGGCTAAACTTTTACTCAAAAGGCTTGGGGCAGCTGCTTACAGACATAGCTGAAGGTTGAGAAAAAACAGGATCATCAAGAAAATAAACAGTGGACCTCAAGGATGTTGGCATGAGATAATAGATATTACATTATGGTCTTATGTTCTACTGAATTATTGTAATGAGCATCGATTCGAACACTTTTTAAGTTGTAGGTAGACGTGTGAATTGCTGCCGTCAGTCCCTCGCCGTTCGAAATAGGCGGCATAAATGACGAAGACAATCGGTCCCAACGAACACCTACAGCGCATCGGAACTGGATTCTCTTTCTCGCGAGCAGGCAAGGAAAAGTACGAAGGACAATATATCTTCTTAGAAATTCGATAAATTTTTAACACAGTAGCGCATTTCACTGACCTTAGCGCCCGGACGTAAAATGAAACGTGCGAGCAGGCTCATTTTGGCGAGTTCAGCGAAGACCGACAAAACCGATTGGACTGCTAATATTTGGGTAAAGAGCTTGTATGAGATGGAGGAAGAGAGATCTGGTTAGAATTTTTGGGTGTAATCTACGTTAGCAGGTTTGGAGGTTCCATTTCAGTTCAATTCCTGAGTCTTAAGTTCAACCACTTACAAACTGTGCCCGTGATGTTTACATTTAAAGTATTTGGAAAATGCAGTACTTGAGGATATCTGGTGCCGCAGTATGGAAGAAAAAAGCTGTTCACCAGCAGATTCTTTACTATTTATAATATCAAATAAACATTGAGCCCAAATGAAATTTAATTTTTGCTAGTTAAAAAACTTTGCCACCTTCATTTAAAACATACGTTTTTCTTTGTGAGCTAGTAAGAGAGGTTGACAACTTTTCTTCTCTGATGCGATATAATACCTTTTATTAAAGATGTCCCCACATAAAAAAATCTCATTTCTTTATTTCAATCTCTCACAAAATATTATTTTTTTATATACGTAGAAAACAATTGGATTCCTTGTAGGCACAGTGTTGCAGATACAGAGCAGAGAAAACTGAATTGTAGTTCCACGTTTCGGAACCGTTCGTGAAATGTGATATGGTAAAATTAACAGCAAAATGTTCATGCAGAGCTGGGTGTTGCTAATTAGGATTGCTCGCGCGAACAAATAAGGCGGTGGTGATGCATGCTAAGCCTCCCTAAATACACAAGTGATTTGGGAAATTACATTTGATTACATGAAAATAATACATATTGCAAATAATTTCTACACGTCTTGACTTACTACTATTTTTATCACAA
The DNA here is from genome assembly GCA_017312745.1 of Gryllus bimaculatus. NCBI lineage: Eukaryota > Metazoa > Arthropoda > Insecta > Orthoptera > Gryllidae > Gryllus > Gryllus bimaculatus. The sequence goes on along the minus strand of BOPP01000291.1, from coordinate 879,905 downwards.
TGTCGTTAAATCTAAAATGTGTATTTCTGAACACGACTTTAAGGATAGGCCCCTTCATATTTCTGCAGTTCATTGTAGGACCGTTTCTCATACATAAACATTGATTATTAAATCTACTTTATAAACAACATGCAAACTCGTAACAAGGATTTACGTAAAGTTAAGGCAGTTACACACCTCCATAATGGGACTTGAAGCCAAAACTTTCTTCTCAACTTGCGTTTCTGTAGCTGAACCACCAACAGTGGCGAAGTAGCGCATTGCATATTTGGCAGACACAGTTTTCCCAGCTCCAGATTCTCCAGACACGATAATACTCTGGTCTCTCTGCTCTCTGACAGGAAAGTGCAAAAGACAGCCATCAATAAGCATTTTATAACATTTTACTACAAAAAAAAGTACAAATCCAAGTTTTTACTTTCTCCCCTAGTATGATGTTTTATGGGAAGACCGTATATAAAATGGGATTTGGAGAGATTGTACACCAAACGATTGACAGGGAATAATGTGGCTATCGGACGATTAATTAAATTAATGGGAGAAAAGAAAAATAAACAATGGCTTAGATGTATGGAAGTAGAGACGGGGGCAACGAAGGGAACAAGCAGGTAGGCAAGAAAGTGAGGAGGGAGAAAGCAAAGAAGGTAGACCAGGTTGAACGACGGAACGAAAGAGAAATGGAAACAAAGAAGGGAGGATTTAATATAAGATTTGCTATTATGTTAACAAATCTCACTCCCCATACTATTTAATGTATTGCCAACGTTTTGAGAGGAGAAGCAAATACTCCATGATCTTCATACCTCTCTAGTTTTGTGTAAGCCTCTTCAGCAACAGCAAAAATGTGTGGATCCAAATCGCCCATCGCTTGCCCACGATAGGCAAAAATGGTGTCCGTACTGTATATAGGTAGCTCACTGTACGGGTTGATGGCGACTAGGACGATTCCTGCAAAAGAACATTTATTACAGGAACATACGTAGACTGGTACACAATATTTTTATGGGGGACAGTTAACTGTTAACCTAACTGTTAGACGAGAACAAAACCTTGGTCACCCCCACTCTCCAGCCTCCTAACACCCGTGCGCGCTGAAGAAATACGAAAAACGCATTGGTACTTTTATTATGCCAATGGCTTTATTCTACACGCAACTGATGAAATGGATTGTCTGATAATTCCGAGTTTTGACAACACAGTGTGAAATATGGAAACATTTTTTATATTAATTGCATGAATCTTTAGCAGTTCGCTCAGGCAAAGCACACTCATAAAAATGGCGAGGTCCATTTTCAGTGATCTCTCAATACTCGAAATTTGCAGAAGTTTGAAATTTGTTCATTTCCCTTCAACTACACGTTTTAAGATATATTTTCCTTAATGAAATATTTTTCCCAATATTATATCTTTAAATATTATTTGCATTACATAAAATAAGTGTGGTTTTCGCTTAATTTTCAGTGAAATCAAGTTATTTCAAAAAATACCTAAAGATTTTCTCGATAAAGACAGCAAATCTTTTCGTTGTTTTTTCTTCTTCTCAAACTGAGTAAAGTTTACCTCATTTTTAACATATCCTACACCTTAATATTTCTGTGTATTAAATCTTTATATTTTTGAAATTTTATATATTTAATTTAATTATATAATTTATTAATTTTATGTATTCTGTGAAAATATTTGTAATTTTGTAATGTTTCAGGCATCCCCCCCATTTTTTTATGTGTCAGCGGGCTACCTACGTGTGCAAACTTTTTTTTTTAAATGTAATTTATGTGTGTCCCACTTTGCTGTGTTAAAAATTCATCAGAATTCAGTAGAAATACAAGTTTTTTTTAATTAAGTATCGACCTTAAGTAAAAATTTGCATTTTAAAAATTAAATATTTTAAATATTTAAATAATAAGTTTACAAAAATTATATTTACATCACATGAAAGTACATCTTTTTAAGTTTAATTAAAAGATGTACGTACAATAACAAATTAAGTGAAATTTAATTTTTCTGTATAAAACGGTATTTGCGCAATTTTTTTTTAACATTAGCGCGTGAATGATTATTCGGAAAAAGTAAATGGTAATATTTGTGAAAAGGTGGGATTAGAAGGAAAAAAACTAGACCATATTACATTTCTTAAAAACTTTTTGAATGAATAGAGCAGAATACATGCAATTCAATGACAGATGGCAATTTTCATTTAAAATTTTGATACTGCCGTAAGTGTAGTAGTATTCCATGCTTTAAAGAGAATGACGCGACTTTCGAATTAATACGAGCCGTTTTGGACGAATGTATTACGAAATTATATTAAAAAATTAACATTTTTTTTCTGATCATTTCATGAATGTCTCCTCTAGGCTCAAAAGTTAGAAGAGGGGTATTCCAAAATATATACCAAATACAACTCGAGTGAATGATATTACATTGTTGCCTGGCTAAGGCACGAGGTAAAGCGGTTTTAGACGCCGCTGTGTAAGATAAACATATTTGGGATTTAAAAGTATTAAATGTGTGATTTGGAATGTTCGAGTGATGGCTGAAGTGTCATAGTATAGATGGTGCAATACAATAATATTACTGACCGTTATTAATAATAGAAGGAACGTGCTGTTTTTTCTTAGGATCAATCTTATAAGCATTTTGCTTTATTTTCTTTGGGTACTTTTTATGAATCTTATTCAGCTAGACACTTTCAAAACAATTAATAAAATACGAATATCAAATAAAACAGAAACACCGTGCGCCCTTCCGTGATAATTCACCGTTAACACGCCACTGGTTTAAAATGAGTGGATTTGACGTTACACTCATTTTAATACTGCTGGATTCGTATTTCGAAATGGAAATTCTCACAACTCATCGGATTTTCACCGTACGTGCAAATTATTCACTGATACATTATACAAATAAATAAAGAATTTTTCTTCGAAATTCGGAGTACATTGAAAGTTTCTGCACATTCTTTGGTTTCTGTTGTACGTTCGACAGAATATATAACCATTTGACAGATGAGGTCAACCAATCATTGTGAACAAAACAACCAGAAACACAATTCCCTCACAATCTTACAAACACATTACTGAATCACACGAAATTAATTTTAAAAAAAATTAATTTAATACACACATGCACAAAACATACCACAATACGTGTAGATCGAATTGTGCCGTTCAAAACGAACTCGCAGGTTATGCAAGACAGCAGGTTCATGGAGATATGACAAGGAAGTAAGATCATTCCATCCGATTAGTATATCAGGGTTTCGCAGCGGAGGTAGCTTGTCGTCGGATGTTATGGTGAGTTCTTTAACCTGAAACCAATAAGACATGTACATGCATTCGATTTGATTTATTTAGTCAAAAACGGTAGAAACTGTATGTGACGTATGGGGGAGAAAATCAACTGCGCACATTTCTTGGGTTCCAGAACCCCTTCCCAGCATTTGAACATTTTTTTGTTTTTTAGCAACATTTGTAGAAAACTACACATTTTCGTTGTCGAGTTATAGAAAACTTATTTGCAACGGCAAATGAACACAAGATTTGATAGATTTATTATTTCCGCAGTAGGTTTATACAACCTGGTGGCAGAACATTACAATTAACATTCTACAATTAGGAATATTAATACAATGTAATTTTAAATAATTTTAAGACAATAATAATAATAGTAATGATAATATGATAACAATAATAGCATAAACTCAACATTTAATGACTGTACTGCACAGATGCCTCTGTATTGCCCACAAAATAGCAATAAACCCCATATTATATATATATATATATATATCTATATATATATTATAAATATATATATATATATATACATATGCAAAATAGCAATAAACTCGTACCATACAACAAGCAAAAGGAGAGTTCAACAAAACGCACATAGTGAAGTTACATTCAAAATAAATTGGTACTTTAAAACACTTTATAACAGAACCGAATACAGTTCTGAAAAGAGAGTAACAGTATAGATAGCTTATTAGGTAATGTGTAAGACACAGATTTTTTACTTTCTCGCACTTACTTCGTAAGAAGAGAAAGTATTGTAATCGAGCCTCGAAAAACGTCGAATTTTCGACAGAAAAACGCCTATTGCCGGGTCATTGTAATTACTTCCACTAACACGTTGTGTAATAAGAATACATGTGTTGTGGGACCCTGATACCGAAAAAGCGTCCGTCCGTCCGTCCACCCGTTTTGATTAGACACTTCCTTCTAATAGTGAAAAGGAAGGTTTAAATAATAGCACAGGTCCCGTTTTCTTTGAAATATCTGAATTTTCGGAAATTGGAAAAGATCAAAATATTTTCCACCTCTTCCTACACCTACAAGATTGAAGATGGCGATTTGGCCTAAATGACATTTTTTCCAACCTGCAAAAATTTTCTTTCCGTGCTGCGATTCTACCTCAAGTCCTTGGAGTTAACACGCACTGTCACGTTACTCCTAAACTACCCATTCAGAATTTTTTTTAAATCCAGCGATTTCCTTTTCAATATAGTTTTCGCGTAATTGTTGCTTGGAGTTAATGCAATTTATATCCCCCCGCCAAAAAAAGGCTCCATATTTTTTTTTCTCGCGAAGAACGTAAAACGATTTGAAACACGCAGACATATTAACTCCAAGGAGCTGAGATTGAATTCCAGCGAAGAGAAAATTTTGCAGGTTTAAATTACTTCTGCACGTTCATGTATATTATATTACTGCGTAGCCGTTATAAATAATGCGGGAAAGTTGTGTTGTTGTAGGAGAACTACTTTCGATTTCACGGACTCTCAAAACATGGATTTGACGACAATGCGTTAGAGGAAGTCATTTACTAAACATTATGTTCAGATGCCCCCGTTATAAAAAAAACTCCAGATTCTATGTTGCCATTCATAAAGAATGGCAGATCCAATTTTCCCGAAAAAAAGAAAAAGAAAAAAATAACTTCGATAAAATTTAATTTCAAAAGTTTCTGCCGTTCGCAAAATTCAAACTGCTGCAGCGTGTCACCCGCGGTGGCTGCAAACTGGGCTGTGCATATCGTCGTTTCTTTGCTTTTCGGTGAAACTGTCGACTGAAGCAATCTTTGTTTGCCGCACACTTTACTTTAATAGCATTACGTATCTTGTGTACTATTAATTTAATCTATTTTAGCAAAAGCTGAATATGAACCAAGCCCAATGGAAATTGACAACATTCCTACAAAGCTCGAATTATGTTTTGCATGTCTTCGGTGTGAACTGTCTTGTGCTTAGAAAGACACATACGATAATTGAGAGTCCCCTTTCTTTCATTAATATCATGACATATGTAAACAACTTTTGCAGTTAAAATATTGATGTATTAAAATCGTTATGCTGCAATATTGGCACAACCCGAGAAATGAAGTTTGGAAATAAACGCATTAAAGTTTAAAGTGGTGGTTAAATTACAAGTGTCACACGCTCAGTAACTGTTGAATTAAGGAGTAAGCATTACTAAAAGGCTTCATAGCAGTTCTGTTAATAAAAACAATTATAAACATCAATTATGGAAATTGTCTGTACTGTCACAAATTGTGTGTGTGAGTGTGCAGGTGTGTTTTAAATAACCGGTGTTTAAGATTTTTTTTAAAAAATCTATTCAATGATACCAAACATGACTCCCTGGGGGTGGGGCGAGGGCAACTTCGAAATGTTTAATGGAAACCCCCAATTTTGTTATTGCAGATTCGGACTCTCCATTAAAAAAGTAAGTTGAATCTGATTTTTTTTATTCGCGATAGATCGAATCTGAAATAAAAAATGGGAGTTTCAATTTAACATTTCGAAGGTGCCCCCATCCACACCCTCCAGTGGGTGAGGTTGTGTGATCATGTTTGGAATCATTGCATAGATTTTTGAAAATTATTAAATACGTTTTCTTTTCGCTCTCAAGTGATTTTCCTAATATATTTGTCCGTTGCAGGGCTTTTAGTCCACCTGTATATATTATATAGTGTTATTTTATAATTGTTATTATATATGGTTATATTTTAAAATTAGGGTTATTGGTGTTTTTAGAGTTATGCTAGTTTTGCAGCCCACGAAGGAAATATTAAGTTAACTGATTATTTCTAGGCTTGCAGTTCGAATTGTCGCTTCCGCGTGTTTCATTCTGGGAAGCGCTAGCTAAGATAACTCGATAAATGATTGTTCACGAATTGACACGTAGGTTTTCTCCCTCTCGGATATAATTGCTCGCCATGAAGGTTACCTCAAAAAAATATTTGGGGAAGCAGTGAGTAATGAGCTTCCATAAAACAACCTTGCAAAATAAGTTGTTGATTAGGGATAATCCTGTGAGCTGATATGACGAACTTTCTGCTTCCGTTAGGAATGCACTTTGATAGGGGCTGCTTTTGCAAGACACGCTACACGATGCTCCACGTCGCGACAATGACCTCCAGTACCTCGCATCGAGTTCTCGCCGACGAATGTGTAGTCTGCTCGTCGTTTTCATGTTCCGTAGGCGAAGTAAACGTATGCCACTTTGCCGAAGTCTTGAGATAATTCGTGAAATCATTTCTGAACGAACGTTTCTCTTGCGTTGCGGATAGCAGCTATTACTGTGTACACAGCCAACTTTGAAGTTGACGCCCGCTCACGAGTCGACAAGCGCTCTATGGGCCGGTTTCACCAAACGGAATCGTGAAGATATCCCGAGTTGATCAGGATCAACTTCAGTTTGATCCCGCTGTACGTTTCTCCAGAAAATGTGTTTTTTAAGATAGTATTGTAAATAAAAGTAGGGTTAACCCAATTGTAGGTTAGAATTCTCGGTATTGGGAAGTAAAATTTAAATATATTTTGGCTTCAAATTAGTGTAATTATAAGTATCATTAGTAAAATAGCATTTTGTTAGTTGTAGTTTATTGCAGGCGCTATTATTCCGCACTTCTGATTTTTGTGATATCTGTATTGCAATTGGTGTGGGATAGTTTTATTGAATCCTTTTTTTAGTGTAGTAATACTTCGAATTTTTGTTTTGTTAGGTTAATTTGTGTCGTAAAAATGGAGTTTCATTTTCGAATGAAGTCATTGAAGATTTATTGTGGGAAGAGAGACCACGAGTAATTCCCAAAAGAAGCGATTATTTTGAAATGTCAGAACGAGCATTAAAACTTTCTTTGCATTTGCTCATTAAGCTTTCGAGTAATTCTCTTTCAACTGGAGAGAAGTTGGGCGTCGTCTATTGTGACGTCATGGATACTCACAGCGACCACAGACACAGAGCTTTCGTATAACAAATATATTTATTAACAAGAAAACAAAACAAATATATACACTTAATAATCTACTTACACCCTAGCTCTGATAGACCTACTATCCCCTGATCGCGGGAGCGATCCAAAACCCGATTGAAGATGGTTTTGATTGTGGCATTCGCCACTCCTACTTTTGAAGCGCGCACAAAGCCTAGCTTCCGTGACCGGATGTCACGCTGGGACACAAAGTCCGTTCTGGCGCACCAACGACTGGTTTGCCTCGATCGCAGGAGCGATCTTATCCGATTGAGAATCGGCGTGAATCGTGGCACTCAACCACTCTTCACCTCGGAGCACGCACACAGCATCGCTCCCCCGTGACCGCAGTCACCCAAGGACATAAAGTCCGCAGGCTTCGTCAACTAATGACTCCAGCCTCGCGAGCCTGGCTCGCATATGCACCGTCTTGGCGCCAAGTTTTGTGCACACGCACGAGGTTCTCCCACCGTCTCCAGAACCTGCCTACTGGCTCCGTACACTCTGTTATATAGGCGAGGCCCACGTGACCTCCTACGTCACGCCACCCCCTCGCCTGTTATAACAGTGAAAAGCTTCTATAAGCCGGAAGACACCCAAAGCCTTGTGTCTCCCGTCTCCGCGTTCTTCCCTTTACGGAAAAACCCTACTTCCTGTGGCGAGACTAATCCGCAACCAAGCGTCCCCAAATAGATGCCATGAGGCACGCTGGCTAATACGTTACACTATGCATTCTTTCCACTGTCAGGTGAATTCATTACCGAACAAGGATACTACCACATGCAACCGACCACCACACAGACGGAACGAAATGAAATCAAAACAACTCATTTCCTGCAGCCGACCGCGAGAATACCCACAATTCATTGCAAAATTGTTGCCAACCGCGCATTTTCACGACTGCCCGTGAATCATGGAATCCGGATTAACTTCGAAGTCTCAAAACGTTGGTGAAACGGGGATCAAGTCTGTCTTGACTCCGCGGATCAGGATCTCGAAACTCGGATCAACTACGAATTTGATCCTCGTTGGTGAAACCGGCCCTATACTAAAGAGCACAAAGCAGCAGGACGCGAACCGTTTCAGCAAGCAGCGAGACACGGGAACGAGTCTAGGGGCCGGTTTCACTAACCAGAATCAAATTATTTGACAACAATAATTAAATATATCAAAATTTCATGATTTTTTCTAATGAAAAAATATAAACTATTATAGTCAATACTACCATTTCTTTCCACCACACTTCAATACGCACTCCAATACTAGATCTCGTGCTCAAAAAACTAAATAAGGCTGGTACAGGGCTAGAAATGCACGCTAATTGTTTTGATGAGTGCACACTATATGCTCTTTGGAGAAAACGCAAGATGAACACGAACGAGATTCCCATCACCTGAGGAAAGTCATGCGCTATTGCGTGCGTCCTTTCTTTCTGAGAAAAGACGCATGCGCAAAATTGAACGAAAAGACGCATCGTATTGATGCAGCTATTCTGAGTACGCTACTCTCTCTTAGAAGTAATATATGTACTTCATCTAAACGAATGTTAAAAAACACACGTTTTTGTGGGTCTTGATACCGGAAAAATAGGTTTCCAGGAAGTCTGTCCGTGAACATTAAAGCAATAAAATGTACACAGAATTCTCCGCCCCACAAAAAAAATGAATATTCGGGGTTCGATCTGTCTAATAAAACGGCCACTAAAATTTGAAACGGATATATTAATGAGGGTATTTTACATGTAGCTCCAAAAATTATTCGATTTTTTTCAACACTAGCGAAAAATGTTTTCTCTAACTTTTGCTCGATTAGAGTAAGGAACGCTTATAAAATTGCATAGGTTTCATTTGAAGGACAAGTTGAATTATTAAAAATTCCGAAAATTAATACTTTTCCTCGCTGTCCTACATTATTGACAGAATTTTTTTATGTAATGTCAGAGAAATTTATGTAATCGTGCGCCGGAAACTGCGAATTTTCTACTTGCAAACAAGCGACACTCAAGCATTAAAACTTTCTGTGCAAGATGGTAAAAAGTGCCCCGCTTGAAGTTGAAAAGTAAATATTTCCTAAGAATTGTGACCACGAAAAACATTTTTAATGAAGTTTTAGATTTCTCCCCCCTGCACATCCTTTGCAACAACAAAAAAAGTGATTTTTTTTCAATTTTATATTTTTCATTGAATTGGCCATATGAATTTCCTTTGAAAATAATGATTCTTTATGAGAAATTTTCTCAATTTTTCAAAAATAATTTTTACACTTTTGTCTTGAAATTCAAACTTTTAAATGGATTTTAACATTTTGGAAGATTTTTAAATCAAGTTTAATTTCTCCGGGTGCACGAGATAATTCTCAAATGTTGTCTTAAAATCAGCTATCTTCTAAAATGTTTTCACATTTTCCTGATTGGGGCGCCACGTTTAAAAAAAATTAAAATACATATTTTTGCCCCATTATTTTCATGTATACAGAACTGTACAGAGGTATGTAATTGCAGTATTATGTTCTAGCGGCAATATTTGAAATAATAAAAGGCGAATATCAATATAGTAGTTTACGTAACAAAGGCGCGAAACAGGTGATTCACCTTGCGCCGTGCTTCGCAAACGCTTCGTGATGTTTCGCACACTGTGAAAAAAGTATGTTTCGCAAACGGAAAACAAGGCCGAAAAACTGCGTTTCGCGCACGGCATGTTAAAAAATATTGTTTTGTTATTTACGTCAGTAATACGTGCTTAGCTCCTTAGCAACCGACCATTTAAACAATGCATTATGTGTGCGTTTATGGCATCGGCTTCTCGAGTTCATTGTACTTACAAACGTCATTAGGCCGATAAACACCAAATAGCACATTTAAATAAATCCAAACTTATTTCATAATTTTGTTCAATGAAGGTTTACAACATTTCGGTGACTGTTCTGTTTCCCTCAAGGTATAACAAACTATCTACACTATTAGTTTAGAATGAAGCAGCCAAAATGGAATTTACAATATTGGCTAAATTAAGGAAGAACATAAAAATTACCGAAGTTCAAAAATAAATAAATCACATTACACCCAATTCAATGTGAAAGCTCACTTGTTTTTCTATGCAACAAAAAATAAAATACAATTCAAATGTATTTTATAAAAACATTTCTCATAGTATTTTTTTGGACGCTGTCAATTTTAAATTGTGACAAGCTTGTAAACTTCATGGACTTCACATTGTGTGATTTAAGTATTTGTGTTAGGTGTGTGCAGACTAAAACAACTGGGGAGGCACACACTATTTCTGGGCCTCCTTTTTTAAGTAATTAAAACTTAATTTAAGTAATTAAGTTCTAACATTATTTGATAGAACAGATCTCTCGGGACCCACATTTTTAAAAACTATTTTCATATCACCATCATGTTCCTCATCTGCCAAACTTCATTTTCACTTTCTTACAAAAATTGAAATATAAATTCAATTTTTTAATACAATCTTTTTTATGGTTTGTTACAAGTTTAAATGATTATTTGAGTAAATATGTACACAATTGTTTTTGCTTCAGTACACCATATTTATGGAAGTTGACATTTGGAGCTTTGTCTAAGAAAATATGAAATTTCCTTTCCTTGATGGTTTGAGTTATAATTTAGAACAATATTTTGATTGTTCTTATTCTATACATGCAGAATTCTGTCACTTTCAGAAATTACTAAGGACTAACAATTTTTATGTTGCTAAACTTTGTAATGTGTATATATAATTGGTATCCTCACATAACAATGCAAATTTCATGCTGTGAGGTGAGAATTTTGTTTACATAATAGGTAATGTAGAAAATTCAAAACAATGAATTATTAAACATTACTGGCTTTGATTTTGTCACAGATTTTTATGAAAGAAAAAAAAAATCATAAATAACATTTTTTTATCCAGTTTCAGGAAACATGTGATACTAATGTTCCAATGCTAACATTGATTTACTATACAATAACAAAATTTTACAAAGAGAGAAATGGGGATTTGATGTATCCTTCTCATGTGTAAATTAATTGCACCATGTTTTTTAATAAAACTAATCATTTTGGGAACACTTATTATAGTTTAGTTTTGACGTTAAAAATGATTATGATTAATGCATTTATAAAAGCTATTTCCTTTCATAATACTTATTTCTTCTTTAAGAATGCTTACATTGTTTCCTGACTCCATATTTTTGGACCACAAAACTTATTTGACTACACTAATTTGAACTTCGTTGAACACAGAGATCTACAAGTAATAATTAGAAGTTCAATAAAATAACGAAGTGCATAAATACAATGGATTTTAATTTCATCCCTTGATCATATTTCATAGTCTTAAGGAATAAGCACTGCATGAAATATTTTTATTGCACAAGGCTACATGCTCCTTTCAAAATTTCATGTACACACGTTTGATTTTTAACTATGTGAGCAGATTGACAGAATTCTCATAGACAAAACTGGTATCTTAGTTTTCAGGATCTCTTAGAACTTAGATAACCTAATTAAATTTGGCTTCATTGTAATGTTTAGGTTTTTGTGGCTAGGGCAATTACGAAATGCAATATTTGTTCATTATGAAAATTTAAAAAAAGATAATGTAAATAATTATTTCAAATACAATGTAGAATTTGTAAATATATCCATCTCATATCGTTATCCCAAATTTATGTATTTCAAATGCTATCACATTTGTTTTGTTTTTTTCCCTGTTTGTGGTTTTCATGCCTGCGAAACTTATCAGATTAATGTGATTGAGTTGTATTGTATTAATTTATTCAGACACTTGTTTCACAGGAGTCATATGCATCTTGCAGCACACAGCTATCAATAAGTAAAGGTTAAAACGAATAAATTAGTTTCATGCACGGTAAAAAACAGAAACATTCTTATATTTATGCTTGTGTGCAACAAGTTGCAAATTACTTAAGTGAAACAAGGGAGCAAATAAATCAATACAAAGAAATGAATTAACAGCAATTGTATTTAAAAATACTCAATTGAATTTTACTTAATTTTGTTTTCATTTCTGTTGGGTAGGGAAGAAATTTCACTTCATGCTACTAAATGTTAGAGAAAATATTTGGCAAAATATGAAACTATTTCAGGTTTAATCTTAATGTATCAAATTCTATTCAATTGTTTTTAGTGTCAAGTTTTCAAGAGAGAGATTGCTTTCACATTTTTGCATTAAAACAATTAATGTAACAATTTCTGGTTTCAAATGTTATAATTAATGTTAAATTTAAATGTACAGGTATAACAAAAGGATAAATTCTCCAAGCAAACATATGGGTTGATGCAAATAATTCCTTTGTTGATATAAATATTTTTGTTATGTCTTGTATTGATGAAAAAATGGGGGTTGTGGAACCAATTGCTGAAGTTCTGAGAGAGTCAACAATGAATTGCAAAAATTTTGTGGTTTAGGGTACTACATAGACAAGGGGACCACCAGTGACAGCGGTGTTTTGGGTCACACACGGCACCTATGGTGCGTCAACCACAAAAATAGCTGGGCCAAATTTTACTATTGATTCTGGTAGGGAGAACCGTATTTCACTGTGCGGCAACCATTCCTTTTTTCACTGCACGTACATACGGAGTATTATACGAAGTATAGGGAAAGTCATGTAAAGCTGCGGAAAATCGATTATGATATTTCAACAGAAATGCAAGTTTTGGGGACCCCAGATCCCGAAATAGTGTTGTTTCTTTTCAAAACGTCCATTTGTTCTACTGGTGTCTAAGATCACTACTAGCGCCTAAACCATGAGTAGGATATTTTCCAAATTGAAGACTGTCCATTTGGCTTGAGTAGAAAGTTAGAGATTTTTGAAAAACATTCTTCAAAATTCGGGTGTACTTTACATTAAGCCCTCCGAACATTTTCAAAATTTTCTCAAAAACTGCTTCAAATATTTCTTTTAACGCGTCACTCTGAATTACGAAAATTTCAAAAATAGTGCTAAATGTACTCTATAAGACGACATAAACGCAATTTTGCTCATTTATTTTATTTTTTCAAAAATTACAAAAGTTATTTTTTGACTTGTTTCTCATGTTATTATTTATATTAGTGGCTTTAAATGGTGTCTTGTGCTTTAAATGGTGTCGAAGTTTCTCGAAAACTCTAGTTTTCTCCGAAAACTAGCTCAAAACTCCGTATTCTCAGAAACACCCAAACGCCATTTTCTCAAAAATGGTTCCAAATTTTTTCTTCAACATATCAAACAGATAGAAGTAAATGCACTCTTTAGTATGATGTACCGTTCATTTCGGTGTATTTTTCCAAAAATTACCCAAATGCATTTTTTTTAAGGTCTCTCACCCCGTTGCTACATTTCCAATAATTTGTAAAACTATTGTATTTGTGAGTTAAAGAACTTAAAATAACTTCAAATTATTTTTTCGAAACTCAAAAATTTTCTCTGAAAAAGAGCTGCAAATTTCGGAATTTACAGTAGCCTTTAAACGCGTTTTTAAAAACGGCTCTAAATTTTTCAAAGGAAATTGCCATTTAAAACGAGGTTTCCTGTTCTTTAATAATCTTAAAATAATATTTCGCTGTACGTTTAGGAAACCGACAAAATAATGAAATTTCAAAAAATGCACTCTGGGCTGTGATAGAAGGCAGCGGACAAGATTATGTAGCTAGATGAGAGCAAAGGAAATAGAAAATGAATACGGGAAGTCTGTGCCATTCTGTAGCACCACTAGTTACCATCTTATGCAGGTACAGCATTTATTGCAATTTCTAAAAAAAAAATCTCAAGTACCGCTGCAATTTTTTCAATAAATTTTCTCCTGGTATGTGGCAACTGACGGTAAAAATTATGCTACACCAATTTTCGGGGAATTCTCCACATTTTCGAAAACTGAAAAACATGCGTATTAAATATATTGAAGTGGCAGTGCCTCTAGCAGTAGGAACAGTGCCTCTAGCAGTAGGAACAGTGCCTCTAGCAGTAGGAACAGTGATTCTAGCAGTAGGAACAGTGATTCTAGCAGTAGGAACAGTGATAGTAGTTGTAGCAGCAGCAGCAGCATGAGAATATTAATTTTTTTAGCGTCGGGGCCAGTGCGTACAATACAGCGCCCTATAGCGTGGCTGACGGGTAAATGACTCGGAGGTCCCTAGTTCAAGCCTCGGTGAGGAAAAAAACTTGCTGGTTGAAAACACTTTTGCAGTTTATGTGGTAGTATAATAGAGAGGATCAGTTAGAAATAATCCGAGAAAGTATGTGGTGTCGTACCACTAGTTTCTGAATGAAATCGCCAAATAATATGAGAATGTGTATAAGAAAACGTGTCAGACTGTATACATAGATTAAACGAATGCGTCAATATTCTGGAAAATATTGTAGAAAACTTACCTCTTTATCATCGTTAGTCTGGATTCGTAGTATCTTTCCTTTGTAGTCTTCCAACAACTCCGCCCCTTCCCATACTTTCTCTGCATGAGGAATCCATATTCGGGCACCCTGCAAACCAAATTCATACAAAATTAGAACAAGAATAAATACAAGATGAAAAGATTTGTTCAGAGAAGCACTGAACATTTATTTGAGAGCGTTCCAAAAAAAGTAATGTATTTTATGCAACTTATGATACACAGTGCTGACCTTCACGACCCCCATATATTACGCCCCAACACGTCACATTTTTCTAATTGAAATTTATTGGTGATCAAGAACATTTATTCTGAGATTCGTCAGCAGATAACAGTGCACTTTAATTCTTTGACGCATGAAATCAAATACGTACGATAGCGATGAGATGGAAGTGAATGCCATTAGAGCGGACCTATACAGAAAACTGGAGACCACGTAATTTTATGTCTATCAATTTGCCCAGTATTATTGCATCAGTCGGCACTATGATAGAAAGCGTTGATATGAGATTTCTTCGAGAGTATCACGAACATTTTTTGCTCACGATATGATATATGGTTAATCTACAGTAGCAGTAGCAGTGATACTAGTAATAGTAAGCAGCAGTGATACTCTGATTGGATACTCTCGGCAAGATGAACGAGTACGTGCTTTTAGGAAGATGGAATGAAGAAACCAGTAAAACAAGAAACCTGGGCCTTCACAAAACACAAATCGACGTATGGAGCTATCGACAATGTTTGGGTACAACTGGGAAGGCTAACGATAAAGGACTGCTATGCGCATTAATACTCCTCTATGTAAAAAATGCATTCAATAGTGCATCTTGGTCTATAATTATGAGGGAGTTGGAGGATAGAGGTATAACACGATACCTTATTAACATCATTGGTGTGTACACGTACAAAAAAGAGTTATAACTGTAGGAAAGCGTAAGGAAATAGGAATGACAGCAGGGGTCCCACAGGGCCCAGTTGTATGACCAAAGTTATGGAATACCTAAAATCGACTCCCGAAGGAACGACATATCGCGTTCGCAGATCTAGAAATTGTAGTTACAGCAGGAACGACAGAACTCGCATTCAACGGTAATGCAACACTGCATATAGTGAACACATGAATGAAAGAAAACTCGCTAACCCTGGCACACCACAAAACGGAGGCCGTTCGTTTGCCAGGAAAACGAAGACCTAAAGTCGTATTTTTCAAGATTCGAGACGCAGTTGTTAATACGCCCAAAGCAGTGATAGATCTGATTGGGGTTGTGATAGATCTGAGATTGACCTTTGGACACCAATGCAATATGAATACAGAACAGGCATCAAAGGCAACTGACGCGCTCAGTACGCCGATGTCAGACATCGGAGGCCTCAGCGAAGGAAAGAGGAAAATAGTGAGCTCCGTAATGCACAGAGTATGCTGCACCGATATGGGCAGGATCAGCAGATATTAAATATAACAAGGCAAAACTCATCAGGACACACAGAAAAATGGCATTGCGAATTGTATGTGCATGTAGAACCGTTTCAGCTGAAGTTGCATTGTTTTTAGGAGGTCTTATGCCAATGCACATTCTGGCCCAGGAATGAAAGACAGTATTTGAAGCACGAGAGGAAGGTACGGCAAAAAAAGGAGACCTGGGAAAAATCATACAAAAATTGCAGAACGAATGGAACACGCCTAAAGCTCTATAGATACGACGCTTGATAAAGCAGATTAAGCCCTGGGTGACTCGCAATATGGCAACCTAAGTTACCAGACTACCCAATTCCTGACAGAGTGTGGACATTTTGGAGTCTACACTTATAGAATTGGCAAAACATTAGACCACATATGCCGCTACTGCAAGGCAATAGACAGCCCAATACACGGCTTTTTCACTGCTTTATGTGGGGAAAAACATTGGGTCAATATAAATTTACAATTGAGAGAGAACCTAACGTCAGACAATATTATTGACAAAATGGTTGAAAGTAAAAGTAGCAAATATTTGTCTACCATTAACAGAAGAAAAGAAAACGATGAAAGTGATAAGAAGTAAACTCTTGAACCCCTAATCACCATGGTGGAAGGGAATCTTCATACCTATCTTGTCGTTCCTCCCTACTAGTAGTACTCGTAGAGAGGAATAAAAAGACAGCATGATACGAATTAAAAGACAACCCACTACCCCCGACGTGATGCCAGACCGCCGATCCGAGAGCAGTAAGAAGGGCGGTTCGACATCCCCTCTTGTTGGTTAGCATATGCGCTGACTACGCCAAAAAACGTAGAAGTAGTAGTATCAGTAGTAGTGTTGGCCATACCTCTTTCAAACTTCTTCCTTGTTACATAATGTATCGATTCTTTCTAACCCAGTGGCGGAATTACTAATGGTGCAACTGGTCCAATGCACCGGGGTTCCCAGCTCTAAAGGGTCTCGGACACAAACTAAAAATGTTCGTTTTAAGTTCTTTATTTAATTGATTTCAACTTATAAATGGTTGAAATTCAAAATAACAAAATTGAGAAAAAGTGTTGTTCCACATTGACTATTTTTTCCTAATTACTTTCTTTGCCCGGCAATTATATTAACAGATAAATAAAAAATGCACACAATGATTAAGTAAAATAATACGCCAGATGCTTTTACTATGTTTCATGTACAAAGGGAATATACCGAATGTAGAACAAGAGAGAAATAAGACATTAATTCCATCAGAGTTTCCCACTTGTTTTGCCCGTTCTCCGAGGTGCATAAAAATTCTATTTAATATATAATAGTTTTAATGTACACAGGCACACAAAAAAGTTGTCAAATCTGGAGACTTGACAAACGTTTCTCTATGTATTTCCACGCGTTGAATACGAATCTGAAGCTACTACACTTCAATTTTTAATTGCAAAAAAACATGGTCACATTGTATTTTTTTCCGGGAGTTGTCAGACCCAACGGCTTGACACCCGTTTCTGTAAATCCGCACGCGCTAAACCCAAATCTGAAGCCTACTAATTGCATACTATCCTCGAGTCTTTTGGTGTTTCCCCCCCGCAAAATACCACCACCACCACCACCACCACCACCCCCACCATCACCATCACCACCACCACTAATAATAATAATAATAATAATAATACCAATAATAATATTTATGTTTCATTAAGCTTGGAAGCATTATTACATTTGCACATAATAGTATTATATAGCATACTCATGTTAATACCAATACCATGCTAATACCATTCATTTTCGAGAAATTGATCTTTGATTTTTTAAATTGAACTACATATTTTTCTCATGAGCAATGGCTAGGACATAAAAAGCGGAATACAAGGATGCATCATATGCTAGTATTTTGAGAGTAATTTTCGTGTAAAAGTAGACTTTCTGACCTGTAATTTTAAAGTGAACGCAATAGTCTCGGCGCCACGAATGCCACCTTCCCCGAAGGCAACAGTTGCGACGGCTGCTACAGGAAATATTGTCCGTTTAATTTAAAAATAACATGTCAGAATATCTAATTTTATACTCAAATGACTATCAAAATACTAAAATTGTTAATCATTCACACGTATAAAAATCAATAAAACAAATACTTAAAACTAATATTTAGTATTGCATGGTTTTTCAATCTTTACCCAGCATCAAACATGTTTTCATGCATATTTTAGTATTTGATGGTGTATGGAAACCGTCTCTAATAATAAACGTCCGATCTTAACACACACAATTATGGAAACCGGTGGTGAATGCAGAAAGTTCAAGATGTTTTAGGATAGAACAATTATGTCACCACAGAAAATTAGTGACTCAGTGCGATAAAATTTCATAGTGTGTGTTTCTCTATCAATATGATTATCAGTACGCCATTTAAACAGCGAAGATAAGATACTTTGTGCTTATGGTATCGTAATGGTAGATGCAACACGAAAGGAATGGGCTGAGTCGTGAGGTTAAACACGTCAATTTAGAAGAAAGTTCCACCAATATCGTAAAAAAGTAATAAAGTACAAAAGACAGCGAGGCGCGCTCGTTTTTAATACGTACGAATACCACCGTAAGTACGAAACACCCCTTTGAAATTGTAGATTTCAATTTGATTTAGATTCATTTACTCACAAATCAGTAAAAACTGTGTAACCTATGAGGTACAAGATCATCTGCGCACGTTTTCTTGAGTTCCAGATTCCCTTTCGATCATTTTCACTATAAATAGTTCAAGAATGAGTAAAAGTTGAAGATAAAAAAATTAAAAAGGCGCGAGATTAGCATCATTTAAAATCTAAACATTTTCATTCTCGGGTTAACGAACTGCAGATTTTTTTGTATTTCTAATAAAATAGTAACTCGCCCTTACCTCCACTCCTACCACTACAAATAAAAGAGTTCAACAAAAGTGAAGCTACATTTACGTTCAGAAGCAAAGAAAGGGCCATCTCAGCATTTGCTCAATGTATCAAGGAAACTGGAGAAAACCTGATCGAGATGGGGGTCATTCACCCGAAAGCTGAAGTATATTATTTGTTATAAGCATGTTGTCTTTTCCAAAAAAATATACAGTACAAACGCAATTCATTATATATCACTATTTTGTTACTTAAACCTTTCCCTTTTTAATGATCAGTACAGTCTCTAATTGCATAGAAACAGGTTTGCAGCAGATAGAGCAGTAGTAAGATTTTACTTTTAACTTAAATTTGTGTACCCACTTCAATTGTTTAATATCATCTGGCAATGCGTTGTAAGTAACGTACATGTATGTGGATTTCTGGTAGTGAGCTGTTGATACAGATGTTGATTTACGTTATTTCTACGGCGTGTATTGTAATTATATCAGTATTGTATGAAAATACGTTTTACCGTTAAGTCAGTCAGTTCTGACAAATATTACACATTGGTAAATAAATAAGCATGGCAATGGTAAGATTCCAAAACTCAATTGGGAGAGGCTTGCTGGGATCACGCGGATGGTATCTTTTCATTATTCGAATAATTTTCTTTTGGAATCTAAAGGTCTGGGTACTACATGATGAGCTTCTCCAGAATATTATGCCATATCTCAGGCGGGAATGAACATTTGCAAAATGTACGCACCGAGCTGCATGAAGGCTGACAGAATTCGAAAGAATTCTGAATGCGTAACATAATGAACTTGATTTTGTGTTTAATTCAATTATAAGTACATTCTGTCTGAGGTTTGACTAAACTGAGAGACCGAGAAATTTTGTTATCTTAACATAGGTTAATGCATATTGTTCATTTTCAAAGAAGCATGCGATTGCTGATTTGAAATGCAAAAATGCATTGAAACTGTTTTCATTCGTTAACTATTAGTTTTTATTACAAAATCAACTTGAAACTTCTGAAGTCGCACTATTTATTGTTTCTTTTTTGCAAAGAACATTTGTGTCATCGGCAAAAAGTGCCCTCTTCCGCATTTAATAGACGGAGGCATATCGTACTCAATTGGTAAAGAATCGGAAAGATTATTTACTTATCTTTATGTCCTTTGGTGCCAGTACGGGATTTCTATTCTTTGAGATTGATGTTTAAGGTACGAGCTTATCCAATCTACGGCGATACCACGAATTCCATTAGAAGGTAATTTTGATAGCAATATGTTATAGACAACAACGTCCAAAGCTTTCGAAATATCTAAGAATATTCCAATGGGTGCTTCATTTTGGCAGTTCATTGCATGAAGCAACATCTTTAAGAAAGAAAATGGCAGTTCCGTAGATTTTTATTTTCTAAACCCGTGTTGTGAGTGTGAAAACTCTTCGTTTTTCGTGAGAAAAGTTTCCATTCGCGTATAGAAAAGCCTCTCTAACTTTTTGAGAAAACTGACAAAAGGAAAATTGGTCGATACTTTTGAATTTCACTTTTGTTCCCTTTTTTAAAGTGGAAGGCTTAATTTTCGCTGATTTGAATATATCTGGAAATATTATTGTACATAAAGAAGCATTGAAAATAAGAGTTAACGGGTGTATAAAAAGGCATGTACACAAGTTTTCAGTAAACAATCCCGAAATTCATCTAAACCAGATGAATATTTTTTTTGTTTTACGCCCTATTCTCAGGATTTCGTTAGAAGTTTTGGAAATAAACCTTGTCGAAATTTTTTGGGAAGCGAATGCTGAATTTTGTGGTTTTAGTTCCATCGTGAGTTTAGCCGCAATTCTAGAAAAGTGTTGGTTGAAGTAATTTGAGGGGGAGGGAGATTTAAAGACTAGTGGTACAACAGAATGGCACAGAATTTCCCGTATTAGTTTTCTATTTCCTCGGTCTGTACTAGCTATTCGGACTTGCCTCATACTCTTGCCAGCTGTCATCTATCGCCGGCAAAACTACAATTTTTTGAAATTTTCTTAATTTTACTGTTTCCCAACAGTAGAACGGAAATATTTTAAGAATATTAAATAACAGAAAAAATCGTCTTAAATGGCGATTTTCTTTGAAAAATTTGGAGCCTTTTTAAGAAAGTGACATTTAAGCGCTACTATAAATCTCAAATTTTAAGCTTTTTCAGATTTTTTTATTTTTATTTTTCAATTTAAGTACTTTAACTCACAAATACAATAGTGTTTACGAATTGCTAGAAATTTGTATATCAACAGCGTCAGAGATCTTTCAACAACTTTACATTTGTGTACATTTTTGAAAAAACGAAAAACAAAACAATACCGAAATGAACTTTACGTCATACTAAAGAACTATCCGTTTGAAACGTTAAAAAAATTGGAGCCATTTATTAGAAAATGGCGCTTGAGCGTTTCTAAAAATGCGGAATACTGAGCCAGTTTTCACAGAAAACTATTGAGTTTTTGAGAAACAGTATTTACAGCACTTGTACGTATAGATATATTAATGTGAACAAATCGCCATTAATGTATATTAAAAACTACGTGAGAGACAAGTTGAAAAAATTACTCCTTTGTAAATTTTGAAAAAACAAAAGAATAGAGCACCATTGTGTTTATGTCATATCGTAGAGTTCATTTAGGGCTTTATGTAAAGAATCCCATACATTTGAAGAAAGTATTTCAAAATAGCAGTGCCTCGAGTCGAGCCATATCGACCGGGGAATATCCATGTTGGAAAAAATTATACGTATTGTTTAGGAGCTAGTGGTCTCCACAGAAGACCAGACAGACGGGCTTTGAAACACAAAACACTTTTTCGGTTTCACGGGACCCCCAAACGTATATTTCCTTCGAAATCTTGAAATCGATTACCCGCAGCATTACATAACGTTTCTTATACTCCGTATATTACTCCGTATGTAGACGGGAAAGTAATCTAGTAGTGCTACAGAATGACACAGACATTCCCGTATTAGTTCTCTATTCCCTTGGTCTCGGTTAGCTAATCACATTCTCTTGCCAGCAACAATCTATCGTGATGTTTCGTGAAGAACCCTTTAAAATAAAAATATCGGTTTCAAATTCAAGGAGTCGCGACATCTGCCAGATTGATGAGGGAATATAAACTTGGGAAGAAACGGCTAAATGGTCTATGCATTCGGGCGGACGGACACGTTTTGCCTGGAGGCCTTCGTGTAAAGTGAAGTAAGTAAAATATTTTGAAGAAAGTGTTTCAAAATCGCATCGCCGTGAGTGGAGCCAGGTCGACTAGGGAATATACATTTTGGAAAACATACGAATGGTTTAGGCGCTAGTGGTGTCCACAGATTGACCGACGTTTCGGTGTCCTTTGGTTTTCGGTATCAAGGTATCACAAAACACGGATTCTGGCTACACCACGTGTAAGCAGATAATTTTTAGTTTAGCAACTGCATTTATCCACTTTTTCGTGATCATGTGCCGACAATGAATTTTTTTCTGCCAGAAAATCCGCCGTTTTTTCGCACAGCATTCCGTATACTACGTATACTGGAAGGTTGTGGCACAATTCTGGCTTCAGTTTCTGATTTAGCGCGTCGACATATATAGAGAAACAAGAGTCAAGTTTTGGGGTCTAGCGAAAATCCCCGAAAAAATACAATTTCACGGTGAATTTTGTAATTAAAAAAAATGGGGGGTGATGGCGCAATTCTGGCCTCAGATTTCGATTCAGCCAGCACGTTGAAATACACAAAGAGGCACGTGTCAAGTCTTCGGGTTGAAATACACAGACACAACTTCTTTGTGTCTGTGTAATTGCGACGTCACCAATCTGGAATAGTCCGATTGCGGGTCTGGCGAAAAAAATCTTAGAGACTGAATGGCTACATACTTGTTTAAAAAAGTCGACACAATTTGAAAATTTTATTTCAACTAGCAAAATCTATTATAGAGTACAGTATTTTTCTGCTATTAAAATATGTTAAAAAGGTTTACTTTAAGTTTTATTAATTCGCTCTATATCTATAACTAGAAGCTTAGTTCCGAACGACTTTCTAATTTTTTTCTTTCTTTTCGTTGAAGACATCTACAAGAAATTTTATTTGTTCACTTCGAAAATTTAGACAATTTGATGGCCTGAATACAGACCCGTACCTATCAAATTGGATGATCAACGTTCTTCTGTTTAATTTACAATGTACATATAAAAGCAGCATACATTAAACTGAACAAAAAGAACAACATAGTACAAAAATCTAAAAAATTACCATATAGACTCCAAGAACAATATAGAAAATACAATATAAACTTTTTCTCTAAAATACTATGATCAATTACATTTTCGGGCAATGAGAATAGATTTGAAGCGAGGAATTATGGCCAAGCACCTCTTAAAAGATAACTGCTAAAATAGACAATTTCTACGCCATCAAACTTCACACAATGTGGGACGTGGTCCTTCTTACATGTATCGCAGATGGGGCAAGTTCATTTTCCAGTAGAACACCAAGTGAAAAGAGACAATAGCCGATAAACTTACTTCCTAACGCCTAGCAACACGGGGTGAAGAACGTCAAGGTTTAGGAATCATAATCGTACGTAACTTAAAATGGTGTGGAGTACGGAGCGTTTCAAACCTCCTCATTAGAAATATCTGATGAGGGAACTAAAGGAATGTTACTATCAGGCATCCGAGGCGCTGATTTCTCCGTGTGATCAACCAATTCATCAACAGTGATAAGTGGCCCGGAACCCAGCAAAATACTTAAGTGGTGAGACAATAGACGATGAATCAGATGTACTGTTGCCATGTGGTCCAAAGGGGAAAGGAATACGAATGTTTACAGTGCATTTCGGAAATCGCTGCATACAGCTACTCACCATGATAATCTTCGTTTAGTGTATTTCTTAATCTGGAGAACAACAAACTTCTGAACGCATATGCTAGAGAACAGCGAATTTGAATACAAAATGATCGAATAACTTTCCTTCGGCAGATTTCACAAGCCAATCCTTTATGCCAGAAACATTATTGTAAATGTGGTGGGGCGGGTCGTCGTGTCGCTGTTGAAAGGTGGACAGACAACAATGGTCGACAGACACTTCAGTGATGCACAGGCAGATTGAGGGACGAAGTGAGGGACGAAACGCCTCTCAATAACGTATTTCTGACTTCGGTTTTTTAGTATTACATTATTTTCAATATAATTCATATATGACTGTTTGGGAATGCAAGACGGAGGCAAAAGGCGTAAAAAGAAAGCAATTCGCGCAATGGTTCCAGATCCACACCCTTGAGAGCGGGGCACTGGTGAGGGGAGGCAGGTCGGCTCTTGCACAACGTCGCTGCAGTCAATATCACAGAATCCCACGGCCTCGTTTTGCATATCGACTAATAATAAAAGTGTCTTGCACGGAATGTTCCTATTCTATATTTTTGGATTCTCATCGAGAATCCTAAAGGTAGATTTCTACAACTGAGTGTATAGCACATGTATTTATGAAATGAGAAATCAAAATTTATTTTTCGGGAAAATTGCAAAAAACATAAATGAGCATCAAAATATATTACACTATTTATTCACTTTCGTAAGCGGTATTGTTCCTAGGAAAAATTCAATATTGTTGGTCTCGAAGCGTTGAAAACCAACTTTTCTAAAATAAGATGGCTTTTTGGTTCACCAAACTCAGGAAGAAGTGAATTATTTCGAGTTGTGACAAACATATGGTTTGCACTCTTCACTTTTCTTCAGTTCTGAATAAGAATGAAAGAGTGAACAAACAAATTACGAAAATGACATTTTCTGGAAAGGGGCCGTCCATAAATAAATTACGTAACGCAAATTTCGGATATTTCCAATTCTCCCTCTCCCCCATATAACGCACCCGTAACGCGCGCTTGAGACCCCACTAAATAATTACGTAACATTTACGACAACACCCCTTCCTTGTAATTGAAGAAGTGAAAATAAATTATAGCATGGTTAAGTTAATTTGTATTTATTTTACTTGCGTACGTATGTATACAGGAAAGTGAATTGGTTAAGGTATCGCACCGCCATTCGCCTGGTAATGATAGAGAAGCAACGGAAAGCTAACTGATCGGAGCTCCTGGTCGCATGTAATTCTCCTGCAGACAATGGTTGAATTCGGCCCATTTATGTGCCTGGTGACGAAACACACAGTGCCTTTTTCTAAACTTGGCATGATATCTCTGATATTTTAATAGAAAAAAATATTTGATTATTCATTTGTTTAAGCATAGATCGTCATTTACTTCTTTAATAATATAACAAACACATTAAAATCCACTCTTTTTACTGACAATCACCTTTTATTCACTTCAACTACACATCGTTACGTTTCGGAGAGAAATATTATCTCCATCTTCCGACCACTGAAAATTGCACATTTCTACATTATGTTATTACACATGATTCATTACATAAGTATTATCATCACTGGTATAGATACATATTCATTACATTTATAGTTAACACTTGTGACCTCCCACTCGTCCGTTATGTTAACTGAACATTTCTCTAAATCTAAAAAAAAAAAACACACAAACTGACATAAATGTACATCTTTATAAAACAATACAACAGCGCTAAATTATTTACAGAATATTATCTTTTCATCTTTCCAGTCACACAAATTTTGCACTTTTTGACATTGGTGCACTGCACGTTAGTTTACTATATAATATAATCATTTGGATACTTATATTGTGCTACTGTTATTCAAAACCTGACACCTCGTACTTATTGTCCATTACTTTGGTTGCAAAGGAATCATTTTCTATTTGACCATAAAGGTGGCTTACATCTTCTAAAAAGAAAAAAAAGGAAAATAGCTTAACTTACATTGGGATTATCATTAAAACATAAATATATGAGTGCTATATTTGTAATACATTACATATTCGATCCTTAGGAACGTTTTCAAATTAATATGCTTTTATAATTTGATATTTAAGCGCATGAATTATTCAATATATTGTTTTTAAAATCGCTCGTAGTTACACTTATATTTACATTACACATTACAAACTGACTGATGAATGTAGGCACGAGAGTATAAAATCATAGTCACTATCTGCCATTATCATACCAGCCCTGAGGAAGACCACGACAGGATGGTCGAAACGTCGGCAACTCAGCCTTCGACGCGGCGTCACCCGGACAGCCCAGATCACCCACATGACTCTGGTCGCGGAAGCCTACTACTTTATCTGCCACTAACCTGTGTAGGTTGAAGGTAGAGGAACAACTGACTCATATCGCGCCAAGTGAAGCGCCAAGAGGGGCACTTCACTTACAACGAAGGGTAGGGGGTTGTAGGTGAGGAAACGATCGGCTATTGGTGGACACACAGGTATTGCACTTTCATTGTTAAACATTAACTAAAATGTTGCCTAAACTGGTAGAAGTATTTGTTTCTATCTTGGTATTCATAAGTTTGTGTTTTTCTATTTAGTGTTTCTACACGAAGTCTACCAAAATAGTTATTTTCTCGTGCTAAAACCGATGGATTAGTCGATTTGGTGCGTAGTTTCTACGCGATGATTTGTGAAGGTTATGTCTATAGGAACGCTGATTAATCTTCTTGCACTTACGCAACCTATCTTTCAATTTTCTTGATGTCTGCCCTACATATGCATATAAACTCTGCTTACAATTAAAATTTTACACAACAGTGGATTATTGCAACGGTGGAACGACATTCGTCTGGTGAGAGATAATGTATTTTTATTGTTGATCTGGATCCACACTTTTATCCCACATTTTAGTTCACGAGACCTCTGTAAACGCATAACAATTTGTGGAACATACAGTACAATAATGGTTTTCCTGTCATTTCTACATTTACTATTTCAACTATAACATACACTTTCTGTGTTGGATCTCTACTCTCTATTTGATACTGATCATTTGACTCGAAATTCCTCAAAAGTTTATCTCTATATTGCTCGTTTCTTTGGAGTACAACAGCACATCCTTCATCAGCAGAAATAACTACAAGATCTTTACGTTTACTCAAATATTTTTCTGTAGCTATTCTATTTTGATTTATACTAACTTGTTTTTTACTCAATTTGACTTTTACATGAGTAAAGAGACTAAGTTTATCAGAAACTGTGTTCCATATCGTATTCTGCACACTTTTGTCATTTGTACATATTGGTTTCTATGGTTTTAATAATCTCAAAGACCGTTTCCTTTTACTTTTCCTGTGTGACATTAAAGGAAAATGCTTCTCCTAATTCAAGTGTATCTTTCACCTCCTGACGTATATATTCGTTTGTCCAGTTGCAGAATTTAGGCCCAGTTACTTGGTTTCCATTCTGATTTAAACCATCTTGTTTGTAAATTTTTAACGCCAAACTGTTCCTTCTTCCCCCCCCCCCCTGAATAAAAATCAACATACTAGATGACCGGTTCTGTTGAGTCATTATAAAGTGTTCGACTACATGTCATTTCAATAGCCAATAAAGTTCAAAGTTCCTTTACAGATCAAAGTTGATGGTGCAGGTCCGCTAGATGAAAACAAACCACCTTTTTCTATTTTGGATATCTTTACATTAAACTTACTACAAATATTTCCATGAAATAATATATATTATATATCTTGGTAAACTTTGACATATACATTTTGGAACAACTCCTCCTTTATTACATGTGGACAGACATATTCTACGTGCGACCTTACCTTTAAACAACTCGTACTTACATTCATCCACATATTAAGGTAAAAGCGGGCCACTGGATGTAACCCAGCGAGTTATCCTTCAACCTCCACAAGTCGGTTTGTTGACAACATGATGTTTACCTTAGGTCGGTATGCACCAAGGTTCCAATATAGAAGTCGCGATGTGTAGTATGGTTTCATTTTCAAAATGTAATTCCCAATTTAATATCTGATATGAAACCGATAAGTTAAAACTATGTAAATGATTTTGACAATGACTTTGACGAAAACTTTAAATGATCTGTCAGCTTGCGTCATTTTATTTTACATTTATAGACGATATAGATCATAGCTCGCTTACAACTAGAAATGTTCAGTTACGATAACGGACGAGTGGAAATTCACAGGTGTTAATTTTAATGTAATGAATATGTATGGATACCAATGATGACAACACTTGTGTAATGAATCAAATGTAATAACGTAGAAATGTGTAATTTTCAATTATCTGAGGATGGAGATAAAAATGTTTCCCGAAACGTAACGATGTGTAGTTGAATAAAGTATTTAAAAGGTGATTATCAGTAAAACGATGGACCTTAATGTGTTTCTTATATTAAAGAACTAGTGGTATTACAAGATATACTTTCTCGCGTTATTGGAAACAGCTACGTAATATTGAAAAATCGCATTTTCTACTCCATTAACACTTTAGCTGTTATTGAAAACGTCCAATTCAGCCAATACAAACAAAGCGTCTGTGATGCGTATCTGCATTCATTTCGATAGTCAGGTTCAGCAATCATTTCTTACTTTGACAATTGAAAGAAACCGGAATACATTTGAATGTAAGTAACTTACAGTAGCGAACAAATTAATCTGAACACACGCTGTCTTTTAAAACATTTTATTTTCGCACTGGAAAAAATACCAGACGTAATCTCTTCTGTACTTAATAATTTATATGTCCTCCTTTATTGCTAAGTTCATTTATTCTTTTAGGCATTGACTCTACTAAAAATCAACACTTACCTGAATTCTTCGTCACGACACCAGACACAAGAGACTTAAGAAGGGTTATTTTTGTATTGTTCTTTTTGAAAAAAACCTAAAGCTTTCTTTGCAGTGTGCCACGGTGCGAGGACCTGTTGGAAGATCAACGGCTTGTTCTTTTCAACGATTGGTGGTACGATTCTTCTTTCCAATATTTTCAATTTATTGGTTTTCATAATACACCGCAACAATGAAGATAGCACCAATGAGTCGTCGCAATTTCATAAGACAGCTGCAACTAAAATAGTCTTACCAATTAATTAATATATTACGATAATTCTCTCTGTTCGGATTAATTTGTTCTTTACTGTAATTTCCTTCTATGTGCGTATTTACATTTCCCTTTAAAATATTCGTAATTATTACATACTGGAACTTCACGCACTGAAGAAGTTAAAATATTCATGTAACCGTGCTCTTAAGTAGCCAATATATGCGCTTAAGACTAAGAATATGCGTGAAACAAAAATGTATTTAGCAACAGTTAACATTTCTTTATAAATAATCTTCATTTCACACTGTAGTACAAAACAGTTCCAGCGCACGAATAAAGTTATATGAAGTACATCGATTCAACCGAAAAAATCTGAACCCCTAGTTGCCGAATGAACTATAAAACCTAGAAAGGAAAAAAAAAAAAAAAAGTCATATAAAGTAGTGTCAAAACGAATAAACGCTTTTTTTTATTCTTTCTCTTCGTCTTTCGTCTTGAAGCATTGTAAGTGCTTTCTTTTATTAACCTACTTCTGTATTTAAATATCTCTTATATATGCGCCCAAAAACTGCAATTTAGTTTTCAAATACATAATACGTATAAAATATAAAGTATTTAAATACTGCCGAACACCGCTCATAACAAATCGAATAACATTTGGAGCAAAAACTAAATGTACTCGTACGTCAACTTCATGTACTCGTACATCAATACGTCGAGAATACAAATTGTGGAATAAAGTAGAGCAAAAGTGCGAGAATGCAAAATTGGAATTAGAAAAAAAAATTTGGCATTTTCAATGAGAAATTATAAATTAAATTAACAATTTTTTATACCGTTCATCCAATTTTGCTCGTGGCCCGTAGTAGTTGTATATATTTCATTAATGTCCAGCAGAAATTACGCAAAACTGCTAGTTTAAAAAAAAAAATGAACATGACTTTTGAAGAGCTAATTTTGTACAAATTTTGTCGGAGGCAAAAATCTCTATTTTCATTTTTGTAGTTTTTATAATTATGTTTTACAATTTTCAAA
The DNA here is from genome assembly GCA_017312745.1 of Gryllus bimaculatus. Lineage (NCBI taxonomy): Eukaryota > Metazoa > Arthropoda > Insecta > Orthoptera > Gryllidae > Gryllus > Gryllus bimaculatus. The sequence continues at coordinate 849,934 of BOPP01000291.1, read as the reverse complement.
AAACGAGGAATCCCCGGAAATGAGACAAGTGCCGTATTTCTTACCGTTCCATAATACATGTGGAGAAAATTTAAAGAAAAAACTGGAGCGGTTTTTGAGACTTTTTTGTAAATTTCAATCGCAAAATAGTTTAAAAAACTACTTGCTTTTTTTCAATAAATTGTACATGATGTTTTTTCAAGAGCTAATCTTGTGCAACAGACTTTGAAAGCAAAAATTTCAATCTTCGATTTTGTAATTTTAATTTTTTTTAATTTTCAAAATACCGAGCAATACCCGAAAATAGGACTGACATCATATTTTTACCGTCTATTATTACCGAAGTGAAGAAAATTTAAAGAAAATTTGGAGAGCTTGAGAATTTTTTGTAAATTTTAGTCGTACAATATGCAAAAACTATTCGTTTTTCAAAAAAATGTACATAACCTTTTTTAAAGAGCTAACTTTGTGCAACAGACTGAGACAAAAATTTCTATCTCCACTTTTGAAGTCTTGAAAATTATTTTTCAAATTTTCGAAAAATCGGAGATGTCAAAAAAAATTAAACCTGCATAACTATCTTGAACATCCTTTGCAAGAACACTGATTCAACAACAAAATTTTAAAAAAAAATTTAGTCATTTAATTTTGAAAATGTCCCAGGGATTTTATGTTAAGTACCCCCAACATTAAAAATCGGTTTCAAATATCAGGGTTGGCGACATCAGCTAGAACGTTTGGGGAATATCAATTTTGGAGAAAATCGGCTGAACGGTTTATGCGCTAGCGTTCTGCAGGTACGGACGGACAGACGTTTTGCCGACAATCGACTTCTCGGTATTAAGAACCTACAAAATATGGATTCTGGCTACATCACGTGTTAAAGGATTTTTTTATTTAGCAATTGAATTTATCGACTATTTCGTTACCAGGCAATAACAGCTTTTGTGTCGAAAATTCGCCGTTTTCCGTCGCACGAATACAATACTTTCTCTTTTTACGTTAGTAAGTGCAAGTAAAAATGTAGAAGGAAGTTTCTTTACAAATTTCATTTTTGCCATCCGACAATATATAGAAAAACGTTTGGAATTTAATATTGAAGCCGATTTGGCTCTTATTGATCATAAAAAAACTTTCGATAAAGTTAAACGTTCTACATTATGGAAATTCATGAAAAAAAAAGGCTACTCATACCATTGATCATACACACCACCAATCATACACAGTAAATCTCCGTATTAAAGTACCTTTTTTGTGGTATAAATAAGAGGAGGATATTCAAAAATTGAGAAAAATCAAGGCGATCGCTAAAGATGCAGTCTTTTCCATCAATGTTTAATATATACATCGATTATGTTATCCGATAGTATTAAACTAAAAGCAACCCAGGAATTAAGCTAAAAAATGGAGAATACTGGAATACGTTATTGGCATACGATCAGATTGTAATTGACAGTAATCAAGAGGAAATACGGAGGTCTATTTACCAATTTAATCACACTTGCAATGGCTGTAATTTACACGTTTAAAATAGAATGGCATTTATGGTAAAACATCCGATAAGCACAAAAATAATCTTAAAAAATATTTTATTGGAACATGTTAGTCATTTTAAATATTTGGGATCTGGCGTGGACTTTCTTCAAAGAGGTTGACGTATATCAAAAATTGAAAAGTTTGCAGAATTTACGTGGATGCATTCGATGAACACTTCAAGATAAAACACGCAGAGATATCTTAATGCCTCAACATCAAGTAATAGCTGCCCCTTCTCTATTGTTTGGAAGTGAACGTTGACTTGGAGAGAGGTAAACATGCGTTACAGCTTCCCGAAATGAAATTCTTGAGTTCTGTGAAGAGATGTACCAGAATACATAGAATCAAAAATAAAGAAATAAAAGGATTAAATGTTTAAATAATCAATGTCAAAACACAATATTGCAAGTAAGAATGGCCAGAATAACATTGACATATGAAAAGAATGAAACAGATAGTCCAAGGGCTGATATACATGGTAGAAAAGAGACACACAGCTAAAATATAGAAGTGATTTGATGAATTACGTCAAAAAACATTTTTTTAAAAATTGACGTACGGAGCATCAGCGTACGGAGTACAGAATTATCTCACCTTCTCACGTTTTCTTGAACGCCAAAATCTGTAGCATACCCTTTCACTGCACGTAGTTGAATGATTAATAAAAGGGCCAATAAAATGCGGTAAGAAATAATTGAAAATTCCAAATGTTCACTGCCTAGTCATGCCCGAGTAAAACATTTTCGCTTCGGTAAATGACCTACAGTTTATATTTTATTTATTGCTAACTAAATAGCAACCCATACCCATCCGCTCTACACTTACCACATCTAGCAAAATGAGAGCTCAACAAAACGAGCATATAGTGAAGCAACATTTACGTCCAGAAAATAAACAAGGAGCCTTCTCATCATTTGCTCAAGGGATCAGGGAAACTAAAAGAGGTGGGGCTCATTGACCCAGAAGCTGAAGTACATTTCTTGTAACAAGCATATTGAGTCTTAAAATTACAAAGCACAAATGTTAACTACTGCATTAAATATCATTGTTAAAAGCAAAATTGTTTCCATTGTTGATGCGACGTTGCCTTGATTTTAATTGTTTAATGACATATGGCAATGATGTGAAAAGTAATGTACTTGTGTATTAGATGAGGATTTCTCACAGGGAGTTGATACACCTGATGGAATCGACGCGTAGTAAATATAAATATCTGTATTAAATGAAAAAACTCCCACCTTTACGTCTGTTTTAATAATATTGTAACGTTTCTCCGTGGTGAATTAAAACACATTCACGATATACTTTAATAAAAAAAACTGTTTGTAATCAATGCTACACTAAAAATACTTGATTTATTTACAGATATATTACACAGTCCTTGTGTCCTTCACCACTCCGTTCTCTTGGTTATTTATTTACACTGTTCACTTTTTCTACACTATCGCACAGTCCGATGCACTGTCCACTGTCCACGGCGCTGACCACAATGTTTACCGCGATGCACACTTCGCAGCTCAATTTCCACTGCAGTCAGATTACTGCATAATCACGCTGACGGACTGACTGCTTACTACTTCTAATTCTTACTTGACTTCCGACTGACTACATACACTAAATGACTCGCGGCTGCTTACTTCCGAATGACTCGCGGCAGCCGGCAGAGGCGCATTTATACCTGGCTGGCGCTCACCTCGAGCCATCGGGACGTGCCCAACATTTCTACGCGACTCGCGAATGACCCGGAACCGTCCAGTTCGGGAGGGGGGGGCACCGGTTGATGACGCAATTCGCGCAGCGCATCACGGCAGATGATGCAATATTCGTTACAATATACTACAGATGCGTAATTGAATATGTTAGGAAATGGTATGATTTTAAGTTCAATGAAGAGATGCTTGCACGAGCCAGGAAGTCTTAGAAGCCTTCATAGACCTATCATTGCAATGGAGACTATTGGTGGTCGATTCCAATTTTTTTACAACATGAAAAAATAGAACTTCAGCTATCAAACGCTTCAGCGAAATGTTTATAAATAAAGTCTACTTTTCAATGATACAGTTATGGCCTATTCAAAAATAAGTTCAAATTCAAAACTTGTTATTGTATGTTTATCACCTACAAATTTAAATGTTAATTTACGACCATAAAATTTACGAAAGAGGAAATATTATCCGAGATATATTCAAAGACTTTTTATTTCAATGGACGACGCCCGCTCATCGTGCTTGTTCCCGCTCCTGCAGCTGTGCGTCGTGCGCAGGCCCCCGATTTTCCACGCTTTTGAGCTTAGATCCGGTCCTCGTGCCGTTGCCTAACCAGAGGGGCAGAAACCCATTACTTTCCCTACCGCTCGCCAAGCCAAGTTTCGGAAGAGGCACGCACCTTCTCAAAAGGGGCGTTCATTTAAAAACCAGGTGTAAAGGACAGCGCAGGACTATTTCCCCCAGAGAACGACAGCTCAACAAATTAGACATACACGCGTTGCTCAGTCTCAACAAATCGCGAGACAATTCCGGCTGACTATTCTCGGACAATGAAATTTCAGACAAATCCAACAAAGCCAAAAAGGTCTAGCAGCTCCATACTGCGGAGCATATAGAGCTCAATCAAACGCTTTTGCAACAAATGCCTAGTGAGGAGAACTTTCAGATCCAGGGTAGAGGGCGGAAAGTTAGAAGCGATCGTGTTGGCGACTTGGCAAAAACGTCCTAACAAGCTGTGTCAGAGTCACAATGAACTTAATACATCATTGCTCATCTATTCTGAGCGCAGTGCAGTTATTCGCAGCTTCAGTGCCAAATTTGTGACTGAAATCCATCAAGCCCTATCTGACAATTCGCATGGTGCGAGTTTGTCGCCACTGCAATGCAACGAGCCATGTTACGGTGGCATCTGGCGACCGAGCTTGCACGTTAAATACGCCAGTTCCGCCTCTCAATCCTCGGGTCGAGAGAGGAGAGGGTGGAGGTGTAGGGAGGTGTAGGGAGGAGAGGGTGGAGGTGTAGGGAGGAGAGAGTGGAGGGGGAGGGTAGAGGTGTAGGG
>BOPP01000291.1:794737-840978 GCA_017312745.1 Gryllus bimaculatus | reverse complement strand
TATATATATATAAAGCCAAGCTAATATTGGCAAATAAAAATTACAGGATATATTATGATATCCAAATACACTCTGACAAAACCATTGCAGCTACAAGAACAGACATTGTAAATCACGACTTCACAGAGAAAATCTTGAAAAAGTATACAAAGGTTACAATTAAACCCAAATGTAATAATCATTAAAACTCAAAAATCTGTCATCTTGGAAATGTCAGTCTGCACAGTGCCAGGTTTATCACGAGCTGTAGTCTAGTATGTGGTGTGGCAAAGTTGGACTCTCACACCTACGAAAATCGGATGTTGACTTTCAGAGATTTAAGCAAATAATATTTCGTCTTTGTCCATGATTTTAGTTTGCATTCCATTTTCTAAGATTTTTTAAAATTCATTTGTGCATAAATATAACAATTTACTTTACTGAGATTGTAACTTAAAATATTTTTCTTGCCTAATAATTTGCTAACCGATAGGTAGGTATCCTATTCATTAGGGAACACTTTCTTCTCCCAATTCAAGACAATTCTTTTGTCACAAAATTCTTTTGTGCTTTTTTAAATGTTTTAGTTTTCAATTTGTTTATCATGTTGTATGTTACCAATATGGCGTTCACTTATTTCTAAATCTATGTTTTCCTTCACATGCGGAATGAATTTTCAACTTAGCTTCGGCCCAGACACGTCTGCACTCCAGTAGTCGACACATCGAATATTAAGGATTAGTCTGTTACTGACATCTGAAGTTCTAAACACGCTCCTACATCTTTCCACTGAGTTTCCGTTTCTATTGCAGGAAAGTAATACACACACATATAAAACATCGAACAATATATAACACATCGTTCCATATGCGAGATTTCGGATCCTTTACAGGGGGGGAGGCAAAGGGTCCTCCAGCATAAGACAGTAAAAAGTTCCCTTAAAACAAATGGCATATGAGTAGTTACACTATTGTAACATAAACAAAATAATTTCAACATAACATAAACATAAGATATTATTCTAACATAAATATAGGATTTATTAGCCCCCGTCCCACCACCCACACCCATCCAGAAAATATTGTTGTTTTGTTTTTTTCAACACTTTTTTTAATTAACAAAAACTAATTTTTACTGTCTTAGAACAGGCTTGAAAATTCTCAAAACTTTTTCTTAAAACACAAATCGTGATTTTTTTGTTCCTTCTATTACTGAGCTGTAGTTTAAAAAAATAAAAAAAACATTTTACCATTTTAAATCACACTTTGAAAATGGTTCCAACAGTTCTGTGTATTTGAGTGTTTATTATACTTTTGTATTGAAAATTGTTCTCCTGTCCAAAAAATTAAACATTTTTGATAATGGTACCGACGTATTGATTAAAACAACAGATTCACTTTTATACTAACAGAAAAATACTTCCAGATACGAATGGTTAGAATTTAGAACAGCTACATTTTCTAACGTTTTGGCTTCTATGCACAACAATAATAAAAAATTACATAACAACAAAATCATCTGTAAGCTGCTCTTCGGCGTTATTCTCCAATAAGATCATTCTCAAATAGTTTCGAAAATCCTGTCGCAAAATCCTCTACAACTATATTTTTTTCTTTCCCGGATTTGCTGAACACTTGCATATTTTTGTCCTCTGAATTTTGAAGAGATTTAAACTCCATGTCAGTCTAATTGTGTTCACTTCTACTTCTGCAATTGCTCTAATTATAGTTTTGTAAGAGAATCTATAAAAACAGTAAAAGGTGACCGTTTTATATGTTGATGTGAATAAGATGTTAGTTACGTCTTAGTAAGAATAAGTTGTTACATTCATTTGAAAATCTGTATTTGCACCCTTAAGAATGACGATTTATTAGAGTGTTAGAGGATTTATTTCTAAATTTAGTAATTGGATTTATGCATTTTTTCGTTACTAGGGCTCTGTAATAGAGTTTTCTGCCGAAAATTCACCTTTTTTTCGTGCAGCGTTAACTTTCTTCCTACTGCGAAGGCGGTAGCGAAAAAGTAAATGCTGAAGATTACCGGCGTAAATTATCACGAGCCGAAATATGTACTATTATATAAAGATTCGGGAATATGACAAATCGTGATTTTACGATATTTTGACCAAAGGAAAAAAAAACGTTTGAATGCAGTGCAAAGTGTCTAAGTATCAAAACTGCATTAGAATAAGCTAGTTATGAGAGTATACAATTTTGCATCATATTCTCTGCCATAATTAGATTTAATTTCTTTCCTGACATATCGACGTGTCTATAAACTTTTTTCCACCTACCATAAATCATATCTTCAGCTAACAACTATAGGAAAACGTCATGGCTCCACAAGATGTCGAATAAGATATTGGGAGAATATTTGCCTGACTCAAGAGCCATGAGAGTTACTTTACATGTGCTCTAAAGTAACAAACATCAATAATACGTGTGAGCGGAAAAGCTGGAAGGTCAATGACCCAGCTCATTCTATGGGCGTTAAATGACACGAGAAGACCTGGAAACTTTCCAATAAAGGAAACGCGCGCAGCAGAAGTCCATACACCACCAATAAACACTTTTCACGATGCTCTTGAACGATGCCGCAGACAGACCATTATTCATTAAACCGTTTTCCTCTTTTCAAATGCACGAGCTAAAAACTACTTTTGCACTAAAAATTGTCTTCAATGTGTACTCTTACATCTCCAACATATTACTTGTCAAACTAACTTACTTTAGATTTATTTGGTACAAATCCACATTAAAAACGTTCCGAAAGACTAGAGATACAATATTTCTAAGTGTCACGTTTGATGTTGGCTTTTTATAAACAACTCTTTATATTCGTTGTTCACTTCTACTTCTCTTCCATATACGTTGGAAGATGTTACATTGGGCCAGTCCATAAAGTACGTAACGCAAATTTGGTGTATTTTCCATACCCCCTCTCACCCAGTAATGCACCATAAAGCGAGATTACAACTTTTAATAACATATTCTCAATAATGACATTTTTAAATAATGAAAAAATCAAACATTTTAATGAAGATCTTCAATTGTAATCAGTATATTTTTCAATCCCTTAAAACAGCTACAAACTATGACGTACCCACTTAAACATGTGTATCGATGTTAATCGTCAAATGTCATCCAACAATTGTTGTAAAATAATGTACGTGTAATCTGTGCACATTTCCCTGAGCTTTAGAATCCCTACTCAAGTACATAAAGTTGAATTATGAATACCTGTAAAAAAAGGCGTTTTTGGTAAGAACCGATAACATATTCGCTCCTGTGTAATAAAAACTATTTGCAAAGGCAAATCAACTACAGATTTGGCTCTTAAGGCCGGTATACACGGTATAGTTTTGTGCAGATTGGACGTATAGAAAACGTGAAATCCAGACTACACGATTTCGGCATGAAAACTATTGAGCATGTTCGTAATTTTTCATGCAGAAAGCCTTCAGTTCGACTCAAGCGCCTCTAGCGGCAGAATCGTTTACAAAATGATTTTTTTACCAGACGCGACTGTAATTGGCCATTAAAAAATTGTTGCGTCTTCCATTGACGCAACGCGTCTTCAAGTCCCTTGAGGGTCGTTGGGCGCTTTGCGCTTTAGGAGTAATCCTCCATTAACAACAGCGCGGAAATAATCCTTCATTATTACATTGTCACGTCTCGCCTCAGTCTGTTTTCAAGAGGACCGCCAGGTAGCATCTTCGCGAAGCGCCTTCTACTACGCGCACCTGCCTCACTCCCCAGCGGCCAGAATTGGAAAGGAATTAGTATAGGGGTAGCGATAAGGACACTAAACAGCCAAACGGTTTTGTTGAAACATTTAGATTTTGTGGTTAGGTGCGTCAAGGTGCGATTGTGTTTAGAGATAATTTGATAAACTACCTGTTTCTCCATTCCTGCCTTCCTATTTTTCTTCTCTATGCTCCTCATGCTTAATACTTAATAAAGATCACTGCCAGACGCACGCACAGAAATACCGTCACTGCAAGTACTCGGACGGCGCAATGCAGTTGTTTGCCAGGAGACTCCCTAGCGGCGTCTTTGGGGTATTTCATACAAAATTCCTACAGAAAACGTCCCGAACGTGAATGCGCGATTTTTGGCTTTTATACATCACGTTTTGAATATTGAAGTTTTAGTACAGAAACTGTAGGAGAATCTGCACGAAAACTGTACTGTACGTTATCTGACCTTACGTGAAGGAATTTACTCACTGCCGCGAGAACAAAGAGAACTTTTATTTGAATAACTATATTTCCCCATGAACTCAAAACGTGGATAGATAGTGAAGTTACATTTATGTCCAGATGTAGAACAAGAGGCCATCTCAGCAAAAACTGATCGAGATAGGGATAGTTGACCCACAAGCTGAGATGCAGTTCTTGTGTTATACATATTTAGTCTCAGAGAAATATACATTACAAATGATAATTAATGCCAAATATCAGTGTTAAAATTAATATTATTTCGCTTTTTGCTGCTCAATAATGTCACTCATTGTATAGAAACAGTTGTACAATAGAAAATATTTTACTTGGCACTTAAACATGTGTATCGATGTTAATCGTTAAATGTCATCCAACAATTGTGTAAAATAATGTACGTGTATTATAATTTGAATTGTATTGTAAATTTTTGTAGTGAACTGTTGGTATGACATCTGATGAAAACTATTCCTACGACGAGTGTCATAATTATACATGTAAAACGTAATGAAATTATGATCCCACCATTGAGCAAACCGTTTTCGACAAAAAAACTGATTAGTAAATCAAGAGGCACAGCAATGGAAGAATTCCTAGCTCAATGAAGAGATGTTAACAATAATAGTGTAGGTGGGATTTGTTTATGATTCATACAAATATTTTCTGTGATCTAATAGTCTGGAAGCTAATGGACGTGTTCCTTCAGAACTGATCTTCCGTTTCGAGTCGACGAGGGCATATTGTTTTCGTATTCTATCAATAGAATAGGGTCTAAAATGAAACACTGCGGGATCCCATGCAAGTGACTATGAATAGGAAATATGAGTTTTTCCGTAATCCTTTCATTCAGTGTGGCAATACCGAATATTACCGATCTACAGGAATATCAAAAATTCCATACGAAGGTAATTTTAAAAGTAAAACATGATAATATGAAAATATGATCAAAGACGTCAAGTGATTTCGAAATATCTAAAAATATTCAAATAAGTTCATGTTCATTCATTGATAAAGTGATGTTTAAGAAAAATATGTTTCTTTCCCTAGATTTGGATTTTCTAAATTCATGTTGGTAATCTGACAAACTTAATATTCACTAAGAAAGACGTGTACGTAGAGAAGTCTAATATTTTTGATAAAACTGACAAAAGAGAAATTGGCCGAATTTTACGGCCTAAGCTATTTTGAAAGTAACACGAAATATTCCAGTGAATAAGAATGTAATAAATATGCAAGACAATATTGAAGATCTAGTATTGAGGAACAGATTGCATTAAGAAAAAAAAACTATCTTTCAATTTGAAAATACGACGAGAATGTCCAAAAAACCTTCTACAATTTTTAAAAATTTAGAATCTTTAGTGAAAGTTGGTCCTGGGTCCATTATATAACCGTCAATTGTTCTCTTAAGGATACAAAAAGAAAAAGCAATTGGAGGCATTTTCGCGAGAAATTCGTCGAGGATTCATGTAATGTACATCTAAAAATTAAAATATCAGTTTAAAAGCAACAGGAAGCTACATCGGCCAGAGCAATTGCGAAATATAGACATTGGTAAAAATCCTGTGTACGGTTCGAGCGTGATTTGTTCACATGAACGGATACAAGGATTGTCGAAAATAAGTTTTTCGATATAAAGGGGACACACAACTTGTTACTATTATGTAACTATTGACTGTGACTATTATGTATTTAAAGAAGTCGGTTTTTACATATAGGAGCAGCAGAAATCCATCGCTTCAATATCGCGAAGCCACATAACGACTTTTTCTGTACAAAAATCGGGATTTTTTCCCTGTAATACCCTCTCTGCAATACGTAGAGGGGACGGTAAACGAGGAAGTAAAAATGTGATGTCAGTAAGAAAAATGATTACATGCTATGCAAAGGAAATAAAATGATTAACCGTCTATCCGAATTCAATTGTTTCAGTGGCAATTGTCTAATGAAGTGAATAAAGCCAAGGAAGAAACAAATATTAATGTGCCATAATGAATTATATTAATTATAAATAGCCAGCCCGGACGACAGTGCGCCAAAGCGGCGGTGCGATGGCCATCTAAAACTAAAGGACCTAAGGATCGAAACCCGCTTGGACATGAATGTTTACCGTTTTGTTGTGCCATGATCGTCCGCCCTCCATGCATTACCTTTCTAACCCCCACTATATCTTTTCTGTCCTGTTCTGTCCTTGAGGCGTACGAGCACGATATGAGAGTCGCACAAGTTACACCTGCCGCCATTCCCTAAGTGCTCGTTTCCCTGTCAGAGTGTGCGGTGGGTGCCGCCATGCCACATAGTACTCCTGGACATGGTTATCTGGATGGCTATCTGGGGCCATGTGCTCCTTTTCTCCTAATAACGGAGGACGTCTACAGGGGACCAAGGGTCACGCTGAATGGTACAGCAAGATCACACCAAGTATAAGGACGCGTGGGCTACAGCAGGTGATTGATGGAACCTGGTATGCACAGTAGCCACACTTGTAGTGGGGAGAGTGTTGTGAACGTTTACCTAAACAGTGATTCCCTCCGGAAGCTTGGTGTTTAATTTTAAGTAACTCTGTGTCGCACATGGACCATCTTGTTCGTTAATACGCGTTCAAAACGCGCATGTTATAACTTCAATAACTGGTAAATTCTAAGCGAAGTGATTTTTCGTCTCGTTTTCATTTCTATTGTAGGAAAAAACGCGAATTCTGTTGCGATATCATATGCATTTCGAGCGTTACGTTTTGTGCTGAGAATACTCTCGGGTCTTTTGTGTTTATTTTTTCGATAAAATTTTATTTCTGTTTTGAGACATTCCCACACTGTACTCTCAAATTCCGTAAGAAATTATTCCTCCCAACTGTGTGCACTTATTTCATGAATGATCTCTTTTGTACGACAGATATGGAGTTTGGAAAAAAATTTCCAACATATTAATAATGGAATCAGACAAGATAGTGACAAAGAATAAGATATCAGTATCTTACCTAGACTCCTTAGTTGCCAGAGTACAAAATTGCCAACTGCGTTATTAATCTATTCACTGGCCGCAATAATATAATTTTAACTTCTTGGCTGAATATACATTGGCATGTCAATAAAAATACTTCATGTTGATTGGTGTTTAGGACTGAATTAGCTATTGCAAAAGTACTCCATTCATTTCCACTCGAAAAATTTCATTATAATACTTTCCTCTCAATCTAAACGGAACGAAGCCAACCCACCGCCAATTGCAGGCTCAGTACGTACAAGGAACAAGCCTTCTTCACCATCAACTGGTATCCAAATATATTCGAGCAGTGATGTGAAGGTCGCCCCATCAAGCTTATCAATAATTGAAGTCGTGAAAATACGTTCCATGGTATGCACGCTCAGCTTATCTAAGGCGATGGAGCTGTCAAACCCTGCAGCAACTTTTTTGTCAAACGTAGTCAAATATGTGGTCCTGTGATTACATTCCGTAAAATAAAATTACCACTGTTAGTTAGCATTAACTAATTGAATTCTAGTTTTCTAACCCTTCTAACTAATACTAGTTTTCTAACCCTCGCCTAATCATATCTCACGCGGTCAACGGCGTGAAGAAAGATGATATTGAATAACTCGAGGTGCCAACCTTCCTGAACATCATTACATTAAGAGATTAATGTCATGGGCGGAGGAATCCATAGCTCCCGCCCCCGTGCGAGGTCATGGGCCATATCACGGATTGCCAGCAGCGGGGCATTCGCACGCGCGAGCCGCTCGTTTTGACCTTACGAGCACGCGCGTGGAGACGTGCGTGGCAGGAACAGCGCCCACGACGCTGCGCACCTTCCGGACACGCAACGTCGCTTTTCTTGGAGAGCAGGCGTTCAAGTGGAGCGGGCGAGCGGACTTGGTAAGCGGGTGGCCGCGGAGCGGAGAGGAGAGGAGAGGAGCAGAACGGGCGTGGAGTAGAGTGGAGTGGAGTGGCGGCGCAGCGCGGGCGGGAGAGTTCGCTTTAAGCTGGGGCTGTTGCCGCCGCTTCCCCCCACCCCTCCACTACCAGCGCCCGCGATTCCCACGATCAATAGGAGGCGCCAGTCACACGAAGCGCGGCACGCGGGGCGGAGTGGCGCGGAGCGACCCGCTGCGGGATCTGGGCCAGTGTGCTGCGCCCCTCCGCGCCGCCCCCGTCGCCCCCCTGCGCTAGCAGCTGATCGAGGAAAACCTCTGTACGTGTGAAAAATACGCACCGTCGGGATGGCATTCGGAAGATCGTTTCCCGCCAGGAAAAAAAATTAATGCCCAACAAATTTGTCAATAAAATGTTCGTTGAAATGAAGTATTTTCTTGACCGGCCAATGATAAATCCAGTAGTATCCTCTTGAACAATGATAAAACGGAAATGAAAATTAATTTTACAAACAAATCAACCGTTAAAGTTAATTTATCGATAGTTAATCGTAACCTACCGCATACCAGTGTGAAGAGAGATTGAACTCTTAACTCTAAAAACCACACACTTTCTCGTATTACTTATAGCTTTTGCAATTTCCGAGAATTCAGAGTTCAACGAAGCGTATTTCGAATTATGATTAACAAACTAAACAAACTAAAAATATAGGAGCAATTTTTGAGAATATCTTGTTTTTAAAATTGGTTTTAGTTCTCGCAAAAACTCATTTTAAAAAAATTGTCTAAGACTTTATTTAAACAACGGATTTTATTAAGAAGAAAATCTCAACAATATTGCAGTTGTAAGAAGACTCGGGAGGGAAAAATTAACTTTTCCTATTTTCGAAATGTGATTTTTAAATAAGGTCATGTAGTCTTAAAACACGAACAGTTTTCGCGTAATTTTTTCTTTAAAGTTAATGAAATTTATAATTTAATACAAAATGTTCACATTTTTTTCTTTATTTTTTCCCCTTGGATAAGGTAAAGGACGCTTAAAAATGGAGCATATCTTATTTTGTCGAATTTTGTATTTTCAGAAATTGCAGTAGTTAGAAATAACGCTGTTGTCGCACCACTAGAGGAGACTGCGTGCTCTCTAGAAGCGAACCCAGCCGCGTTGCGTCTGCTCAAGCGGCGACGGACTGAACGGATTCCACTCCTTTCTTTCAGCGACGAGGTTAATACGCTATTTCAATTCGGAGTTAAGTACTTCACACCTTTCCAAAGTGCGACTTAACGTTTATGTTAGGTTATGGCGAACAAACAAGTTACCAAACAAACAGGAAAATGCTTTAGTGGACTACACTGAAATTTCAGAGCAAAGCATTAAATATTTAAATTAATTCCGAAAAAGGAACGAAAATTGTATCAGTTGTTTGGAGAGTGGACACGCAGTGGGCGCGTGTATTTTACGTACATTTAGGGCGATTGAGCGAGTTCATTTGCCAGAGTGTGTGTATTGTTTATTTTAAATTCCATGTACAGAAAAACATGTATACCAGCAATGTAATACTTGGTAGTGATAAATTACCGGGCAATGTCTGGTATTTTCAGCTAGAATGTAAATAATCGAGACCGTAATACACATTTAATATTAATTTCATATCCTTTTAGGCAGTTCTCTTATTACATAGCTTGTGAAGGAAGGTTTTTTGACAGAAAGGACACAATACCACAGTAAGAACGATTCACGGTTATCAGAATGAAGCATGATGTCAGTATCAATGCTTTTGAATAATGTTTCGTCGTGATTGAGACCTAAACAAAACAGACGTCTGTCTTATTTGTCCCAACAACGTCAACGTCAGGAACCCGAATTTCGTCACACTTATGTTTGGTTCTGATATTGTCTCATTTCTGCCATTCAAGAAATTGATATCCACGGTTTGGTGATTTAAATGTTGCAGACGTAACAGAATGTAACGTGCAGAATGTAACAGTTGCGACGTATATAGTTTGATTTAATATTACTGGTTGTTTCAGAAATTACGGATAAGTAATGTCTGGTCAGAAAATACTTTTCAGTGCGCCTTTCTTATTCTTCTCCTGTTTTGTCCTCAGAGATTCGCTTAACCGTAGGGTCTTTTGCGTGATTTTCGAATTCCGTTCCATCGCCTATCTCATGGGAACATCACATGTGAAAATTCTAACTTTTCCGGGACATGAAGAGTCACTGACGCTCCAGTCATTCAAGCGCCCGTAATCGATATCCCTGCCGCTAGCGGGATCATGACTTCCCAAACACCACCACAAGAATTCTCTTCTAAACGTCCTATATCTATAAATAGTGTTCACTAGTACCTTAAGGACATTCTTCACATGTCCAAGCTTTGTAGTTAAGAAAGATAGTATTACTTTATCAGTTAGTAAAAATGAAAATAATCACAGTTACACTACCGCCGCCGCATTTTTTTCGGTTCCGAAAAACAAAAACTTGCTGGACAAATCAAAAGGCTTCTTAACCTAATATTAGATCACTAGCACCCTCTAACTGTACTTTAACATAACAGCCACGAAATATCACTTACACGGGGTACAACTGTTCAAATTTACAGAGTCAAAAGAACAATAGACTCCTCGATATGAAAACCAAATAATTAACTTGCGGTATCGATATTGCGTAAGGCCACTGGATGGATACTGAACATGTTGCTGAATACGACACGTGAATACGGTCGCGTGATGCACGATAGTGGTGTGTTTCACAAGCACACTGTCACCTGTCAAGTTGTGCATATCATCTCGTTTACACGTTATGAGACGCTGACGCCCCTGGCGATTATCCAGGAAAGATGTATCACTCCCTAATGATTTATTTTGTCAACTACATTATTACCACACTATAAAAGTCGACGCTTAAGACATTCGAGCTGCACTTGCTAATGAGCCTTCGTATCATATCTCAAAGAAACTAAGGATACCATCAATAGGTATATTGAGAAATAGTGATGGTACCTCAGACGAGATGGCAAGAGTGGCGGTGCATGAATGGAGGTAGATTGTTAGTCGATAAAATAGCAATAAATGTATATATTGTACGAATAGCATTCAACGTTTTCTCCACTTTCTAAAAAAATCCACGTACAATACTTTTCTTTCGTATTTAAAAAATCCACGTACAATTTTTTTTAATGTAATTTCCACCACAGTCAATGCACCTTTGCATCTTCCGAAACAAATTCCTACACCACTTCTGCCAAATTTCACCAGGGAGTAAGGCACACTCGTCCCAAGCCCTCAAAAGGTTCTTATCACTGGGAACCGCATTACTTTCAGCTTCATTTTCACATGCGGGAACAGTACAAAGTCACAAGGAGCGAGGTCTGGACTGTACGAAGAGGGCCCAAGAAGTTTCAGTTCTGTAGTCTTCAAATATTCCATGCAGGCAGGCTTTGGCGCGGTGAGCAGGAGCGTTGTCATGATGGAAGAACCAAGTGAACATTCTTGACTTTGGCCGCTTCGATGAATGGGTGACTTTTCGCAGGCCCTGTTCAGTGTACCACTCAGCTGTGACTGTCTTGTGTCTCCAAAACAACACGTTCCGCAATTCCACCCTATGTGAAAAATATAGCTATCACTTTCTTCTTTAGAGATCTAGATTTTCTGTCAGCAACGGATGTCTCCTCTTCAAAAATCCAAACTGTTTTGAGTCTTGATCGGCACGGCACAATAGTACAGCCAAGTCTCGTCACCTGTCACGATGTTATTTACATACCGAGACTGGCCCTTAGAAAACATCTCCTGGCACCAAGTTCCACGTGATGCCATTTGCTTACTGGTCAGCGTGTGCGGCACCTAGAGACAATGAAGTTACTTCGTTTGCAAATGATCATGCAGAATCGAACGAATTGCTGGTCACTCGCCAGTCTTCGTCCAACATTTTCCCCGCGGCAACTATGTTTTGCTCCGTAACTGGTGTTCGTGGCCTGCACGCTCTCTCAGCCTCCTCCTAAGTCAAATTTCGTCTAGCGAATTCACTGTACCGCCTGAATTGTCGTACGGTGTGAACAAACATCGAGTGCAAAAGTCATTTCTTCGAGGCACTGGTCTACGTTTATACCACGTGCGAAGTTATACCGCAAAACTGCCCCACTCTCACTTCGACACCACGTCATAGCAAGCACCTCAGACACTCACTGTTTACCGAACAACTGCATTCGCAGACGAGGTACAGCGGCTACTGAGCAAGTATGAATGTGTCTCAAGCACGCTGCGACAAGCACACTCTTGTGACTCACGGTTCCGTCGTATAGCAAAACTTTGCTAGTGCCATTTTTAAATGATGATAGACTTATGGTGATTGTTAGAAAACTAAGGTTTTGTAATATTTATTACGAAACTGTTTATGGTTGTTAATACTGGGCCCAGGGTTTTAACATTTGTTTTATAATAATTCTTTTTAAACAGTTATCTCAGTTTCGTAAAGTAGGATTTTAGGCAAAGAGAATAAAATCATTTACACGCTAAGAAACTGTAACATATGCGTTACGTGCTTTTCCTACATCATAATCAGTACTTTGCCATGTAGGATACATATTCCACTTTTCAGAAAGATATGACCATCATTGTAAAGCATTTAAATCCATGCATTTCCCAGCTTTAGTTATACGTGTTAGGCTCCAACAGTATACTTTAATTCGAGTACTTTATTACATTTGTGGGTAATACTGTGGATATTATTGAAACAAATTATTGGAACTTATAAGTTAATGAAACAAGTTCCTTAAGAACATCGTAATGAAATGAGTTTTATTATGATCAAACAGTTATCATTCAACCTTATCAACAACTACTACGATTGCAGTCGTTTTCATATTAAGTACATGAAAAGGTTTTTTTCACAATTGAGATTTTTTTCTTGCAGATCGATAGGCCATAGTGGTATTTCAACAGCAAATAATTTGTAAGGCGTATAATTTGTAAGGCTGTCCTTTCATAATATCGCAACTTATATCCTACTAATTCTTTAGTAATTTCTTGAAAAACTAAACAAAAGAAGTGATTGGAGAGATTAGAACAAGCAATTTTTCAAAAGTTTAGAAGTTTTAATGAAAAGCGTAATAATACGAAATATATAGAACATAAGCGCACATTGCTCTATTCCAGAAGGGGACATGTGCTGGAAATCCTAGGATTCGGACCCTGGCCTTCGATTTAGGAAGCCACACGAAGACCGCATCTCTACAAGAACGTATTATTTATCGCCAAAAATAGTTAAAATCTGTGTGTGACGTACTATGGGGAGAAGT
The DNA here is from genome assembly GCA_017312745.1 of Gryllus bimaculatus. NCBI lineage: Eukaryota > Metazoa > Arthropoda > Insecta > Orthoptera > Gryllidae > Gryllus > Gryllus bimaculatus. Next base: position 827,617 of record BOPP01000291.1, on the reverse strand, counting down.
TTTCCGTGCACATTGTCAAGTTCTATGATTACTACCCTAACTCATACAAGTTGAACTATGAATACAGGGGAAACGGGCGTTTTGGCAAGAATTGATATGAACTTCTGTCAAAATGTCACTAATTACCTACCATGGAAATTTTGAGATTTCGAGAGCCGCATAACAAATTATTGGAAGCAGTTTTGTCCATTAGGCGAAAGACATTCGATTATAAAATACCCCTCGAACGTAAATATTAACATAAAAATCGTTCGAAAAAATTACAATTGTTGCATATCTCAAAATTCAAAAGCTTTAAAAAATGTCACAATTGGCATTCAGTGTATCCCATTGAAAGTTCAAAAAATGGAGATATTTTTGAGAAAATCTTGTTTACGTAGAGCACTAATGATACATCGCATCGACGTAAATGAAAGTCATTTCCCTTTGTTTCTTTTTTAGCCTTCCCAGTTATACGAGGTGCGTCCAAGTTTTAAGGCCTCCATTTTTTCGCAAGAATAGGAGCAAATCGTGGCATGTGATTTAATTGAGAATAAGCAGGGTGTGGATGTGTGATAGGGTTGATAGTTCTGTACAGATCAGATCATTCTAGTGGCTTCGGTGAGAGTGAATAGTGGTTTTAACACTGGAAATGTTGACGTTCTCATTGCAAGAACAGCGAGGAATCATTTCTTCTTCGCTTTCGTTGTGTGACTCCCACTGAAACTCATCGCCAGTTTAGAGACGTGTGGAGGTGGTGGCATGAATGTGAGTCAAGAGATGACACCATGAAGCGGACTTTCAACAACTGGTGTGGGTAAGACATGGATGCCGTTGTTCACTCCTGAAACGAAGCGCCAGTCAACTCAATGGAAGCACTCATACTCACAGACACCCAATTACGGATAAGTGCCACTGAAGAAAAAATATTTGTCATGTTTTGAAACAGTCGTGTAATCCTTACTCATTTTATTCCAAAGGATAATAGATGCGAGCTACAAAGATATTCTGAAGAACAAGCTCCTTCCAGGATTGCGAGAATAACTGCCCGAAAAAGCTGCGCGTATGCTCATTCATCAAGACAACGCGCACCGTTCATTGGTCGAATGCGACGCAGGAGTTTCTTCGTGAAAACAACTTTAAAGTTATCTCATGCTCCTTACTCAACTAACCTGGCCCCTAGCGATTTTTGGCTCTTGCCAAACATGAAAGACGCCCTCCGAGGTCGCACATTATCCAGCCGTGCAGCTATTGCATCGGCGATTTTCCAGTGGTCGAAACAAGTTCCAATATTTTAATGTACATATTGTGTGAAAAAAAAATCAGACGTTAGAACTTGAACGCACTTCGTATGTATAACAGGAAGCGTTTTATCTTGGTTCCGAACGTTGGCGTCCGACCGTCCGCCTAACTGACTCCGTTCAACACTAGCGCCTAAGCCGTTCAGAAGATTTTCTACAAAATTGATCTTCTTTGATCGATCTGAACAAACTTGTGTCTTTGCGAGTTTCAACCGGATGTTTTCATTTTTGAAGGCCTCAAAAACATTTTCAAACTTTTCTCAAAAATGGCTCCTCCAACAGCCTGAAAGAACGCTTAAGAGAATAGTACAGGTCTCATGTTCATTTAAATCCCAGCTATTTGGAAAACTGCAAAATTCCATTTTTGGGGCAACTTCCTACAGCTATAGAGAATAATAATTGAGGATATAATTTCTTCTTTAATGAAATCTGTTCTGTAAACACAGATCTTGAAATAAAAACGCGCACAATTTTTCGAGAATACGAGTAATGTGCGCGTAATTGTGCGCGAAATATACGAGTAAGATATATCGTAAGACATTTCATAACTTGCTCTAAAACGGCATCAATATTTTCTTGAAATTCTCTCCTCGTATGTAACAACGGAAGGTAAAAAATGTGGTGCTAGTCCCATTTTCGGCAACTTCGAAAATAAAAAATGTTATTTCAAAACTTGTACACAATTGAAGATAGTTTTGACATGGACAAAGTGGGTTGCGAAAAATGAAAAAATTCTCAAAAACCAGTCCAAATTTTTACTTTACTTTTTCCCACGGACAGAAGAGACGCTTAAATGAATCAAATTTTCGTTGAATTTTCGAAAATTGCATTTAGAAATATAGCGAAAAAATATGTGGTGTTGTAACACCACACGTTGAGAAAAGATTTTGAGCCATTTTTAAGCAAATAATTGTTTAAAAACTATATTTCACGCATAAATCGCGACCACTATTCATTTTCAAAACATTCCATATTGTAGTTGTAGGAAGACGACGAAAAATTTGAATTTTTGCAATTGTCGAAAACTCAAAGAATTCAACAAAAATGAGACATGCCTCACATTTTAAGCATCGTTTGCTCCATCCGAGAAAACAAGTTCAATCAAAAAACGTTAAATACGTTTGAAAATTCACGTGAAGTGCCAAAAAAATCAAAATATCCAATACAAACTCATAGGGCCTCGAGTTCATCCAAGATAGGTCGGAAGCGTATCCGTTTGGAGAAAGTAGTCTATAGGGTTTACGCGCAAGCATTGACGGCGGGCGGGAGCTGGCGGGCGGACGGACGGACGGACGGACGGGCAGGCCGGGGGATACACACATCCATACTACCCAACGTGTTAGTTGAAGTAATTACATAGAGGAACAAATTGTCCACTTTTTTTATTTTCAGGGCCTCAAATAATTTTTTTTTTTTTCGAACAAATCGCCTATTGTTGACATTACATTTCCTCCATACTACCTAAATAAGTAGTAGGGCCAGAAAATACAATGTCCACGAGCGGGAATTGCTGACAGTTTAAATAAGAGAAAATAAATGTCCATGGTAAGGAAGATGCGCATGCGGGCGGGCGGCTGGGAACGTCGTGGCCGGCACGCCAGACACTAGCGCACGCCGCGCTGTCGCGTGCGCCTGACCCCGGTCGGCGCTGGGAGGTGAAGGCCCTCGGGTGCGGACTGCGAGCGCGGGCCTGCGCACCGGCGATGGCGGCGGGGGCGGGGGCCAGGCAAGCAGTGGAGGCCGTGGCGGAGGCGGAGGCGGAAGGGGACGCAGCGGTGACGCCCTGGCTACTATGCGCCCGCCGCCGCCAGCGCCAAGAACCGTTCCAAGGACACCCATACCGCACGCCGCCCAAGCTTTTCATTTAGCAAAGAATTCGATGAAAAAGGCTAATTCCTGATCGAATATAAGAGTTACCGAAAAAATCATGGCGACTATTCTGATAATGCGGGTCATGCACGTGTTTTTAAAACAGTACACTTACTGGAATGTCACTGTATACACTACCGCTAAAAGTATGAATTTCGAACAATTCAGAGACACGCAGAATCTGGTAAGGAGAGGAGATAAAGGGCGAACACAAATAGTCCACTTTAAATGTTATTCTTCTAAAAATGTAAATCATATACACTTTTTTTCTGCTACTGGAGAAGTCTACAAGAGAGTGAATTTTTCATATTTTTGGCAAATTTGTATACAAAATAATCTGCAATGGAAGGTTCAAATTGGGTTATGTACAGGTGGTGCCAGGGCTATGGCAGGCCAATACTCGGACTTCGGATATTTGATTGTATCTGCAGTTCCAAACGTCAACTGGAACCACTGCATTACTCACAAAGAGGCTTGAGAGTCCTGAGTTCAAGCTTAAATGAAGATCTTAAAGTTGTTAAAAGTGAATTTAATAAAAGCACACCCACTCAAAAATTATTTAAAGTTGAGTTTGAATAAATATGGATTCAGAACATACAACACTGCTGTTTCACATCAAATGGATACATTTTAATTGGAATATTCGAACATAAATATGAAGTGTTAATATTTCAAAGAGATTGCAACCAACCTTCCATAGTATGATTCAGCATTATAAAACTAGTTTTGAAGCTAGCGTACATTTCAGATATTTTTGCGAAACTGATCATAAAATAATGACAAGTCTTAGCAAAAGGGAAATGGCAAGAACAAAGCTTTGTTAAGAAGCTGTGTGTGAACACATTCCTCAAGACTTAAAAACTTGTTTTGTAAAATATCTTTCGACTTCACAAAAATCACTTTATGAAGACCTTCATCCATTTTAATGGATAAAACACCATTTCTACCTTTGAAACTAGTTCGTAAAGTTTAAGAGAACGTGTGTGTGATGACTCAGTTAGCAAAGACTTATGATCAAGTTCATGGAAAAGTGTATAAAGAATACCCCAGATTGCTGAAAAGGCTACAAGAAAGCTAATATCGTTTACAAATAAACTGAATGCCACAGAATAAATTTCACAAACTTTAAGAGCATTTGGAGGGATCGCAAACTATTCATTTTTGCCTCTGAACTCGTAGTGAGAAATTATATACAACGGAGACACACATTTAGACATGTAGCGTTTGCTCCTGATACTTAGGCAACCCCCTATGCACAGATATTCAGAAGGTCGCGTTCTGACGCGGTCAACGAGATTTCATGCTCTAAAAGTTTGTAACATTTATTTGGATATATAGTATATGTCCTACATACACCCATTATATTTATGTTAAACAAGATCTCCTATCAATTAAGTTCAAGCAACATGGAAGTCTAGATAAGACCAGCAAAGAACTAAGAGTAGCACTGTCGGACATCTCAGCATGTTTTACAAAGCTTTGTGCCTCCCAACACGTGAGAAGTATATTACAACTTTCCTAAATACATATTTACCAATTTTTAAAAAGTTTACTTACGTTATATTTCTTTACAATTTGCATTTTATTTAATTAAAGGTTGCTTTTCCAAGTTCTTAAAACTGTAAAAATTAAAGAAAATGAACAGATATGTTTTAATATTTGTACTACTACCTTAAACATGATTACTGTACTTTGCTTTACGAAAAAGATGAAAAACAGGTACATTGTAACACAAACGTGTGTATATTCACTATAAAGGGCGCGATACACCACGGCGGGGACAGGGTACCAGATTATAAGTTTAAGAACCTCAGGTATAATAGATTCTTTGTATCCTCGAGGATAATACACACGCGTATAAATGCTACTTATTAACCTTATAGGAATAAAGAGGAAATAACATACGTGCTAGCAGGTCAAAGTTTCTAACCAAACGATTCATATGTTAATGGCGGGACGTTCCCTACTTGTTGTAATAATCATAAAAATTATAATAAATACCTTCGCTTTAAATAGGAATGCAACGGGTATTTCGTTTCGATTGTTGCCTCAGAGGGCGGCTTTCTTTCTACATACTTTTAAACTGGAAGACGTGATTCTTCCTCAGACAAGTGTTTCATATTTTAAGGTTCTGGAGAAGATGTAGATATTCCAGACGATATTTTGGAAAAGGCAAGTGCTGCAAGGCAAGTGTGGTGTTTCAAAAAACTAAGGTAAGTTATGGGAAAAAATAGCAAAATTTTCTACATTGGCGACAAGGACCATGCATTTCAAACAGCTACGCAGCTTAGGGGGACAGCTTAGACAAAGGAATATCTGATACGTGAGATACTTGGCGAACGTTGCCAACTGGACGCGGCGTCGCCCGGACAGCCAGCATGTATTGACCCCGGCTTCGGAAACCGCTTTCAAACCTGGTACGTTGTCTCTCGCATCGTTGAGGACAAAATCTCAATGTGGAAACGAGTAAACTCGAGAGTTCACGAAGATGTTGACATATTAAAGTTAACATATTCTTTCCATACTTTCCCTTTCTAGGTAGGAAAACTTACTAAGCAAGTTTCTTCTGAATTAATTTTGCAGATTCGGAAAAACGTTACTTATTTTGAGACGAAAATCTGAAGTCCACCGAGGCCAAGATTTTATCGAAAGAACATAATCATTTTTTTTTATTACAAGCAAATAATCACTTATTCAAGTACTTATTCACTTCAAGTTATTGCAATTTTTGGGGCATGCCGACGAGATGGATTTGTGCCATTCACTATTAATTATATAGAAAACACCAGCAACAGCGTACTAGCAACCCTGAAATACCTTCAATGCACCTAATTTATATATAAAAAATGAAAATAAAAAAGATGTTATGCCCTTCTAACTTACGAAATTAGACGATTTTCCGTCATGTATACGAATTGAAAATGTGTTAAACAAGTTGATGTACATAACAGAAACTAATAGTGGGATTTTTAAGATTAGACAGACACTACTAAGCGCTACACAGGGCATTGTTTTCAACGATCATCGGCCACAATGTTTTCCGAAAAACAGCTGCGAATTGGTCTCGTTAAAAGAACTTAACGTTTGAGTTCCTCGTCAGTAGCAGAAACATAATATATAGAACAATCTGTATCGAAAATAATGAAAAATTCCTGAACAATTTTTCAGCACCGTAAGACTTGTTCAACCTCTACAGATTAATGTATATCGACACCGGCAACTTCGTCTTTTTACGAAGGGTTAGAAAGGTGCAATAATATTAAAAATAATAACTGTTCATTTAATATGTTTTGCAGTAATGTTTCATCATCTCCAAAGGAATTAACTGAAAAATTCTTACTTTGGAATGGCCAGAGAGGAATCCGATAGTACCTATGAGACATCACTAACAGCACTAACAAAAAGATGGGGAATCACTAACAAACTGACTGATTAATTGATTGGTTGGTTGGTCGATCGATAGCAAACAATCTTGATACTCCAGAACGAAACCCCAAATTTTTTGTAGTCTTACTTTCGACAGAAATATAAGCGTATGATCGACACTCTTCGGACAAAAGAGGTTGTTTTGACAATAAAAAATATTCCGATAAAAATCCAAATTATCTTCGCTGGAAAGAGTAGCGAAAAAAATGTAGATATAAATGGTTAGAATTGTGACAAAAGTGTAAAATGGATATATTTTCACCCAATTTATTGATGGAGCAGCAGCAGCAAAAATGAACGAAACCACGCAAAAATGGTTTCACAAAAATTAGTACGCACATTGCTCGAGAACAAATAAAATACTCTCGTAAAAAAAATCAATAAAGTAAAAATTTAACAAAAAGTCTCACGAATACTGCAATAACAGAATAATAGCAACGTAAATGGCAAATATTTAATAACCTCTTCAATGGACTCTTGATGTCGCATGTCAAACTTCAAAGCACGGAGTACAAAAATGCAGTCGGTTCGCGCAGTATGGGAATACACAATCAGTATTTGAATTTGTCAAATATCGCAGCTGTTTAATTGTTTTTGGATGTATCCCGGGTTGCTAGGTGTCTAACGAACCCATGGCTGGAGGCTGCATAGCTTTCTTTCAATTTCTGCACGCATGGAAAATTAGTAATATAGTTTCATTCCAACGATTCTATCTTTAGGTTTGTATCAATACTAAGTCATTAAAATTGTTTTCGGATTATTGCATAAAATAAAACATTCTACAATCAATATTTTAAAGATTACTTCGCTATTTTGGGCTGGTTCTAATCTTCAGAGCGCCACAGCATCTTAGGGTTCTATTTTGGCAAGATCGGAATTTTTCGATCTCATACTCCAATATAATTAAAATATAAAAATCGATGCAAATTTTCGAGAGATATTAAATAATACAAACCCGTACAACCAAGAAATTATGTTTTTAAGAGTACTTTTGGGATATCTTCATCTTGACACCCACTTTTTTTTAACAGTGAATTTCTGGCAACACAGGGAAAAACTGTTTATCCTGAAGTGAGTTCCCCGGGTTGAGCAACTGCAAGCACGGCGCTCGGAAACTCAAAATGAGAAAGAAATCTGCGTGCCTCTCACGCAATCGCCTGGTGCGCAGTGATACGGGAGCTTCCTCCCGGCATTCCCCAAGCATCCTCCCGGCTTTCTCGTTAATAGTCACTTCCTCTCCAATAGTATCTTCCTCGTCATTAAGAAACTGTGTGTGCTTTCTTTTCATCGAACCACCAAGAGTGTGTGCGATGTTTTCAGAACTGTGGGAAATTCGCACACGAATAAAATGCGAATTATAAAATGTATTGTTCAATATTTTGTTTAACAAAACGACCGCTCAAGATATACAGAATGTTCAAATTGTCCACCACACGCATCCAGAAGGATGGCAAGGGTGCTAATGCACATCCCAAATTAAAAAAAGAATTGCTTAGTATGATGTGGCAAGTTCATAGTTATATCACTTGCGATTTGACAGTTTTAACTACATGAACACCGTAAACTGTTATATCCAGTTCTTTCATGAACCTCACAAAGGAAACGACAAATTTAGCAAATTCCGTCGAACATTAGCGTCACTATCAGCATAATCCGTTAAATTAATTTCAAAGGTATTTTATCTGAATAAACAATGTCGTATTAGAAAGTACTCAAAGACAAGACGCAAACGGAAATTGTCAAAATCACACAAATAAGTATTTGATGTGTTTGAAATAAAAATACAAATTATTATAAATTATTAAAATACAAATTCATAAATAACCTTTTTTATAATTCAAGTAAGCGTTCAGTAAAAGAAGGGAGTAAGAGCTCAAGAAAACGTGAACAGATCATACCTCTCCCTCGTACGTCACATATACAAATGTTTACGTTTCTCGGCGTTAAATCATTAAAAAACACAGGAAAAGTTTTACACTTTGAACCGTCTAAAAACAGACTACATTTGGATATTAATACATCGACGCCAAATGTGGAGAACCTTACTTTCCTATGCAAGCCCAACCAATATTCTATTAACTCTCAAAAAACATTGTAATCGAAGGATTTTAACCCAGACCGAAATGAACGCAGACAATCATTGCGCCAACTAGGCTAGGTGACTCCCCTTAAAATATTGTCACACATGGGCACTGCATGCATTTTATTTAAGTTTTCCAAAGTTATCATGCTTAAGTTCACGTGCAAGCTTGTGAAAAGTTAGTTTTAATTTTTTATAGTCAATAAAACAGTACACACGGTACGTATCCAATGGAACACGAGTATAATCTTCGTACGTTTTCTCGAGTAGTACCCTTGCCCCTCTTCTCTAACATACATAGTTGAATCATGAATAAAAGGTACCAACAAGCGTTGTTGGCAACATTTGAAAATTAGAAACTTCGCTCGCGAGTATTAGGAAACATCGGCAAACCAACTACAGATTTCCATCCATTTTCAGAGGAAGAAGCAAGTTATTCTCATGAGTAAAATATGATACACCAATTACACTCGTGCCCTCTCATTACCAAAGGTGATCCGAGCCTTCGTTGTAGGTGCCAGATAATGTATACCGAAGATCGTATTTGTGGGTGTCCAAAACAAACTATGCGAAGAACATTTCGGCTACTAAGCTCACCAGAGAAAATAGAGACAGATCATTGTGTTCCAAATTCGTAGTACACTTAAAAGAGATCAATATATTCAACTCCATTTAAATGCAACCGAGGTAATTTACGCACGTGATTGGGATGTATTATTTCTTGCAACAGCTAAGCAAAACATTTTTTCTGCCTCTTTCTTGCTCATCATTATTAAAATTTATTTATATTTTTGTAATCAATGCGAATTATTTTGTAATGTTGTAATCGAGTCATATTGTAATTGAATAATATTGTAAATGTATAATTGCTTAGGTTATATCATTATTTTTCATTTGTATTAGAATTGTAAGAAAACAAAAAAGGAAATAATTTATTTCTTTGCAAATTCATCATAATGGCATTTTTGTAATTGCTATTATATGTATCATGATTAACTGACCCGACAATTTGGCATGCTAATAAAATGAACCTTTAATTATCAACTGACCAGGCGCCGTTCATTTTATAAATCAGAATTGTAAAAACTCTAATTAATTATACATGTGTACTGTTTAACTCGAAACATTCAAATGTCTCAAAACTCCGCATTGTACGACAAAAGGATTCGAAATATGTCAATGTTTTCGTGGGGGTATTCCTTGTGCCAAAACTAGATTGTCGCGGAGTCCACGGGAGTAAACGTGGTATATTTAATAAAGGAACTTTTAATATTTTTTAACGTTTTTTTCGATTTCACATGCAAAAATTTCTCAATAAGTGGCAACAATCGTGTTTTTCTAGTGTTGAAAGCATTTCATAGTTGTGAAATATTCAAGATTCTTATTATTTGCCTAATTTTGATAGGCCATCGAAAATAAAAGTTCCTAACTACAGTAATTCAAAATAATGGGGCAGTTTCAGCACTCGTGTAATCTGTTGAGGGCAAGTTAAATATGACGTTCATGCTCTTAGACCAAAATATGGCAAAGTCATTAACAAAGTGCGATGGTATTATTTAAAAGTAAATCCAAGAAAATTCGTTGTATCGGTAATGCACTTGTGCAACATAGGCGAAAACTACGAGATAAAGGTGAAGATATGAGGTCCGAAACTGAGATACGAAAATATGGCCCCAAGTATCTTGAGTTACGATTGCGCCGGACTTTATCAGATAAGACTCACTTTCAGGCAATTGCACAGAAACGCAGACCCAAAATAACCTTAGAGCACAAACAGGTTAACCAATATTTTGCTGAAATTTAAATAGACTTTCGCTGGGGGGGGGGGAGAGAGAGATGGAGGAAGGGAGATGAAGGGGGTGGGGGAGTGAGTGAGGGGGAGAGGGATGTAGAGAAGGGGGAGAGAAAGAAATCATGATGGATAATTTATTTATTTACATATTTTACGTAGTACGTAAAGTAGTATCATTGTAGCAACACATGGCAGTTTGTAATTATTTTTTAAATATTCTCCTAGAGGCCCAAAAAAACTGAAAAACCACTACCCAATCATAATCCAGATCATCGACAAGTGGATCATCAGTCACTAACTGACGGTTGACATTCTGTAACTCGACTTGATTTGCAACTCGCACTTGATTTGAAAACATCGAGCGAGTTATGAAGGTAATGGAATTAGAAACATCATAAAATCCACGTAAAACATAAGATTACTAAGTTCTACTAATATTTGTTTAAATTTTTGGGAGCAGATTGGATTAGGAAAATACAGAATGCTTTAGGTGATGTATTTTTAGCACACTATATAGGTGTGCACAGAAATCGGAAAATTTGACGTTGATAACACCGGCTCAGTAGATGCAACAAACGTGAGAGAAGGACGCCACACTGTCGAGCAGAAATGGCCCTTTAGATGCTGCGGAGCAATGTGGTGATTTGGAGCGTGCGATCGCCGGCGTTTTACCGAAATGGTGACAGTTGTGACAGTGTTTCAGCACCACTACGAGATCCCTCCGTGCGTGCAATTCCTCCTCCACACGCTATCAAAACGAGAGGTTCGAAACTTTGAAGACGCTGATTCGGCTCTTAAAAACACCTAGGAGATGCATTGTCTAAGTAACTCAGAAAGCATGCAATGCAATTTGCAGTGGCAAGAGTGGAAAAATATTTTTAATTTTGAGGATTGGAGTCCAATAGGTAATTACAATCAAAATTTTGATAGTCTATAATTACTTATTGGAATCCAATCCTCAAATTAACTAATTTACTATCATCAGGAATAATACATTAATAGTACTTCTCCTCAAACTGACAAAAACTTGAGCAATCCTTACTTTTAGACATTTTTTATTAGAATCGTAAGTGTTCAAAGACTGTTTGCGTTCGTTTTTGTGATATTTATGATACTTTTATTACCAGTTGGGCTTTTTTGTAATAAAATCAAGCATTTGCCTTGTAAATCTTTTCAGTCCCTTTTCTTTTTAGTCCGTTTAATTTTTCTTCTACCCGAAATTCCCGCCATGCATACAACTCTGGAGCAATGGCGTGTCATTTCACTTTTTACGCTAACTGCAAATCATCGACCGCCGCAGAAACGTCTCAGCGGCTGAGGCTTCACGGCCTCCAGCAATACGCCCGCGGCCCCGCAGTAAATGCACATGCTTTCCTGCATCTTCTCGAGTACCCGATAAGCATGAGTGTGCTCAGCCTAAAACAAGGGTGGGGTAATTACATTTCTATGCCTCCTTTTCTATTGAACTATTTTATATTTACATATGACTTACTAGTAAATAAAATAAACTACAATGAGAATTAAATAACTTCAATTATTATTATTAATAATTACAAAATGGTTTTATGTTGAACTATTTGAAGGGTGGCCAAACAGGCAGTGCCCCTTCCCCAGATGTAAAAAATACTGAGTAATCGCTAATTTACTGATTTCGAGAAACGAATTAGTGATTAATAATTTTGTTTATCATAATTCGAAAGATGTAATACTTATACATAAAAATAGTGGTCGCTAATGACCTCAGCTACTTTCATGAAGGTTGAAATACTAATAGTAAAGATCCCTAATTGTCAGGTTAAAAAGTGGGAAATCATGGATTGAAAACATTTACAGAAATAAAATGTATCATCGCGTTCGCTTAAGCCTATAAGAATTGTAAATCACCACAAATTGAAGCAATATTATTGAGAAGGTTTCAAGGATTTCCTCTTCTGGGCGAAGTTCCTTAACTCTTTAAACATTCACAGAAAAAAATCACAATGGGTAAGATCATGTGATCTAGGAGGTCACAATCTTTCTTCGCACTACACTATGGATTCCGTATGATTTCCTGCAGCACGCCACAATGTTACAGAGGAGCCTAGAATGTATTCGGTCAAAGGGCAGCAGTTTTGTTCAGCGCCATTAGGAGTGAACGCAAGAAGCAAAGAGAAAGTATGGAAGCATTACGCATTTGCGCCGCGGTTGAGGAGCGCTGCTGCAGAACAGTCAGGAGTTGGGCAGCCGGGGACTTGCAAAACGTCTGGAGAAGAGAACTGTATGCATCCCAAGCTAGATCTGGACTTCAATGGAAAACCATTTAATAGAAAATAAAGTTTCTTAAAAGTTTTAACGCAATTTTAAAGAGAACAAAGTGCACTTACACTTTGTCACTTATATACCGAATAGCCATATCGAATTCCCAACCTCCAAATGTAACGGGCAGATAGGTATATTATATGGAATGAAATTTTATTTTCCAGCATGTGTATATAAAAGGTAAAAAATTGGGTAGACCGAAAAAAATAGGCTAACATGTTTGATACCTGAAAGGAGAGAATGAACAAGTAAAATATGTGGGAATAAAAAAAAAACTACTGAAGTACGATTTCCCTTGAGTGTAGGGAATGTTGCAAGTGAAAACCTCTAAAGGATCCAAAAGTCAATAGGTAAATCTTACTCTTACTCTATCATCTAAATCTATCTTCTATAATTCTAAATCAAATTTGAACATATCTAATGACTAGCCAGGACTATTGGACAGACTCTGAATATCATACAGCCTGCTATATCATACAGCCTGCTATATCATGGATTATTTTTGGGAAAAATGTTTCAATTTCTGCTCAATAAGTCATCAGGGACATTGTTATCAAGTAGGGAACTAATGTTACAAATTGGTAAGGAAATCTGAAGACCAAAGAGACAAAAACTAAAATGTATTAATACCTCTAAACAATGCCACTTAGAAATTCATCAAATGGAAATTGTTATCCTGGCTATTGAAATAACAAATAACATTCAATCTGAAAAATTTGAATGAAATGTTTAGAATATAAATTATGAAATTCACATTTACATGACAGTAAACTGGGAATCTATCGACAAGTAATATTTAATTACCACATACAATGACATATTAACTATTATGTAATAAGTATTTAAATTAACTCATACAATCAGCACTACAACCTTAAAGATACTGAGCCCCATGTTATTGGTTACTATGGCTGTCACAATTTCACTGCTGCATCTCAAAGAGAAAAGAACTTTGGAACTACTCGGAAAGGGAACCTTTACTGTTTTCGGTAACACAATAAAGAAAATTCAAAATATACCCTGCCCTATGCTCCACTTCAAATTTTACATCACAATTTCCAAATCTATTTAATATGATTTTGAAGAATTTAATAGATGATCAAAAGAAAAGCTATAAATCCTCCTCATCATCAATATGACATAGTTGCTTGCTTTTCTATTTAGCAGCTGCCAAATAAAAATCATATCAAACTCTTCCTTCCTACAAATCTTGCATGGGTCTTTTGACATACTTAAAGAATACATTATCTACCCAGTATCTCATGAGCATACACATACACTGTGATTTTTGCAACTCTGCCCCTGGCAGTTATCAGCTGTTGACAATTTCATCCATTCCATCCATAATAGAGAGTTTAAACCATAGTGATGTCACCATGGTGACGTTCAAGCTCTCGACTGGATAAAACTGAACAGCAGATACCTGTCAGGGGCAGAGTTGCACATATCGCAGAATAAAATACTGATTATAGAAATGTCAAAGAAGTGATAACAGTGTTCTGTCTCATACTTTCAGACCAACACAAATTTTCAAATCACACTTAATTACACATTTCCTGAAACAATTTCTCAACAATTCAGCAACTCAATATATTTAACAAATAGCCAGTGTCATGATAATTCATTTGATTAGGTATATAGAGGCATGGCAGATAATAACTTGAGATTTTACACATGTGGAGCACTAAAGTACTATTGAAAGAGCTACTCCTACTCACATATGCAACTGTCAGAGGCTGAAAACAATTTAGTGAGACCTCTCAGCAATGGAAAAATTCGAAAGATCTTTTACCAAATGAACTCTATATTCATAACAATTTGTATAACATAAATAGTAATGACAAATTTTTGAAGCAATATAGTTGCACAAACAAGCTCTCATCATTCCCAAATTCATGGCACTCCTGGAGACTTTACTAGTCAGTAATAAAGATGAAAGATTTTATCACCCACGAAACCAACAATAGAAATTTAAAAAATAGCATTGACAATTATTTAAATTCCAAAAGAACATTCACAATAAATTCAATTTGATGACAGGAGGCAAAATGTAACTTCAACATTCTCTATAAATCCAACAATTTATAAGAAACTTCCTTCAACAACCAGTATCTTATCTTTTACATAAGATAAGTACATCATTGGTCTCCAATATGGAATTATCAATGAAAGTAATTGTCATGGATTGCAGTCAAAATAAATCTTGGTAGAAGGTAAAATCTCCATTCAATCCAATTTAGAAACGAAAATCCCGCGAAATTTATTTTACAGCTGAAATCTATACAAAAACTTGTAAAACATCTAAAACAGAATTGACAGAAATACGAATATTCAGAACACTTCGAAATGCGTGCTGGATTTGAGGGTATTAGTAGCCCAATAGGTAGTAGTTGGAATGATGGTCAGTACATCAATAACATAATATAAATATTAAAATATAGCTACGTGTATTTGTTTTGAAGTGAGAGAACAAACTAGTAACATGTTTTGCTTAAAAACGTCCAGTGGATGCTTGAAACAAAGGCCCTTCTCACAATAACAAAACACACTACAATAAGAATTTTTACAGATGTTAACAGCGGTTCAAAAAATTGTAGACAACTAACCTTAGTGTACAGCTCTTTGGTCGTCATAACAGCGAGGCCTGTGCCTATTCAATAGATTATACAACTTTATCGGTTTTAAATTCCAATGTGTTCATCGTTAAAAAACCGGTGTATATCGTTACGTCTTCCCTGCACCCAGCAGCCGTAGTGTCATCAGAAACAAACACAGTTGCCCAGCAGCACACCAGACAACTGACGAGTACAAGACTAACACAACACACTTAACCACGGACCAGTTTCGTTGCTCCGACAACAAATGACAACTTGGAGAGGATTTTCTCAGGCGTCTGACACCAGGGTGCATGATAGACGGGGGCATCTCAAGCTTGCCACCTCACCAAGATTGTCAATATTTTTAAATCGTTGACATGCTTTCGGAAAAGTATTATAGCCTCGATCTGTGTCACCTGCACAGATGTATGAATGACATAAAAACAACTAGATTAGTGGTTTATCTATTCTGATGTAGTCCTTTTTCTTGTACGCGAGCTTAATTTTGTACACCAGAAAGCGTATGATTAATTGAAAATATACTTCAAGTACTGTCGATTACAAGATACGTTATAAGACACTAAAAAGTTTGTCTTTACTTTCCTTATTCGAATGTGTGGAAATACCCTTCTGTGAGAGAATTTTCGTTTGGCTATATGTTGCTGTTCGTCTGTATGTTGGTAATACTTCTTTTCAGGATAGCATCAGCGCTCCCTGTCTGTGGTACTGCATACGTACATGTGCTACTCAATTTCAAATGCTTATTGATCACTTCGTTGTTGGGTGGAATACAAAATCATGATAAAAACACAAGCTGACACATGTTAATATCCACGTATAAGTTGCTTTCCTGTTTAAAAAAAACTTCTGTGTGTAGCGGTGTGTGGTACACAGCTTGGGGGAGGGCTTCGAAAATATTCGTACAAGATGTAATTGCAGATAATGTTCGCAAAATGGTAGATGGTGCTCCGTGCGATTGTGCAAGCGGCGTGGATTCAAAAAATTCAAGGAAAAAATTACCCTAAAAGCACGTTTTTTGAGTTTTCCATGTAACGAAAAGACTTAAATTTCCTCCGAACACACATTCATTTTTTGTACACATATAAAATTTTTGAACACATTCAAAATAGGTATACACATTTTTCAATTAAAATACTGTATTAATGAAACTTCACATCAAAACATATTTAAACAAATGACTGTTATCTCATGTTACACATATCGATGATATATCTATGTTATGTATATAACAAGAATCTATTTAAAGTTACCATTTGCTCACCACTTAATTCCATAAATAATTTTCTTTCTTCCATCACCAATCCATATTTAAGAATCTAAGTGACCACTTATTTTCTTGGCACATTTTGCACACATCTTGGCACCACTTTGGTCATTGTCATACCTTGGCACAGAGTCAGAATCTTAGTTAGATAATAATAATACATGATATTAATTATGGTAGCAACTACATATACTTCAACAATATTAGTACATTCTATGTTTAAATCTTTAAATGGTAAGGAGTAGGAAGCAGGTTTTGGCCAGTTATTTTTTCTATTTATACACCTAGTCCTACTGCAGCAGCTAATGCATCTAGTAAATCCAGGATGAAGAAAACACATATTTTGCACAGGCATTCGCCTACATCACAGGAAAATGCATATTCTTTTTTTTTTCTTCAGCTCCAAACAGTCAACATGAAACAGAAAGTCAAATGGGATAAACAAAATTATTTATTTATATTTTTTAAGAGAAGTATTGTTGTGATTTGAATATTTCTTCACACTGTAGAACATGTTTAGAAGGAAAGCTTTCAATTTACTTTAAATGTATGAATTGTGTTTATGTCTTTAATATCATTGCCCAGTTTGTTGTAAAATGTAATGTAATTAGGGTACTTTTTTGATAAAGTGTAGTTTCAGAGTGGGGAGCATGTAGGTTATCCTTCTGACAAGTGTTGTAGTTGTGTACATCAGAAGTTAGAGTAAAAGTGTCTTTGTTTTCCATTAGAATCTTCTTTGTGAAGACCACTATTTCAAATATATACAGACATTGCAGAGGAAGAATCCATAATTTATTGAACTTGGGTTTGCAACACTCCAGCTAATGAGTGCTGGTCATTGTTCGCAGTATTCTTTTTTGGATAATAAATGTGCGAGAGCTTTGAGTGCTTATTATAAATTTTACAAAATTCATTTTTCAAATGTATGAAGAAAATTTTTAAAAAATTGTTAATTTGTTATGAAATTTGTTAAATTTACATTTGTTTAAAATTTTAAACTAAATAATAATAATAATAATAATAATAATAATAATAATAATAATAATAATAATAATAATAATAATAATAATAATAATAGAACAATACATAGCAATTGTTAGCAACTACATAAAATTTAACAATATTGAAACAATGTAAGTAATACATTCACTCATTTGTTTAAATAAATAAATGATGAATGAATAAGTGAGTGAATGAGTGACTGAATGAATGAATGAATGAAGGAATGAATGAATAAAAGTGGCATTTTCACAGAATATTATTCCATGTTTTAGGTGTGAGTGCACATTTGCAAAATACATTGTTCAAAGTGTTTCAATGTTGGAGCTTGACCTGAGGGTGTATAGGGCATAGCATTGGTGAGCTTCTTGTTAAGATATGAGATGTGAGCATTCCAATTTAGGTTTTCTTGAATCGTGAGTCCGAGGAAGGTAGTTTCATGAAACATCATTACAGGGTTATTATTTTTGAGCAAATGCTGTGAGAGTTTTTCTTTAGATGGTGGATTCATGAAATTTAGAGAGACTGTCTTGCTGTTTTTTTGTGATGAGTTTGTGGCCTTGAAACCATTTTACTAGTGCATGTAAATTTTGTGAGTTTCTTTTTCTAATGATGGGTGTTTTTGCTTTGATGGTTATGTTTGTGTCATCTGCAAACAAAATTATTTTGTTATTCCTTAAAGCCAAAGGCATGTCATTTATGTATACAAGGAATAGTTGGCTCAAGGATGGATCATTGTGGCACTCCACTATTTATCATTTGAGGGCAGGAGAAGTATGAGGAGGTTTTGTTTTCTTTAGTGTGCTGGAGGATAATTATTTGGCTATGATTTGTTAAATATGATTTGATCCATTAGTCTGCAATGCCTCGAATCCTTAGCATTTCTAGTTTTGTTAAAAGTATGTGATGGTCAATAATGTCAAAGGCTTTTGACAAATCTAAGAAAAGGTGAATGGGAATTTCCTTATTTTTAGAGCAACAAGTATGTTATTTAAAAAAGGAGAAGACAGGTGTGTCTGAGGATCTATTACTCCTGAATCCATGTTTATTGTGAGGACATTATTTACATTGAGAAACTGTTTGAGTCTATCCAGAATTTCCAGTCTATCCACAAGTCTTTCCAGAATTTTTGAATATCTTGATAACAAGGAGATAGGTCTGTAGTTCATTGGTGCTCTTTTTAAATATTGGTTTCATTTTTGCAATTTTGTATATATCTGCAAATACATCTCTTTTTAAAGAGAAATTGCAGATATGAAAGAGTGGTTGCACTATACATGGAGCACTGTGTTTGGTAAGAAAATCTGGAATGTTGTCTAGGCCTTCTGAGAATTTATTCTCCATTTGTCCAATGATTTGAGAAATTTCAGAGAGGGTGGTTTCATATAAAACATGGAATTTACAATTTGTGTAACATTTGTGTTTGGTTGGTGTGTTTTATTGTTTAGAGATTGTTGAGATATTAACTTTTTAACAATTTGTAAAAAGTGTTCATTGAATAGATGAGCTATTTCTTGTGGGTCTTGTAAAGTTTGTTTTTTCTACTGGAGCTCTGTATTTTTTGTTATTATTAGTTGATGCTGAAGTCTTTTTAATAATGTCCCTTATAGCTTTTGTATTGTTACGTGCATTTGCAATGAACTTATCATTAGTCATAATTTTTGCTTGTTTGATTACTTTTTTTAGGTTCAAATTATATGTTTTGTAGTATGAAATGAAGTTGTAGTTATATTTGTTATTTGTTAGTATTTTATACGTGTGTTTTCTTTCACATGACACTTGGATGCATTTGGTAATCCACAATTTCGTTTTCTTATTTTGAATCTTTAAGTTTTTGAGAAAAAATGGCATTGAAATTTCCTAAGTATATATTTACAAATGAATCAAACTTATCATTTGTATCAGTTACCTTATATACTTCATGCCAAATAAATTTTTCAGTAGAAAATGACGATGTGCATCAAATTGACGATTAATACAATTTTTATTCAACAGTGTTAAATTTTGATAAAACATTATGATAGGCACTAGTAAAATAGTTACTTTCAACTATGCCATATAAACCATACAATTTCAACATTACTTCCTACCAGAATTCTCAGCTTTTTAAATATACGTTGAGTAATATTTTGATTATGAATATATTTTGTTGGCATTGAGAATGGTTCAAGACAACTGGGCTCTACAACCTGCACTGTGTGCAGGAAGGAATTTACCCCAAAACAAATATATGCATGGATCATTTCCTGGAACAGCCTGGAATAAGTCATGCATTGGATTATTATAAGCGAAACTGTTCACTCTTTTTGTACCAGTACCCCCTTAGTCTTGTTTCCAAAGAAAGAGAGAAATGAATATAAACAAATATATACGCATAAATAGATTCTAAAAATAGTTCACTTACATCAGGGAATAGATCATGAATAATTTCTATTAATTAGGGGGTTGCTTTTCAATTATTTTCTCCACTTGACTGCTAATTCCTCATAATTATTGTTCAAATATATAAGATATCGATTCATACTATTTAGGAATGAGACATTAGAGTGTTTCAACAAAATATTTTTTGTTAAGTTTCAGAACTATAGGTTAAAAGAAAAGTTTGCCTGTTAAGCCCTAATATTTGAATTGAAAGTAAATAATGTAATTTTTTAGAATTATTCTATACTTACCAATGCATTAAAACTGGTTTATATATGTGTTTATAGTCATGTTACTTTAGTGGTATAAACACAGTTTTAATGGTATTCTTAGCCACTCAGGGAAAAATAGAATAGTTGGCCCTAATTCTTGGTTTGTAGATTCTTGATGGCACTATACAACTGTTATGATAAAGCAAGATGTAAAATATAATTTAGTGATAAGTTAAATAAAGTCTAAAAACGTTTCTTTTGTAGAAAACCCTTGTCCCTCATGGATTTTCACATTTCTATGGGTCTACACAAAAAGTGCTTTAAGTTACCAGCAACGATTGCACTTAAAATATTTATTTGGTTAAAAAATTGTAAAACTGTAATATTTAAAAATATATGAAACTTTCTTTAATGGGTAACCATTGTCATAAAACTTTTTATATGAAATTTCACTAACATGTTTACTAATATTATGAGTTTATACATAAAATTTCAAGAATATACATATTTATAAATATGATAGTATAATAAATATAAATAAAATTTTAATATTATGAGTATAAATTACACAATATTCTACTACAGTTTCTAAAAATCACAATTTTTTAAAATTTTTAAAAACCAACTTTTTTAATCACATTTAAATCCATAACATGATGTGTTATAAGTTTTAGTTTTTAGACAGTATACGTATACATAACTGTATAAGTTTAGTTTTATCTTTTAATTGTATTATTCAACTTAATTGGTCTCCTTTAATTCCTGTTTTAGGATATACTTCCTCCACAGTTACAGTGAAACTTCGTTTATACGTTTCCAACTTTTTGCGTTTTGTATTCTGTAAGTGCCGGATAAATTCCAATATTTTTCATTGCAAGTTGTTTCAGACATGCGTTTTACGTTTATACGTTTTTCACGCTTATACGTTCATAATGAAAGTCCCTTTAGGACCGCATAACGTCCAAAACAACATAGGTGACCAATTTGTGAGAACATTTGCATTATCTTAGAGAAACCCACGTAATATTCGTGATGATTTCAGTATTCAGGTGTTTTAATATCGCCGTTACCCAGGGCGTTTCAACTGGTTTCAACTATCCATTATGGAATTTTTCACAAAACTACAGGATGAACAAATAGGGGCGCTTATATCGTCGGTGCGGCGTTGTATAATGTTCACCAATAGTGCACGATGAAAATTCGGCCCATTTAAAGGCAATAATGAAACTTGAGGGAATTAAAGACTAATAATGGAAATTTGCAGAGGGTCACACGAGCGTTGCGTTGACGCGCGTCACTCAACGCAAAGACATCAGTTGGGTCGATGCGTGCGCACACGAGTCACGTAACGCGCATCGTAGATAAACGGAACGGAACGCTCTTATCAATGCGCTTCGCCTACCATTCGTCGCCCGTTGAAAACTAGAAAACGCTCGTTATCGTGACTTACGTTATAGCTTGAGCTGTAGGCATAATGCCCGAAACCAAAATTGTTCGTGTGGCTTTTCGCATAAGATAAGTGTTAATCTACGACAAGCGTTAAGCAATTTGTGTGCGCAGGTATCTACGCACGTTGACGCAGCTGGCTTCAACGTTAGGTGACACGCATCAACACAACGCTCCTGTGACACAGGCCTAAAGGACTGGCTTCCTAAAAGTGCGAATATCAGTGCTATCTTTTTTACCGGGCGTGCCTATGCTTGGCCCGCGTGTCTTCAAAGTAACAAGTAATATATTTCAGCTTCCGGATCGATGACCAGCATTTCAACTTCCGGTCTCCGTCAGGTTTTCGAATAATTTCTGTGGTCCACTGAGCATATGTTGAGATGGCCCCTTGATTTGCTTATGGACATAAATAGGTCATTCCTCGACAAATCGCACAAATTTAAGGAAACTTTGACCTTGATGTTTCAGATTTTTAAACTTTTTTTCTGTGAAGGGTATAAGCGATAATATGAAACGTGTTTTTTATTTTTCCCCCAAACTTAATTTTAATATTCAAAATTTTCGAAAAATGCTCGCATTGTTAATAATTTTTAACTCTTGTAGTAATTGTGACAGACATTTAATACTTTGTGACATTCAAGAACAGAAGATGCTCTTTGAAAATTATTTTTTGATCTATTGCATTTTTATTGTTTAATTTCTTCTAAAACGACTGACTATAATTTGAAATAATATCATTGTAATCTCTATAAAGTTCTACATGTATCTAGTAAATTACAAAGTGGAACACCGAGATGATTCTGAAAAATTAAATACAATAGAAATGTCTACTTCGTGTTTTGCTGCCGCGTCTGCTAGTGTCACCCCTCAAGCACGTGCTAATCAGCAGTAGACGATTACCATCAATATATGTTCACAGAGCAATAAATAGAAGTATCCCCTCGCGTTTTACGATGTGCCAGATATATACATACGACCTTCACTGCCGATTAAATTCAAATTAAAAAGTGTCAAACGGATGCAATTTAGTATTAAACGAACGAAATATTTATACGAATAAGAGTATGTGATACTGAGGTGATTTTCGAATCTTTAACTTTTAAACAATTTTTCACATCTCTTATTGGATTTGTAAAACCTATCAACCATCAAATAATGTTGTCTTTCGGCGGTGATGACTATTACAGAAGTAGCAATTCGCTGAATAACCCGGGTGGCCGAAGCGGTTGAATGTCTAGTTCGGTCTCAGCGTTTCGTGGAGAATGGCCGCTGTTTCGAGGCTGGTTCAAGGACAGTTATTTGTCACAATTATCTATTGCTCTTAACCAGCAAACATTATTTACCACGTCGAGTTATGTCAGCCGAGCTGCAATCATTTTGTGCCCAAGGGACATTTATTTTACATTTTGTTAATTTTTGCGCTGCCTTATCTACAACTGAAACACGAAGCTTCTATGACTATTATATGAGTGCCAAACCCCTGCACGATCCCGATGGACGAGGTTGGCTAAATGATGTGTATTGTCTCAGTGCTTTGGAGGCAAGATCGACTTGTTCGAGCCTCGTTCAGGGAAACTTATTTGTCACAATTCTGCGTTGCCGAACAAAACTATTGAAAATTGAAGAAACGTAATTGAAAATTATTTGAAGCACTTTTACTATTGTATTTGTAAACAATCAAGATAAATTTGAAGTGTGTGTATTATTTTCGAATATGTAACTTTTAACCTCCTTGTCATTTCACATTTTCACAGCTCCGTAATGCTAGAACTGAAACAGTTGTCTTGAGTAAAATGGAAGGGTGACAGCTTCGTTCTCCAGGATGACCGAGGTTGTTAAGTGGCATGTTTGGGCTCATGACTTGACACCAAGTGGTCGCCGGTTCGAGTCCCACACGGGGATTTCAATTTGATTAAAGTGGTGTTATAGAACACTATAGGGATTCGAGAAACTTTATTGAAAATCATTTGAAGCATTTTTACCCACAAATGCAAGCATTACTTATACAAATAAGCCGGGCATCTTTAAACGTGCTTTTGCAAATGCACGAAAATTACTCATATTTTCGAAAAGTTGAATATGACGTTTTTAGATCTGTATTAAAGGAAGAGGTTTTAGGTAAAAATCTCTATCTTAAATATTATGTTGTAAGGTGACGTCGAAAAAATGTTGACTTTTTGTAATTTTCGAAAAATCAGGGATTTTAACGAAAATGAGATCTGCACCATTCTGTTAAACATTTTACGCACTACCCAACAAATGCTGAAATGTCCGAGAGGCTTCAAGTTAAGTACTTCTCCCGCCCTCAATTAAAATATCAGTTTCAAATTCTAGGGGCCGCGACATCAGAGAACCATTGGGGAATATCAATTTTGGAGAAAATATGCTGAACGGTTTATGCTCCCGCGTTGTGTACAAACGGAAGGACAGAGACACGTTTTGCGGTCAATCGGTTTTTCAATACCAAGGACGCACAAAACGGATTCTGGTAACACCGCGTGTTAAAGGAATTGTTTCTCTATATTTAGCTACTGGATTTATCCAATTTTTCCTAGCCAGAGCTTGGCAATAAGAATTTGTGTCGAAAATTCGTCGTTTTCCGGCACACAATTACAATACTTTCTCGTATGTTAATAAGTGCGATTTTTTACATGTTAAAATTAACTACTGCTTGTTTAATACAAAATTGACATGTAAATCTTTCTTTATATTACTAGGCCTCAATTAAGGCTTTTTCCAAAAACTGTTAACTTAAAGTGGGAACATTTGCAGACATTTTTATGTATTTAAGAGAGTTGGCCGTAATTAGTAATTATCACTTTCTTTGTAGGTTTGCCACTCATGGTTCCCAATGACTCCAACTGAAAAATAAAATAAACTTTAATAAAATTTCCGTTTAAACATTTTGAAAACTACTGCGAGTTACTTCAGTTTAACTTACAACATACACAAGATCCATGTTTTTAACAAGATAACCAAATACAACGTTGCGATGATCAAGCTAGCTTAATTTGAGAAACGTTATGAAAAACAGGTTGGTGTTACTTTGAGGTCCAGAATTGGCCATAACTACGAGACCTGCAAGTGCATTTCATTTATCATAAGAAAACGACAGTTTACATTTAAAAAATGAATCATATATGACTGGGGTGGTATGCCTCAAAATAAAATTCTCATCCTCGAATTTGTCTCCGTAAATGGATTTGCCGCCATGACATATAATACTCACCATGACATATAAAACGTAGGCAAATACGGTGAAAACTGCTGTCCTTGTAGCCATATCCCTTTTATCCAGTGCACAAAGCACGGAAGTTTTCTGCAGACTTGGGTAAAATGTTTGGGTGCAACTGCAATCAAAGGCAATGGCAACAGGTTTCTAAAACTGAATTCACATAATTTGAATCAATGAAAGATAATAAACAATGCACAATTGTTTGCAAGAGAATAGACAATGCACTACGGAAGATCCATGTGTCAGTTTTCAATTCTCATGCATCCACGATATGATGATGATGATAGGGGTGATGAAAGGAGGAACACAATACAATTATGAACGAGGCGGGACTCGAACACGTGACCCTTCGGCACTACTGCCTTAGCGATCTCGGCCATCCGGACCGACCGTTTTTTGTTTTGTTCAGGTACACTATTTCGCAATGAGATGTTCCTTTTTCTCTAAAATAAATTTATATTTTCACGATAACCAAGTTGTTTCTGACTGTGTACCGGGGCAAAGAGGGGCCAGGAGAGGCAGTAAGCTTTTTAGATGCCGGAATGTAAAATATAACACCCTCCGAACGAAAAGGACAACAGTAGATTTCACCTTTGAAGCAAGAAAATAAAATTGGTTATTTTAAATGAACAGTAGGCCGGTTATAGGTTTCGCCTAACTTCGTAACTCGCAATTCACACGTCTAAACGTTTTCCTGTCGTTTGCAGATGTATTACATGAAAACTTTGGTAGATTTTTGAAATTTTTGGAATAATATAAACAACCCACTAAAGGACATAGCTCTCCAGTACAAACGGGTTGTCATTTAATTCCAATGCCTGAACGCAAAGGCGGGATTCATGGGGGGCAACTAGCCCGCCGAGAAAGAGAAAAAAGAGAAAAAAGAGAGAAGAGAAAAAAGGGCTTCTTAAGCACAAAATTGTGTTGGACACTCCTTCAGAAAAAAAATTAACTAAAAAACACTAAAAGAATAAATGCTTGTACAAATACAGATGTAAATTAACAAATTGCTTATCAAGTGGATATTACTTTTTTAATATCTCGTTTACAAATACATGTTTAGTATCTTATTGTTCCATTCAATTTATTTTTTTAAATTTCAAACATTGTTGTTCAGTAAACTATTTGATTAATGGTTATTATTCAGATAAAAAATGTTACGAAGTATTTAAGAATATTTATTTTAAAAAAAATCCGGGAAGGGTGATGGGAGCCCCAAACCTCCATTTTGCTAGTAGGGAAATTCAGCTCTGCATTTACCTATACCTTGAATGGTTAATATTAACACCAGCAAAATTTTATTTTATCATTTCAACACATTTGATGCTCCTAAAAAGTTCATTGAGGTGCCGACCTACGCTAAAGGTTACTGCTTTGAGTCCTGTGTAAGGTATCTTGCAACTGTGGTGTAGAAAGCAATGTCAATGCACTATGTATCTCGCATAATAAAAGAGAATATAAATCATTATAGAATATAATAATTTTATAATAATGATAATTCGAATAAACGAATAAATAAGTAATCATTGTTCAGTAGAAAAAGCCAAAGCTTCCATACGGCACAACACGAAATAATAATATTGTACTGAAGGTATAAAAAAATCTACAAAATCTTAAGATCACCCATTTGCTCATGCATAATTGTATAAAAATGATTCATTTGGAATATTATCTGAATTGAGTTTTTTATTCACATTACCATTATATCATTATATACAAAATATTCACTGCACATGAATTTTAATAGTTCGTTGTGAATATTTATTTTTAGAGCAATTTTAATGCAGCACACACGCGGCATTTTAACGTTGAAACAGTTTATTGAGCTCAGAACACCAAATAATAAAAAATCGCACAAGTCGCACCAAAACCAATATTTCCTTCACGCTCATTTGCCTCCCACACATTCCCAGTCAGAGCACACATTATTTAAGTTACGAGTATTCGATACAATTTTGACTGGTATTTACATAGCATGTGCATTTTTGTTAAATATTTATAACAATAATTATTTACTATCTTTATTGTCATGAGCACGCACCGTTAAAAATAAATGAATAAATAGATTATTACTTCCCGCAGTAGCACTTTGCTTTGCTGATATTAGCTGCTTTGAAAGATTCCTTCGTAGTTCTTTAATTCGCCGCGTAATTCCACTGACGCAAGAGGGGTCCACAGCTTTTTTCAAGTAGCTGCCGACGTTTTTGGCACATACCCCAACCACCGGAGTTCAGTCTCCTTCCTGTATACTTCGTGTTCACAATGAACGTCAACAGAAAACAAATAGTGCTATTAACCTGTTGGGCAAAAAAGAGAAATTCAAGAAACAGTTGCCGTAACCAAAGCACATCAACAGCCACATTGCTCTGCTCACACTTTGTGTTCTCTTACTTTGTGTTCGCGTGTGTTGCTTTGTCTTGCTCGTATGCCATCCATTGCGTTTGTATGTTTTCGTGGTATTATCCACGAATAATGAAGTAAATAAATTACACCATTTGTGAAAATTAATTGTAAACTATTAAATATAAAAACGTAAATGTTAAAATTCTAAAACTTGTAACTCCTCCTCCTCCTCCTCCTCCTCCTTCTTCTTCTTCTTCTTCTTCTTCTTCTTCTTCTTCTTCTTCTTCTTCTTCTTAACCTTATACCAGTTAACTACGGACGGGTTTTCGGATCGCTACACCCCAGCTATTTCTATTTTGTGCCAAATCCACTGTGACACCATTCTGATACATATCTTCCCCAACACAATCTTTCCACTTCTTCTTTGGGCGGCCTCGTACTCGTTTAAACATTCTCTATTGATTCCACTTGGTGAGCCACGTACTCTACCAGCTTTCTCATAACATGCCCAAACCACTGAAGTCGCCTTCGTTGAAGTTTTTCTTCTATCTACCTCACCTTCACTGTACCTCGGATCACTTCATTACTGATTTCGTTCTTTCGCGTCACCTCAGCATCTCCATCCCCGCTACGTGTAACTTCTGTTATTCTCTTTTCTTCGTTGTCTAACATTCTGCTCCACAGACTATGGCAGGGCGCACTAGTTTTGTACACCTTTTATTTTAGGCGTATTGGTATTTGGCGGTCACACAATACTCCTACTGCTTCTTTCCATTTTGACCAACCGCTGCTTATCCTGTTATTTACGTCTTCCTCTATTCCTACATTTTCCTTCATTACTGATCCCAGATATTGGAATCTCCGTCTTGTTACCACATCTTCTGCGTCCTGCCACACTGTTGGGTTTCCATTCACTTTTGTACTGAACGGACAATGGAAGTACTCGGTCTTGGTTCTATTAACTCTTAGCCCATTTCCCTCTAGTGCACCTCTCTGGATATCTCATTTTTCTTGCAGTTCTTCTTTGTATGGTGGCAAGGAAGTCTTGTTTTCAGAATCGTACCTATGACTGCTTCAATAGCCCCTCCTCGTGGTGCCCCCTGGATAACGCTAAAGGTTCACCAAGCTGATGTAACATTGTTTCCACTTCCTTGTTACACTTCTGTTATATTTCCTAATAGGTCCTTCTTCTCCCCTTGTTATATCTTCGACCCCGACGCTATGAATCTCGAGGGCTAAGGTGTCATTCATTTCTCTATCTTCACTTTTATTCTTTTTTTGTCCCTCTTAACTTATCTTCTTTATTTTATCCTTCAGCCTTTTATCTTCACCCACACTTCTGAATTTGACAAGGATGGGAGTCCGTTTTTCTCCCTATGGGAAGGAAACTACAGAAGTTAAATCAGGCCCTTATAGGCTTTGAGGTAGCAGCTCTACCACTGGTCAAACCTGCTTATGGGTCAGTAGCCCTAGCAGGTAAATCGATAATAAATTCCTCCAGAACCATGGCCGGACTCCCCATATGACAACAATACGAGAGAAAACGGTGAATAATATGGATTAGCGGAATGACTACAAATATGTGGGTGGAATTTTAGATCTCTTAATTGCAAAGGAAAAGAATCAGAAACATTAAAAAAAGAGAAAAGAACATCGAGATATTATTGATCTCAGAAACAAAGAAGAAATTGAAAGGAACAATGAATATACAATGAGAGTTATAATAGAGGAGTCTCACACGTAGAACATGCAACATCAGGTGTAGCTATAATTCTGAATCAGAAATGGACCAAAAGACTACAATCTTATAACTGGATCTCCAATCGAATTTTAACTGTGTGGTGTAAGGTGGACAGAGAATTTTCCCCCTTCATTTGTGTCTACGCGCCAGAAGAGAGAAAGAAACAGGAAACTGAGGAGTTTTATTGTCTACTTCAAAAAGCTAAATGTGAAATAAATAAGAATGACTACTTAATAATTGGAGGAGGCCTAAATGCCAGAATTGGAAAATCCCAAATGGATGATGTGATTGGTAAGTATAATCAAGATCATGTGCTAAATTATAACGGAAAAACTATATGAGATTTTGCTTGTTTCAATAACCTAAAAGTTATGAATACCTTCTTTCCACACACGTGGACAGAGTAGCTCAATTGATTACATTTTAGCAAATGAAAAGACAAGAAGCTTCTTCGCTCACGTAAGAATATATAGAGAATGGGATATATAAGTCAACATCATGCATTGGTTGGGAAATCGGAACTTCAAAATATGGTATAAAATGAAGATCTTCGATCAATTGCTACAGCTGATGCCACGGTCCATAGAATTTGAAACATATTTTAATTTTGTGGGGTGCTTTACATGAAGCCCTTCGGTCATTTTCAAAATTTTCAAAAAGGTGTCTACAAATTTTTTGATCAAATCTTGTTGGATATTGCGAAAGACGTTTAAGAGAATGGTGCAGGCCTCATTATCGTTGATATCCCTAATTTTTCGAAATTACAAAAACTCAAAATTTTTCCAGCGTCTACCTGCACTTATAATATTAAAGAAAAATATTTTCCCTAAAATATTTGTTCCTTAAAGATAGATCTTTAAGTAAGGTCATGTTCAACTTTTCGAAAATGTGAGTTTTTATCGTGTAATTTTGAGCGATATAGAGGAATTCCTTTTTTAATATTTCTTTCTCAAAAAATGCTCCAAATATTTTCTTTAAATATCCTCCGCATATGTAATAAGGGACAGTAAAAAATATTTTGATAGTCCCATTTTCGGGTATTGCTATTTTTTACAAAAATTTCAAAAATATTCAGAACTACGAAATTGAAGATATAGATTTTTGTCTCAGTCTAAGTTTACTGTAAAACTTCAGCTCATAAAAAATGTCGTGTATTTAAGAAAACTAATGGCTTTGCATAAATTTCTGCACGATACTAATAAAGTATATACAGATGTCCCACCAACAATGGGCCACGAGAAAAAATCTCGGAGAACAGAAATGGAACCACAAGATATGAAAAATAATAAATTTAATTTTAATTATAATTTACTATTGAAAATACCAATATTAATTGTATTTTTACTCTATTCTACACTTTGTATTCTCAATGTATTGATATATTTTCTTTCAACCAATTCGCAAAAGTTAATTGACATTGGACTTGTTAGGGTTATATGTTTTTATATTAATTAATTTTGTTTCAAGTGCAGGAAATAAAATATTTTAATTCTATTTACAAACTAATTTCTGTACTAGTACAGTATACACAACGAGCAGTATTAAGGCTGACTGAATTTTAAAGAATGCTGAAAGCGTAGCATAATGAACTTAAGTTTAATTCATTTAAACGGGCGTTCCATTTAAGGTTTGACTGAATTGAAAGACCTAAAATTTTTGTTACCTTAACATCAGTCAATGGGACGCCATTCATTTTCAATGGAGTATAGCTGTTTATTTGAAATGGAAGACCGCATTAAAACCGTTTTCTTTTCATTTACTATTAATTTGTAATTACGAAACCAATTTGAAATATCTGATATTGTACTATTTACGGTTTCTTCCCAGTCAGTAGCACGGCATTCGTTGTTGCCCACAGCTAACGAAGGCGGCGTGACAGTGGCTTCCAACTCTCATGTTGAAGAATCCCAAGAACATGTACGGTTACATGAATTCCTAGTAAAAAAATAATGTACCGTCTTGGAAACGCAATATTTCCCGTTGAAAATGCCTTGGCCCGAGAAGTTGATGGCGATGGACAACCCCGCCTGCCGACAGCGCTATCTAAAGAGATTTTTTAAACTAAAAAACTTGCTCTAAACCGAACTATTAAATTTATTTTTCTTGGAGAGCGTATAAAATATTTTAATGACCATTGAGAGCTAAATGGTAGTAATAGTACAGAGGTAAAAGACTTTTCTGTGATTCCCACCCATGAAACTGAATGGACACTAATTTTTGTTCGTAATGTTGCGTTCAAGTTTTGTTAATATAAAATGTGTTGTTATAAGAAGAGTGATAGAACAACGAAAGGACAGCTCAGTGTCAAAATGCTGTTCCAGAATATTTTTAGCGGTTTCGATTCCCAGTCTGCGTAGATATTTTTATTCATTCTGCATTGCCATAAAATCCACTAAATTACTACATTCTACATTTGTCTTGTCAATGTTATGCATAAATGTGCCAAAATTCGCAAAAGAGGAGAATTTAAATTCTGGAGACATTATGTAATTGACGATTATGTAATTTCAATTTGGTAAAACGATTTCTACGAAAAACTAACGCACATTATATACATTAGTGTAATTTAAAAAACCAAAAAATAGAGCGAAATAGCGTTAATGTCATGTTATAGAGTACGTTTAACCCTACCCATACCAAAAATTTAAAGAAAAAATCTGGATCCGTTTTCGAGAAAATCTTGATATTTTTTAATATTGCATATATTGGACGCAATATTGCGCGAAAACTAATAACATTTTCAAAAAAGAATTGCATGACCTAAACGAAAGAACTAATTACGGACAACACATTTTACTCAAAATAAAAATCTCGATCTTCAATTTTCTAGTTGTAGGAAGACGGTGAAAAAATTTCAATCTCTTACAATTCTCAAAAATTCAGAGTTATGAGTGAAAATCGGACCTATACCATCTTTATAAATGTATTTCACTATCTTTTTACAAGAAGTTAAAAAAATAGTAATTTTTGAGAAAATTTTGAAAATGTCCCGAGATCTTCATGTAAAGTACCCCCAAAAATGAATGAATATTTTTCAAAATTGCAGAGCTACGACTCAGGCCAGATTGACAAGAGTTTGGAAAAAATCGTACGCATACTTAGGCGCTTGTGTTGTTCACATACACTAGACGGACGAATGGACGTTTTGAGAGTGGAGAGTGGAGAGAGGAGAGAGGAGAGAGGAGAGAGAGAATCTTGCAGGGATCTTGAAGTTTCTGTACAGAAACTCTATGTGAATCTGCACGACAACTGTACCGTGTATACCAGGCTTAAGAATATTAAAGAAGAGTAAAACGTCGTCATATAAGGAAAATTTTGTTGCAATCTTTGGAGCTGTTTTTAAGAAAATGGTGTTTAAGCGTTACTGAAAATGCGAAATTTAAAGCTATTTTTCACAGAAATATTTTTAGTTTTCGAATAGATCCAAACATTTTGAAAAGATAGTGCTAAATGTTCTGTTTAATATGACATAAAGTTGATTTTGGGGTACTCTCTTGTTTTTTTTAGATAACCCAGATCAAAGAAAATAGAAAACTAATACGAGAAACACTGTGCCATTCTGTATCACCACTAGTTTTTCGAACATGACTTCTTTTGAATTGTTTTTTACCCACTTTCTTAACAGTTAATAAAGTTCACATTCTTTTATAAAGTTTACACAAATGTTGAAGATGAAGTTATCACATTTGTTTTATTTTACATTTGATTCATTTTTTAAGACGAAATAAAAATGAGGGCTCATATTCTCTTCTCCTCTATAAATAAAACAATAAATAATCCCCAATAAAAGATCCGAAATCCCGCCTCTGATGACTCTGTGTGTGTGTGTATATATATATATATATATATATATATA
>BOPP01000291.1:742838-788926 GCA_017312745.1 Gryllus bimaculatus | reverse complement strand
TGGTGGTGAATATAATGATAATGCTGGTAGTGGTGGTGGTAGTATAAACATGTAATAAATATAATAAAAAGTTAGCATAAATATACTATATAATGCAATACAAATAAAAATACTTTCCCATTCTTACCTATCAAGGTCCATTATTGTAGATGCTCTGTGAGCAATAGATATCACAGTACTTTGTCGAAATGACGTGCGAAGTGTATGTTGAATATTACGATCAGTTTCCAAATCAACACTTGCTGTTGCTTCATCAATGCAAACAATCTATTGAACAATTCAAAAGTACTCTTAAAATATGTAACTATATAATAATAATAATAATAATAATAATAATAATAATAATAATAAGTAATTTTATTAAATGAAAATAGTACTTGGAATGTATTACTCTCCCTCTTTTTTTTTCTTTTAAAGAAACAGTGTAATGGGGTAAATGAACAATTTAATTGATGAAAATAAATTTTGTATTGAAGAAGGGAAAAAAGCAACAATTAACATTGAAATAATCTTTTTATAACTAAAGTGACACAACTAACCTTAGCATTATGTAGTACAGCACGAATCAGACACAATAACTGTCGCTGACCAACAGAGAGATTAGAACCTCCTGGTGACAACTTTGCTTCCAAACCTCCAAGTTTTCTAACAGCAGCTGCCATATGACACCTTTGAATCACATTCATCAATTCATCATCTCTGTACTCAGAGGCAGGATCTAAATTTTCTCTTATAGAGCCAGAGAAAAGAAATGGATCTTGTGGTATAACAGCCAGCCTAACCCTTCAAAAATAAATACAAACATATCTTTTAATTGAATATTATTAATAAAATCAGCAGGATGGATACTAAGATAAGTAATTTAATAATAACTATGAGGGACTATGTGGCACATTTTTTTGAAGTCATTGTAGGAAGGTTTCGACACCGATCCTTAAAACACAATTATTCTATCTAGTTTATCGTTGGCCAATGTCTTCAACAGGAAAACAGCCTGTGCACTTCTTTATTACTCCTAATGTTGTAAAATATGAATATTTAAACGTTTTTACAGATGTTTCATCAAATCTCTATTGAAATCAATAATTAAATATAACTTGGTTACCTTACGCGAATTTTAAATTTTAACAGCAATACCTCAACATGATTCATTGCAAAAGATTCCCTTGTCCTGTCCTGTAACTTAATAACTTAGCACATCAAAACTCCAGTCTTCACGAATTTCACTAACAATGATGAAATAAAAATGATTTAGCTCTGTAAATAACTCAAAAACTTCAAAAAATGAACTTGGTGAGTTTCACTTGTATATTGACAAAATAAATCAAAAATATCTAGACACGAGCAAGCGATTCTTCCAAAAGAAAACAAAATCCACATCAATTATTTCTTTAAAAATCATCCACACATTCTCAAGCAAGGATACAGATCACCGATTGTTAATATACAAAATATTTAAGAAAGTGGGTCTCCCAGAGACTCAAGAGGCACTATCAAAAATTTGCTGCAACAAACCTATTTTGTAATGTTGAAAGCACCAAGCATTTCTTGAAAAGTTTATTTGTAAATAACTACCTAGACAATTATGTTACTTTTTCAACTGCTATTACAAAGTGCATGAATTTAAGAAATGTGTGGAGTTCTAACAGTTTCAGAATGATGTTCACCTGGCTTTGATCCACTGATCTCCCTTAACTTGGCTGTCTCGTGTTGGACTATTATCAACACTCATTCTTATTACTATCATATTAATTATCACCCCCTGTAGTTTATAAGTAACTAAACGGGATATGTTAAGAGTTGGAAATGCAGTATGCCATTGGCCTCAGTCTCTCATAGATTTAGTGATGCAATATGTTTCCATTTGAAAAACAAAACATTTCTGTATTAATACTTAGAAATGGTTCAGCACTAGTTCTTCACAATTACTGCTACGCAGCTCTGTTTGAGAGATCCATTTCGTAACCACATTTATCATGAATTAGAAGCAATTCTTTGTTTGACATCGCTAAAATCACCAAGATCTAAATGACATTTCTCAATTCATAACTAACTATTTAATTTCAGAGTTTCACAACAAGCATAGACATGATGTTATGTCTGCTTTACAAACATACTCTCAATCCTGCACTGATAACAGCCTCAAAGGTAGAATGAGTAAAGCGGTAAACAACTGTTCCTGTGATGTATTTCATATAAGTATAAGTATCTCCATTAAGCGCATTGAAGTTAAAACTTCGGTGTATTATTAATACTTATTATTCAATTGAATTTGAATTGACTTTACGTGACGAGACTCAGGCAATGAGGCCTGCTCTTCCTTCTGACCATGCAAATTTCGCTACGCTCCTTTCATCAGCTAGCAGAGAAAGAAGGTATTTCTTGGGCGAGAAACAGGCAATTTGAATTTAGCTCAGAGGCGACATTTAGGCTTGAGGATCTATTACATGTAATTAATCTACTAACATGGGACAGCCGGCTATACTTCCCCTCCGAAGGATTTTTTCGCCCTTAAAAACCCACGGCTTCGATCGGGTTTGAACCCGTCAACAGTCCGATACGGTAACCATTACACCATCGCCGCGCGCAACGTATTATGGTAGTATTAGCAAGCCGAGTCTCCAATAGCTGTTGTGATTTTTAGTTGTTCTTTACTTTTGTTGTGTAATGGACTACACATTTCTATATGCTTGGGAAAAAATTGAGAATTACTTTAAAGAGGTTTTTTACTTTGAAAGCAAGAGATTTCTTAAATTATTCCTTTTTTTTGGATAATTAAACCTTGGTAAATTTTATTCAGCTCTCTCATAAAATACAAGTTTTTGTGAATTGCGTCACTACTCTTACCGACAGGAGAATTAGGGTGATGCATATATGCCACGGGCATCACACAATTCATGTGCTTTTTATAGATGGAAGATCACTTGGGTTACTTAGACGATGTTTTCCCAAGATCACACAGATGTGACTCATGAGTCCTCGTTGGATTAGTGCATATTCCCAGAGCCAATGTAGCTGGTAAGCCTGTTAGTGTTGGACTACATTCAGTGGTAGGGAGCTAAGTTTCCTAGATGCCACCGACTGCCCCATTAATCAATTTCATCGTTCCCAATCTAAATGCTCACACCTTATTACCGAGTTAAGAAAGATAATTAAGGAAAGGATGTATGTTCAAGGGTAACACAGGGTCCTAGGAATGCAGACGATGGACACTACAACTGAAAACATCCATGCCTTACATGGGATTCAAACCCTCACCCTTGGTTTAATATGTGTTTGGGTGCATATGCTCTAAGATAGGCCTTTAATTTGATACAGAGGAACTAATTCGAGATGAAAACTACTTTGGAACTAATTGGTAATATTTTATTTGATGCTATCTCTGCTTTTTTGTCTTGTGTCGAGCAATTTTCCAATTTGTATCCTGAGAAAATCTGTTAGATTGGAGATCCTGGCATCATTGTGTTGAGTTTAAATAATCTTTTCATTGTCAACAAGTGAGTGTTGAGTGTTTAGGTGGGAAGAGTGGTGTTGAGAGTGGGAAGAGTGATGGGAAGAGTGGAAGTTAGATATGAAGATGCAAGATCAGGGAAATAATGAGGTTTAGGAACCAACTCTTTATCAAATTACTTGTTTGTCTCTTATGTCAGGTTTGCTGAGGACTCATGTGCACTGAAATACATCATCACAATCTACTGCAGCCACGCTCGTAAAAGATCAGCAATTCTTTTCTTTTTAAATATTTATGTCAACATAGTTTTTTTTCACTAGGGATGACAAATGAAACTAAAAAATGGTGAAAACAAATGACAAGTGAATTTTTTTTATTAATATGAGTGATCTCTGTGATTTGCCGCACTCTGGGCATCCCGCCACAGTGACAAGTCCAGACATGCTGATCATTGTCTTTTGGGATATTGATGATATAATTCATTTTGATATTATGCCCACAGACAGTATCATCAATCAAATTCTTACATCAACACTCTGAATACCCTAAAGAAGCATTTCCTGCGAATTCAATTCCATAAGAATTGTGCACTAAGCTTTCTCTTGCCTGATAACGCATGCCTACACACAAGTGACACAACAAGAGGCGCACCGACAAAAATGGACTGCCTCCGATCCACCTTTCTCTATTCGGCCCACTCAGATTTCCATCCCTTTGAGCAACTGAAAAATGTTATTCACAGAAGAAAAATTGAAGATGACGAGAAGTGAAGGAAAGGCAATGCTGCCTGAAAAAGACTTGGCACTGGCAAGGCAAACCTGCCCTTGTTTCAAGCTGGCACAAGGCTGTAAGAGGCAAGTTGATAATATGTGATAAAATATGTGAAAAAATAGAGCCTGTAAAATAAGTGTATTAATTGTGTGCAAATTTCAGGTTCTTCCAATAAATATTTCTCAAGACAGACAGACGAGAGAGGAGAGAGGAAAGAGGGAGAGAGAGAGAGACAGACAGAGAGAAAGAGAGAGACAGACAGAGAGAGAGAGACAGAGAGAGAGAGACAGACAGAGAGAGAGAGAGACAGACAGAGAGAGAGAGACAGACAGAGAGAGAGAGAGACAGACAGAGAGAGTGAGACAGAGAGTGAGACAGAGAGAGAGACAGAGAGAGAGACAGAGAGAGAGGGGAGGGGCAATACTTTCTGACCGACCCTTATGTGTTCATTTAAATTGAGTGTTCATTCCTTTAAATTGAGTGTTCTGACATTTGTATGATTACAACATACATTATTCTTTATAGATCATTATAAATGGAAACCTTAAATTACCAATGTACATTTAACCTCTTTTTATTTAGCATCCCTTAGCAAAAGAACTTTGGATTATACAAGGTAGTCTCTCAGTTCTAATTACCTCCGATAACCATGATAACCTAGTATATTTACCAAACAATAATAATGTATGAAAACATTATATTAGTTTTCCGTCCAATAATCTTCCTAAACAAACATCGACGTTAGCACAAAGTAAAATCATATCTGTTCCGTTTTTAACAAATGGACTTGTTCCCGAACACTGCACAAACACTTCAAGCAAATTCACCTGTCTTTACTCACTAGATATTTCACAGAAAAAAATATATTGAGAGTGTTTGAACTTTCCCATTTGACATTCCATATTATTTAATCTATTAATAGCTCATTTCTTCAAATCAGCATGTGAGGCAAATCGATAAGAATAATTTTACCATTCCAAATTACAGTTAACAAAATCTCCCCTTAGAATGCGTGCATCAACCTTACATTCTCTCCCTTATAACATAACCAACAACAATTAATGTAAAAAGAAAAAAGTAATTATATTCACCTCAAGCCATGTAATCCTATGTGCGAAATATCCACTGTATCAATTAATATTTTCCCACTAAACAATTCACACAATCGAAACAATGCAACCAACAATGAACTTTTTCCAGCACCAGTTCGGCCCATCACACCAATTTTTTCTGCAGGTCGTGTTTCAAATGACACTCCATTCAAAGCAGGTGCTAAATGGTCCCTGAAATAGGAAAATGTAATAAAATAACTTTCTGTATTGATCTCAAATATTATTCCTAACTTCTATTATATTACATAAAACAATAAATACAAACCTGTACTTCAGAACAACATTTGAAAACGTAATAACACCTTGACTTGGCCAGGCATATGGTGGGGGAAGAATTTCTTGCACGTTCTCAGGTTCCACATGATTAATGTATTGTTGAATTCTTTCAACAGCTATCATTTCTCTTTCAGTTTCTGTAAATGCATTCACAACACCACTGAGAATTCCTGTTACTGACAGAGCATACGATAAAGCCAAGCCAATTAAACCTGAAAAGTAAATGAAAAGCACTTTCAAAACAATATAATACAAGAGACAAAAAGAAATTTAAAAATTGTAACTGGAGCAGATGATAACTTCCAATTTGGAGGAATATAGGAGATATATTAACTACCTCCACCATAACATTGGAAATATTACATAAATATTTTTTTAATATTTATTAATAAATTCTGCAATTATGTGTAAGAGCTTGGTGGCAGAATACATCAACTTAAAATTCGCAAATTACAATGACCTAGAATTAATACTTTGCAAATAATGTGTAATTCCACTGTGCAAAACTTCACAGCACCCCACCCCACTGAACTGTGATATAACTACAACTACGACAATAATTTAAGCAATAACTCTGAATGCTTGTGTAGAAACGGCAAGCAAAAACACTTTGTGGAAAACAAACAGCAAAACTGTTCACATTAAACTGCTGGCGAGCCAAGGTACAATGAGGATAATAATTACACTTGATATATTAACTCTACAAAGCTAAACTAAACATTACTGAAGACCTTGACATACTATAAAAGAAACTTAAAATAAAATAAAAATCATGAACTAACTCTACTCAAATTAGTGTGTCGTCATTTTCAACCAAACAATATTCTTTCATATTCTACTCATATAACTTATACAAAACACTACAATAGAAACAAGACTATTATACTCTTGAGTATGAACACCAAATAATCATTGACATGTTCTGTGTATGCATGGATTTGCAAGATTAACCATCATCCTCACCATTAATAATGATTATTAAAATCAATTATGAAACGTACCTGCATCAGCAGCATCAAACTGATGCTGAACAACAGCAATAATCCCAATGCCAGTAACCATAGCAACACCGATTAACTGAAGCCGAAGCCCCAACCATTGACTAGCCGCCTGAGAAGCTAATTGACACTTCTGATTAGCTTCTAAATGTTCTTCATTTTCTCTTTTGAATCTAAAAATAAAAATTAAAAAGAAAAAAAAACTTTAAAATAAACCTCAGCAGTAAGAAAAATCTTTTTAAAATACAAAGAAAAATTTGTAGAGAAAATCAACAGAATGACATTACATCCAGCAGTAAAACAAAAGACCAAGTAGAAAACGTGCCAGGTGAATACTTGTGAGTAAAACCAGGTGAGCAAAAATATGTATTTTTGACGTTTTGGGAATTTTTTGGTATAACATTTTCTAAATATTTAGTATATATACTAGTAATGTATGCATCTCCATTATGGTTCCGTTCCCACCAATGAGAATAATGTTAAAATAATTGCAGTTAAAGAAGTTCACGTTAGTTATTATAACACTAATAAAGAATTATCATTGATTGATTGGTTTTCTTATTTTCTAAATAATTCACTCAAGTTAGGTGTTCAATATTTTCATGATTTTATTTATACTTTAATTTCAACTTATGATCCTAGACATATCAAACTTTTGTTTGATATGTTCAAAGTTTTCCTCCTTAGTATTCAAAAGTTAAAGAAATTGTAATTACAAAAATACATTTATCATTGTGTTTATAAAACTACTCCCGCTTATTCCGATTATCAGAAGTTTTCAAATATTCGCAAATTATGTAAAATTAAGGTCACTGATGAATATTTATTTACTTATTTACATACATACAATACAGCACAGGCCAACGGTCAATCGGTCAATAGTAAATAGAACACTAATAAAGTAAGACATTACTTAAAATTATTACAATCAGGTTTTTAACATTACAATTAAATTTACAAAAAGAGCAATACAGATCAATCACATCAGTGTGTACTCTTTGACACATCCTCCATAATGGGGCATAATAATAAGAGTTGACAATTGGAAATGGAATACTAAATTGTACAGTTTTGGTGTAACGCAGTCCACAAATAAATTTCTCCCAAGAAAGTTTAAAGAATAATGTCGGAGAATCTATTAACTTATTCACTAACTTATACAAAAATAATCATAACAGTCCTTACAAAAATGCAGAGAGCTTATATTCAGATTAGCTGCAATACGATGATAATCATGAGTTAACCTAGGTGATGGCATACCACTTTGATGAGCAACAAAAATAAAAAATTCATGCTGAACAATTTCATGTCTAGAGACGTGAGTTTGAAAAGGACACCAAACCTGCAAAGCATGTAGCAAAATTGGTCTCAACACTGTAAGGTTTAAGATTTGAAGTGTGTGCATGTCAGTAAAGTCTGACGATATGCGTCTTACAAAGGCCAGCACCAGATTAGCTTAATTAACAATATATTCAATATGTAGATGGAATCTCAGTTGACCATCGAAAAACACCCTTAAATCCCGAAACTATGAAACCGTTTCCAATGAAGTGTCACCTATTTTGTAAGCAAATGTCATTTTATCAGTGAGTCTATTAAATGACATCAACTTACATTTATTTACATTTAGTTTAAGCCCCTTAAGAAGGCACCATTGGAAAACTTTGTTGAATTCCGTTTGAAGATCAATGCAATCCTGGAGGCAGTTAATGACTTTATAGATTTTTGTAAGGAATAAATAGAACTTTGCTGTCATAGATTGGCAGTATCTGCCACTTCCGTGGCTTTGTATGTTCAGTGTGTGCCATCTTGAATTAGACAAGTTAAAGCAGTGTAATGTTCCTGTAAAGTAGTGAATAGTTAAGTTATCTGTTATGGTATGATGTGTCTGTCTCTAGCAGCACTCCAGATCCACCTAAAAAATTTTAATAGGTTAGGGCCCAGGTTTCGCGTTAGTGGGGGCCGCGAAATGACTGATCCATAACGGAAACATTTGCGTGGTCAATTAGAGGTTAAACAAAGCAATCAGCGTTTCATAAAAATGAATCCTTAGTGCGTATTGAAACGCTAAACAAGGGTCATTTTGACACATGGAAGATTCAGATGGAAGCTCTGCTAATCAAAAACGACGCGTGGAATTGTCACCGAAAACATGTCAAACCGCGATTCAGGGCTCGTCATATAGAGGTCATTAGTCCCGTAAGTGTAGTGCGTGTTTTTCCTCGGAAGGAGGCAGTGATCTTCCCACGCTGGATGGCGAGATCCGGCGCCTACCTACGTCAGCTAGCGGGATTTCCCCAATCAGGTATCTCCCACCAGTGTGGCACCGCCCCAGCCAGGAGCTCAATGCTCCCGACCGGTCTCCCGGCATGTGTGGTAGTGTAGTGCTTGTTAGAGCGTAAGGGGTAGGCAAGAAATAGGAAGGAAGGACGCGCGAGGTCTGTGGCCCGTTTGTTAGGGTACTACTCAGGTATTCGCCTGGTGTTGATCGGAGAAACAACAGAAAAATACTGATCAGAACAGCCCGCCTCTAGAATTCTCCAGACAGCGACTGAACTCGGCCTAGCTAACAAGCTAGTGCCACTGTCGGGACTCAAACCTAAGACCTCCCGGCCAGAGGCACTGCAGTGACATCAGTTGATGCACTGAACCACCTCTTCCGGCTACAACAAAATGGAAAGCATTAAAAGCCGACGGGGCATAAGAGACGGCAAAATATAGGGGATAATTCAGCGATTTTCTTCTACCACAAATGTAAATAGCCCAAGCACTAGGCCAGCGATTGTCCTAAAAATAACAGCAAAACCCAGACGACAAGCGACAATTCGTCGAAAACGTACGTTTCTGCACGTCAACAGCAGAAAATCTCAGCAAACCAATCTGCAAGGAGATCGAGCACTTCAGCGGGTAACTCGAATTCCGCAGTGCTGAAGCTGGCGAACAACTCCAAGTGAATGATAAGTGCGGTTTGTCGCGCGCGTAGATGACAACGCGAGGAATGCCATGCTAACACACACTATGTTCCACATCAATCTGATCTCGGTGGGCAAAATTACTATCATGGATACATAATCATGGATTCGACGTTCTCTTCATCAAGAACGAAGCTTTAATTCAAGGCGCAAGCAATGAGATTGTTCTGAAGGGTACTCGGACAACCTATATTTATTAGTGCTGTCAGGACTCACTCTCGACACCGCTCGCTGCCAAGGAAATCAAGAATTCCGCTGAAACTCATGCACAGACTGGTGGCATGCTAACGTAAGGGACATCTAGGAAGGTGTTCGATGCGGGATCGAATGTCACACGGTCAAATCCTCCGGGAATATTGCGTGCGATGTTCAAAATGCAAGATGACGAAAGCCCCTATCTTCAAGAAATCCGAGCGGTAGATGGAGATCTTAATTCTGAATCATTGCGACGTTAGCGGGCAGCATCTTTAACACTTCCGGGTTATATCGAGAAATTTATTGATGACACGCTCATGTGAAGCCATGTTTCTCAAGTCCCGAGGAGAAGTTTTCAAGGTTTTCGTAGACTATTCGGCCCTAGTCGAAAACAAGGACAGGATATACAAATGCTTGTAGGCAGACAACGATCGTGTATACCAGAGCACTGGAGAGCACGAGAACGAGGGAAAGGGCATTACCCGGAGGTTGGAGGTCCCCTACAATCCTGAACAAGGGGGTCGCCGAGCGAAAGAACAGCACACTGCCTGTGATTGCCGGGGTCTACTAAAAGAATGGGGTGGCCAGAGTGTTTCAAGGCGGAGGCAGAAAACCCAGCAAACAGCCCATGGAATCTTCCGACGAAATGCTTAGACGGCAAGATACCATTTTAGGCTTGGGATGGTGTAGCTCCAGACATATCAGACCTTAAGAGCATGTGGCTTTCGGGCGAGTTATCTTGACAAAAGCCCTGATAAGGAGAAGATCGATTCTTAAGAGCGAGGTGTGATTTGGGGGTATGCCGAGACAAAGGTGAACAGCCTTTGGTCTTCGAAGAAGCGTCAACGCCGCTACACAGAAACTGGCAACTAAGTTGATACAGATTCCGAAGGTGAGCGTGAGGGCCCACTAACGCACCGGCAGTTGACAGAAGTAAAATTTCAGCCGGAGTGCTCGAAGCCTGCTGCAGAAACAGATCACCTACCTGTGACCTGATAATTTCCTAGGATTCAGCGATTTCACTCACTATGATGAAGACTTTCTGGGTTTCGATGACGGCAACCCTTCAAAAGACGTCTCTTCAAAGCATAAGACGTAGAGGCCCTGGTCCGCCCAATATTATTAGGTCTGGTTCCAAGGGAAGATGGACGAAAGATTGTAGCTGGTTTCAACCCGCTTGAAGCCGAAGGTCAGAGATTTTCTCTTCGAGATGCCGTTCAAAGAGGAGCTGAAGCGACCGAGTTTGGTAATGTCACAGCATGCGCGGTGAAATTCATCCTGAAGAATGACACATGGGGCCTTGTGGAACGGCAAAGATATCCAAAGGTCGAGGGGTTGTCGAATGGCATTGATGAATAAACACCATACCGACGGAGAGAGAAAAGCGAAGCGCATCAGGTTGCCCAGGGGATCCGACAGCAACAGGTCGTTCACTTACTAGTAACCTTTGCACCGGTGGTGGCCCAAACGCGTATTATTTGCCTCGCGGCATATACCATCCATGGGATGATGCGACAACTCTACATTCAGATTGCGTATTAAAATGGAGAACTTGAAGAGATGATCAACATGAAGCCACAAATCTTCACTGACAAGTTAGTGTCGAAAATCCTGCCACCGTCGGGACTCGAACCTAGGACCTTCCGGTCATGGGGACTGCAGTGACATCAATTAATGCCTTGAGCCACCTCTCCTCTGGAGATTTGTTCCTATTGAAAAGGGGTGGGGCAGGGGGGCACAATCTCTTGAGTCTACCGGTAATAGTACACTGTTGCTCTCTCAACATTGGAGTAGAAGTATATAGCACTTTTATAAAATGTCAATGAAATAAGTGTTCCTCAGGCGGTTTCTTGAGAATCTGGACTTCAATAAGTTGATTCCATTAACAATTCTGTGTGACAACTGTGAGACTGACACAGAGTGCTAGCTACAGGCACATAGATACTTGTCACCACTTTTTGTCAGATGTGCTGAAGCAGAAGGTAATCTGTGTTCTTCATGCCCCGACAGAGAACCAGGCTGATGATTTCCTGATCAAGGGTCTACCTACATCCCAGCATAGACACATGAAAGTGATCGGGATAGATTTGACAAAATCACCTAGAGTACAATTGACTTGAGGGGAAGTGTTAGGACTTCTACTGAACTGCTCAGTCAAGTAAGAGT
The DNA here is from genome assembly GCA_017312745.1 of Gryllus bimaculatus. NCBI lineage: Eukaryota > Metazoa > Arthropoda > Insecta > Orthoptera > Gryllidae > Gryllus > Gryllus bimaculatus. Next base: position 776,985 of record BOPP01000291.1, on the reverse strand, counting down.
TCTTGTGTGTTAACTAACCCCACCTTTGTTCTGTCATTTGGATGCTGGAGGGGCTCTACATGCAGTGATTGACACGTGTGTGTGTGTGTGTGTGTGTGTGTGTGTGTGTGAGTATACAGGCTTGTTTAACTGCCTTGCTAACACTATAGTTACAAATAATAATAATTGCATGATACAAAATGAAACAATTATATGTAAATATATCAAATAACCTATTGATAAAATATCTTGAGTGAGTATCTTTCATGTTTTCAGTACCATTACACAATTCTCAATACCTTTGATGCTGAATGAAAAAATAGTATTACCTGGGAATAGCTCTAAAGGCTCGAATAGTAGCAAGGCCCATTACTGTCTCATTGAAATGACTGTAGACAGGAGACAGACTCAGACTGGAAAGACGTTTCAGTTCACGTGAAGTCAAACGGTAATGGTTTTGAAGCCAATGATACACAGGAACCAAGGGAGCCAGCAGTAAGATTAACCATGGTAAGGCATATACAGTTACAGCAAGAGTACCTAAAAAATAAAATTCATAATTTATTACAAGGGTGTTGATGATTGAAAACAAAATGTATGAAATTAATTCAACACCACCATTTTCCCTATTCATAGAATTTTTTCCAAATAATGTGTTATTTCTGACCTGCCATAATTTTCATTAATGAAATGCACAAATGAATTATTAACACAATTATACAGAAGCAATTTATTGTAACACTAGTTAAACAATTGAAAAATTAAGTTGCAATCTGTAAGACAAAACAATATAGTATTCAATTTTGTAATATATTTTGGTAACATTTATACTAAATGCCACATCAATTAAGCTCTACTGGTCCATTAGTAATATCCACTGGTCTTCTGCTGTCTACTACATCACAGATCAAAATCACACACTCCTCAGAAGTTGTGGCTATCAATTGCAGGTTAATCTCCAAAATGTGCCAGGTCACTGACCGCTAAGAAAAGGAATATTTACACGTCTTGTAGTCAAATCAATTGGTTACACATAAAACTGACTGTTAATGTAGGTGACTGCTTAATCAAGGAGGCTGTTTCAGTAGGTTTCACTACGTATAGCATTTAGGAAGGCGAGTAGTGAAGATGGGCAGTATAAATGGTTAGCAAAGGCGAGCAGTGAAGATGGGTAGTATAAATGGTTAGCAAAGGCGAGCAGAGTAAATGGTTAGCAAAGGTGAGCAGTGAAGATGGGGGAACAGTGAGGACAGGTCATACCTATTTATTTCTACTTCACATGAATGTCTTACTAAATATAGCAACGTAACACTTTTTTTAAATATTTTTCTTTTGTCTTTGAAAAGGAGTGCTTACTAGAGGTGCAATGAGTGCTATAGTAAATCCATTAGAATCCTAGTGCTATAATGAAGCTTCTTATATAATCCATACGTGTGCCTATCTTAAAGATATTGTAGATTCAAACAACTTAGTGTACAGTAAAATTTGTCTAAGCTGGAATCACTCATGACCAAAGACAAAAATTCCGATTTAGGGAGGTTTCTGTTTTATTCAATGTTGACTGCTTTTGACACTTTTTTGATACAGATATTTCTGTACAGAAACATAAATATTACATGTTTTTATTATGATTATGAAACTTGATGAGAAAAGGGGAATATCTCAAGAAGAATGAAGTATGTCAACAGTAAACTCAAGATTGCTGACTAACTGTATTAACTAAGGCCTATGGTCCGCTATGGAAAAATTATTAGACAGCAATCGTAATCATTATTTTCTCTTTACTATTAAAATATGAGGGGTTTGAGAATAAAAATGGCAATCTTGAAAATGAAATAATACAGCATGCAATGCAATGTTGATACTATTGATTTCATTGAAACCTGGTTGCACATTCCAAGATTGGGAATTCGGAATTGAATCTTCCGAGTCATAGTCATTGGTAGTAGGAATCCATCATAAGTCATCTGAGTGGAGGTGGTGCCTTTGACACCATTCCGCCGAAAAACTCCAATGTTTCGATTGACTCTTACAATTCTGGTGTAGAAAAAATGTTTGTATTTATAATATCGCTTCATATATCACTTATTGTTGGCGATATCTACTCTCCACCTAAATGTTCTTTAGACACTTACCTTCAGTATACATTAAATCTTGGAACAATTTTTGAGTTACCTACTATGGCTAATTTTGTGTTGATATTTTAATTTACCAAATACTACTTGGGTTTTTAAAGTGAACTTAGGGTTTTTAATGTTAACTTAGGGTTTTTAATGTTAACTTAGGGTTTTTAATGTTAACTTAGGGTTTTTAATGTTAACTTGGGTTTAAATTCCAGGGGAGGGGTGTCCTTATTGCAATCAAAAACATTTAATACTGCCTTTAGCTTAATTTCTCTAATATCATTTAGCATCTCTTTGTTCGTATTTCTTCGAATAACCTTAATGTGATAATTGGCTGTATTTATTTTCCGTCTTTAACAACAAACAATATCTTTACTTCGCATGACTTTAGAGTCTCCAGTTTAGGAGGACCCTGATGTCTGTTGGAAATGATTTGGAGATAATAATCTGCTAAATGTGAAATAGAATGAGGGCAGGTTTGCAAGCCGTAAAGTTTTTGGTGATCATATGTGAAAAATCCTGTCGAAAGTTTAGGTGATGCAATTACTTTTTGAATCTCCTTCAAATTAATGTAATAACTAATGAGAATGATGGTATGCCTGATCTGATCTTTTCTGATTCCACTTGTCACATTGTTACATTTTCTCCGGAGGAAGTTGTTTATGTGGATGCTAACCGTTCCATAAGGGATTATGTGTGTTACGTTTATGTATTCTCCCAGTGTTCCACAACATGTAATGATATTTATGCCAAACGTTGGATTTATGACTTTACTAATGCAGACTATTCTATGATGGAATTATATCTGTGTGATTTATATGCTTTATACTCATCTTTCAATATTTGCTTTTCCGATTTTATTTCCATGTTTCACATCGGCATTTATCAGTGTATTGATATTGTATTGATCTCTTTGCTCCTAAAAAGATCTTGAAAAAATTTAGGTTTCCTCATTGGTATAGTCAGGATCTAAAAGAATTAATTTTCAGGAAGAAGGAATGCTACAAAATGTTTGACTCTCCTCTGCATTATACTATCCTTTCCAATCTTAGATATAAATGTAAAAGCTAAGCAAAAGGTGACTTCGTGAGGTTTAATGAGGATCTCTCACAACATATCAGTACTGATAAGAGTAACTTCTGGAAATACATTGACTCTAAGAGACTAGCAGAGGTTTGCTCGACTCTATGAGGATGAGTTCAATTGTCTATTGTAAATGGATTTCCAAGTTATTTCTCCACATTTTATATTCATCACTCAAGTTGGATAGAGGATAAAAATCTTTATGACAGATCTCCCTATGTTTTGAACTCCATTGATTTCAGTGTTTCTGATGTACAAAAAAATGGAAAGCTTGACATAAAAGGGAAAACTGGTCCTGGTAGGATCCCTACAATTTTGTTTTAAAAAAAAGTGAATTTGTCTTCTCCCAATTGCTGAAGGTTCTATTCGATAAATCTTTATTTGAAGGTCTGTTTCCATTGGAGTGAAAATCCTCACACATTGTACCAATCTTCAAATCTGGTGATAAGAGTTGTATTTCTAATCATAGACCAATAACAATTCTGAATGTAATTCCTAAACTATTTGAATCAATAATTGTTGATAAATTGAATTACTTGATCTATCCATTTCTGTCAGAGACAGTTTGGTTTTATTAGTGGAAAAATTGCCTATATTTCAGGCAAAATTACTCAAAAAGTACTAATTTTCAAAAAGTTGAACATGACCTTATTTCAAGATGTTTTTAGGAAAAAATCTATCTTTAATATTATAGTTGTAAAAAGACGAAGAACAAATATTGAATTTTTGTAATTTTCGAAAAATCAGGGATTTTAACAAAAATGGGACCTGCACCATTCTCTTAAATGTTCTTCGTACTATCCAACAACAAAATTTAATAAAAAAATTGGGAGCCATTATTTTGATAATTTTGAAATCGTCTGAGGGCCCTCATGTAAAGAACCCCCCAAAATAAAAATATCAGTTTCAAATTCCAGGGGCTGTGACATCAGCCAGAATAGTTTGAGATTATCAATTTTTGAGATAACTGGCTGAACGGTTGGTTTATGCACTAGCGCTGTGGAGGGAGGGACAGACAAGACAGACTTTTCCTGTCAATCAACTTTTTGATATCAAGGACACACATATCATGGATTCTGGGTACACCATGTGTAAACAGAATTTTTTTGGTAATTAGCAACTGTATATATTCACCTTTTCCTCACCACCCGGCCCGCGATAAGAGTTTTTGTGTTGAAAATTCACCGTCTTCTGGCGCACGATTACAATACTTTCTCTACGTATGTTAAATAAGAACAAGAAAATAAAATTAAGAGAGTCATGAGGTCCTTATTAAACTGGATAAATAGTTACAGAATTGGTAGAAATCACAAAGTCAAATATAAGACTTTTATATCAAGAGAGTTTAGTTACATGAGGAATTCCATTAAGGACAACAACTAGTTTTATAGCATAAAATTTACTACACTGCAGAACGATAGTGACATGTTGGAAACATGGTGTAGAGAAAATAATTTGTCCTTGAATACATCAAAATGCAAATAAATATAGCAACAACAAAATTGCATATAAATTTCACCCTCAAATTTGATGAACACATGCTGGAAAGGGTTATTTGATTTAGGAATATGGGAGTGTATTTTGATATTTTGAAATTTATTTATCACACGGAAATTATTAGTTCTAAAGCTAATTGAAAGTTATGTTTATCATGAGAGTTATAACTTTTCTGGTCCTAAAACTATCAAATTCATATTTATTATAAGTTTTAAATTAATGAAATAATGAGTTAATTTAAGTACATAAAATATTGCATAATATAGAAAACAATAATAAAATAATTAATTGTTGCTTTCTTTTATTTCCCGCATCATTCCTAATATCACACTGCGTACTATCACTCAAAAATGGCAAATTGTCATGACTTTCTAGTGTTCTAAAGCACATCAGATGCTTCCAAAGATCTGTGGAAATAATAGTAAAATATACCTTTCAATATTGTCATAAATAAGCACATTTTATATTTCAAAAGCATCAATGGGATATGATGGACTGTTTTGATTTAAACACTGTTATTAAAATTCAGTTTTTTTTATTTGTGAAATTTAAAAAAGTGTCAGCACTTAAGTCAGAATCTAAAATTGCTTCACAGTATAACGTATAAAAAGTAAGTTCTTCCTATAAAACTTCATAATTAAAAAAAATAAAAGTTCACCAAATTCATACATCTCACTCAGAAACTAAGGCTTACATAATCTATATTTTCAACATTTGAATATTTGCAACAGACTTACCCTACTTCATCCCAAAGGGACATAAAGAAATCAGAAGACATAAATTTTCTCTTAAGTAACAAACATTTTAACATTCTAAAAGAATTAACGATTGTAATATAAGCAAATATACAAATAAGAAAAAAATTAAGAACCTGGATTGTTAATTTGCCAGCCCACACTGCTCAGAGGAACCTAGTACAATAGTTTTCTAGAAAAGCTTTTCAATGATTGACTCAAAAATTTTCTCAATTCAAATAACATACTGACAGAGGCCCAACATGGATTCAGAAATGGTAGATCTACAAACAAAGCTATCTTCACCTTTCTTAACACACCTGTTGCTCTAAGTCAGAAAGAAATCCCTATTGGTTTGTTTCTAGATCTATCAAAGGCATTCAACATTATTGACCATCACATACTGTTATCCAAACTTGAAACTTTGGGAATTAGAGGGATTGCACATCAATGGGTAAATCTTACCTCTCAAATCGTTGTCTAGTAGTTACAAACAAGCATGTTAGAGATAAAAACCTTTCTACCCATTTTTCCCCACCTAGAATGATAAATTATGGATCAATCCAAGGCCCCATACTATTTGTATTATACATCAATGGCATGCCCCTGACCCTACAAAAGAGCAAAATAATCCTATTTGAAGATGATACAAACATTATTATTAAAGAAAATACCCAACAAACACTACAAAAAGAAGCACAAACAGTCCTAGAGGCACTAATAAAATGATTTCAGGAACATAAACTCATCATAAACACCAGTAAAACTGTCTCCCTAAACTTTTGAAATCCACTCTCTACAGAAAGTCTCCAGCACAATTGATGAAAAAAAACACACCAGTAAAAATAGCCCAAAAAACAACTTTCCTTGGATTGACTATTCAAGATGATCTAAAATGGAACTCCCATATCACAGATCCAACCAACAAGCTTACCAAGTCATGTTATGCCATATACATCCTGAAGTCAAATTTGAACTTAGATACACTGCGAATGGTGTACTTTGCAAATGTTCATGCACCTAAAATACGGAATAATATTCTGGGGAAATTCCCCAGAAAGTATTCACATTTCATCATCCAAAAAAGAATATTGAGAACAAAGACAAACACTCACAAACATGAGTCCTGCAAACCACTGTTCAAAAAATTACAAATACTACTACTCCCATGCATGTAGATATTTGAAATATTAATCTTCACAAAGAAGACACTTATGGGTTCAGAGTAACAAGGATTCTGTTACTCTGAACAAAGTTCATAATACTAGACAACAAATAAATCTGCATGCTTTACACATACAAACTTCACTCTTTCAAAAAAGTTCCCTTATAGAAGGCATTACACTATATAATAAACTTCCTAGTGAATTTAAAAGCTTAAATTCAATACACACATTCAAAAATAAACAGTTTTTCTTTTAAACCACACATTCTACAGTACCAAAGAATATATGCCTCATAAACACATCAATATAAACTAATACTAATAATTTTTGCATTTTCTGTTGCATGTTTTGAAACCCTCCTAAACTGGTTTTTGGATATTAAGGACGGGCCTAGCCTAGGAATGAATCTAAGAAGAACTTCACTTTTTTATTATTATTGATTTTTAACTTAAAGTCTTCTTTCACTACCATGTATAAAATTAATTAGCTTTCCATGATATTGTGTTTAATACGAGAATTGAATTTTAAACTTATTTTGTCTTGTATTTAATTTTTAGAAATATCTGTCTTGTGTATTGTATGATTATAAACATATTCTGACTTGTCATACATGGTGTATGCTGTGTTTATGTGACAAATTTATTATCCTCCTCCTCATCATTACTATTATATTATTATTATTATTATGTAGAAGTCTATCAGCTAATTCTTTGTAGTTTCTTAATGTCACTTGTTTATTATTTTTGGTTTATAAACAAGTTTTCACAATTGTTCACTGTGCTTTTTATGTATATTCACTATATCATCCTGTAAATTGATAAGTAGTAATCGTATTTTCCAACCCGTTCTTTATGTATAATGTTCTTATTTATGCTCTAGTTTCTTAAATATTAAATGTTTTCTTGATACTATGTAATTTGTTTATTGTGTTCTAAAGGTTTTAAAGCTCTGTTCTTTTTATGATCCAGTTTTTATTTCTAAATATATTTAATTATAAATTGTGTGATTTATATATATCTCTGTGTATCTTCACATACAGGCTAAGCCTTTGTGAAAATAACTTATGTTTGTGGCCATTGAGTCATATTTCTGCATTTGTTATTTTGAAATTTACAATCTGTGTAAATAAATCAAGTAAAAGTCTCAAAAGAGGGCATTGGCCATTAACAGGTCCATCAAAGGGACGCATTTAAACATTTTCAATGTCACAGAAGTTTTTAACTTATCAAGTAACAATTACGCATTGTAAAATGAATTGAATCAAATCATAGAAAAACATTCTGAAGTAGATCACAATATGAATATTTAATTTGCTCTGAACAAGAAATAAAAATCTTCATAAATGCAGAAATAGAGAAAAAAAGAGTGCTCACGGGGTTCGGCGAAAATCACATGAAATTTGTTACGACAAAATGAGTGTGCCTGTTTCACAAGGGCTACTCCAACCTCAGTGAAGTGTCCTAAACCTCACACCTATCCTTTTTCCTGGCTGATGGGGAGATGATGCAGGGTGCATGCGAGATGCGAGCGCGAAGACGCTACCTATCGATGATTCCCTAACTTGACTGTGACTGACGTAACTTGACTACCCAGCAGGTGCCAAGTGCTTCATAACAGGATTATTCCATCCAAGGTGTGCTCGATGCTCCTTAAGGAGCTAGGAGACACGTTGCGTCCATATGGACGCAACAAATTAAAATAAAGAAATAAATAAAACATTTAAAAAAATATTACCAAGAAGACTGAAGAACTGCGCCAAGAGGATGTTAAGAATGAACGGTAAGCTGTCATCTGCGGTATATATATCTGATGAAAATCTGTTTAGTATTTGCCCCAAGGGAGTAATATCAAAGAATGTAACTCGACCCTACAAAAAACAAAACAATGTTTTTAATGACCATGCTTAATAGCAATGCAATTATGCATATTATATTCACACAAATAATTTACCTTTATTATTACTGATAGAAGAGACTTATGAATTTTAGTAGCTGCATGGACTCCACCAAAAGCAAATAAGAAGGCTCGAAATAATGTAAAGACAGAATTACAACAGGCCAAAATTCCATAAACTGTCAAATAATATTTTACGTTTGACTTGTCAAGTGAATGATAAAGCCTAGGTGCAACAGAGTCATCATTTGAATGTGGTTGATTATCTCCTGAATGTGACACCTAAAATAAAAATTAACAGTTTTGAGCTGAATAGTTATGAGCAATAAAATCAATATTGAACACTAATTTAAAGATTTTTTCACATTAAACACACAACAATACACAAAAAAAGCATAAAACATACCCAGTAACTTAACCAAAGATCTGTCAGATTTCTTGAGCTTTGCATGAAGATAATTGATAAAAGTATGAAAGCAGCAAGAAAATGCCCAATGGCTTTCCAGTAGGCACCATAAACACTCCAATCAATAGTGCCCACTTCTCGCTCCTCTTCTTGAAAATCGCTCTCATTTACCTCCTGCATCTGATTAGATTTTGATTCAACAAGAGTTTTCAAAGGACTGCTATCGAAAGTTTCATAGTCTGATGATGACAGAAATTCATCATAATCTGGCAAAACATCTTGTGGTTTTCCTGAAGAAGAAAATTTTGCAATGACAGTAAATTAAAACCAAGAAAATCAGAGGTTCTTATACTCTACACAAATGACTAAAACAGCCCTATTCAATTTGATGAAGTTAAAATTAGCCAAATAGTGAGTTTTGTTAGCAAAAAAATTGAGTAAATAGCAAGCACTTTTGTAATATTAATTACCGCAGAAAATACCTTATAGAAACTAAACTGTTTCATGCTGGAAGTTGCACAGTTATTGTACATAATATACAGCATAACAATTTGCCAATATATTCATTGTTAATAATAAAAGTGAGAGAGAGTATTACTATTAATGTAGGAGGCTGCAAAATATCCTCGCAGCTGTCACTGAGGTATTTGGGAGTGCATAATTGAACGCGAGACTGGCCGCTTTGACGCGACCTGCCAAATGTCTCGCGAGAAAGGTGTCTCCGGTATCATCCATTGACCAACGGCATTATGCCTAATGGGGTAGGGGGTCGCTGGGCAAGAAGCCGAAGGCTGCTACTAGGCGTAGTAATTCGCATTCTTCTCTAACGCAGCCCCTTTTCTGAATCCATGGGCATTCAGTCATACGCCCGTGGGGCTAAGGTCAGTGCAGTAGAAGGTCCGTCCTTGCGGGGGTTGCTCGGAGCGGTTTTCGCACCGGGGTTAGTCTTACATGATTGCTGTGTGTGTGTTAGCAGGGTTATGCTCCGATCGGACGCTGCATTGGGCGTCCAGGAGAGAGCTAGGACTCTATTTGCGCAGGCGGGAGGGGGGCCCCTCAAACTGGGAATACCAAACACTCATCCGAAAGAAGAGAGGGGCCGGGTGACACTCGGGCAACCACACAATGGCCACACGGAGTAGGGACCTCATCAACGTGGGCGGAGTGGACCATTTCGGGTCATTGCCCGCCGAATCCATTGACGTGTGATGCCAAAGGGTAACATGGAGAATTAGATTTATTATCTAACTCAGATGCTGACAGGGCATGGGATGTTACCGGCAGTTATCAGCTCCCGGATTCCGGTTGACGATAGCTCCTCATGCCAAGGTGTTCCCGGTGGTTGTGAGAATGGTAGAAAGTGTTCTTTCATTGTCCACGCTTCGGCAGTGGAAAGGGAAGAGACTTCACCAGGACTCCTCCAAGAGGAAGTGTCCCCGAGACATCGTCACTTAGCTGTGCTGGGGCTGACACAAGAGTATTGGAGTGCGGGTAGGCCACTTATGCCGCAAAGGTCCTGAAGACGCTCCGCTCCGAGGACGTCTGTTACGAAGAAGTCTCCGTAATATTTCGGTGAAGTTGCGAAAAGCCCATCCTTCCTTCTCGGCGAATGCATGCCTGACGGCGGTCTCCGGGGCGGGAAGAGGAATAGGGAGGAAAGGGAAGGGGTTTATTTAGTGGGTAGGCATAGGCTAGCTATGAATCCCACACGCTGCGGGTTGCGGGCCCCGCTGTGTCTTTAGAAGATGTTCCCCTGCCCACGTAAAAAACACACACACACACACACACAGTCTCGCCCACTCGCTCTCTCAATACTACCGATTACTCATTTAAATGTTGAACAATACCAGGTAGCACATTCAAAGTTAGAATTCAGTTTGTATAGGTAACATGCTTCACAAGAGAGATGCATTTTCCAGTGCACCGGCACCATCTTCAATGTGCGTCGTTTACAACTTTTGGGTACTACTTTTACTTTGATTAATAAGCCAGGGAAACGTGTTTCACTGCTATTTTTTTCTGTTAGGCATGTGCCACTTGAGCATTGTGTTGACGCGCATCACCAAACGTTGAAAACACCTGCTAGATCCCTCGTGTGCCTTTTTACATAAGGTCATGTTAACCTAAAATGTGCGTTAAGTGACACATGTCAACGTAACACTCATTTAACACAGACCTTAATGTATATTACTTGGAGTGCTGTTTCTGCGTAATTTAGATTCATTCAATGTCATGTATGAACAAATTAGTTCATCTTTTGGATATCTGCATGTTATCCACTAGTTTTTTCTATTATAGTTGGTTTGCAGATGGGAATGTAAAGAGTATGTCTAAATTGAGCACTTTTCGTTAGTACGGTTTCCCACTTACAACATTCAAAAAACTCCTTGAAAAACGTACTAACAAGATTTCACTGTAGATAATTCTAAAGTATAGAACGGATAACTACTAATTTAAATAATATTTATACACAAAGTGACAGAGCATACATTTTCAGTAACTCGCCTCGACCTCACTTCAAAACTCACCTTGATCTTTGATGGCACCATTATCCATTATCACAACTTTATCAGCAAACATTAGGTACTTAACATGATGAGTACAGAGTATTCGTGTCTTATTCCTCAATAAACCAGTAATGCATTTACGGAACAAATGCTGAGCCACATGATTATCAACAGCAGAAAAAATATCATCCAAGAAATATACATCCTTATTCTGTAAAATAAGAAACAGCATAATGTTGTAATAAAATTTTGCTACAACAGAATATCTTACACATATTTTATCAAGGTATCAATGTAATAGAAGATTGATAAGGCAAGGTGAACAAATTAAAGAACTTTTATGTTGAGATGGATATGCAATATTGGTCACTTTGTATATTTTTTTTAATGAAAATAATACACTGCACACACTTGTGATGCAGCTGTGCAAAGGGGAGGAACTGTCAATAGATATTTCCCAGTTTACTGATGAAACAAAGTAGAGCTCAATTGGACCAACACTACCTCTAAGCCAGGAGACTAAAACCGAGCTCATTATTAGGATGCTTTTTATTACTTGCAAGAGGAATATAAACTTGTCCAGAATCAACTAAAAATTACAATTTGGGAAAGCAAATGCCCAAGTACCGCAAGACCATGCAATGAGGATGTATGGCGTAGTTGCATACACAGGCTCCAACCTGCCCAAAAGTTATTTTTAGGATGGAGATGGCCATTCGTACAGCACACGATTAGCGAACAACACAGTGTCACTTGAGCTAGAAAGGATACCACAAGACACTGGTGGTGGCACTACTGCATGCAAACAGCAGAATTTTTAACACCAAGGCTCCAGGACCAGATACAGTGGCCATTATTTTTCTGAAACATATTTCCCACACTTTTCCGAGTTTTTCAGTAAATTTATTAATTTTCCCCTGATTTTTTCATTAGATAAATCCAATGAACATGCAAAGAAAGAACTGTTTCAAAGATTGCATGACAGTAATTATCAACATCATCATTATTAATTATTATTATTATTATTATTATTATTATTGTTATTATTATTATTATTGTTATTATTGATATTGTTGTTATTATTATTATTCTATATTTTGAAGTGAGCCATTTAAGCAATATTGAGTCAATCACTTGGCAAGGTGACAAAAGGAATATGTAAAGTGTCTATGGGAAAGTGAAGGAAGTCAAAACTAGTTTTGAGGGTGGCAGAAGCCCTTGGAGTGCAGACTATGAAAAGTAGTAGATATGCCAAGTGTCAACAAAATCAAAGGGGTCGCGGTCAAAATTTTTATCTGCTTTTGACAGGAATGACACTTATGAAGACTGATATACATTCACTAACCACATAAATTACGTACAAGGAATTCAATATCTACAGAAAATCATTTTGAACATTTTGGTAAACATAAATATTTTGTAATTTTGGACTGTAGGTGTAGATAATAAATGAAAAAAATTAAAACAAACCTAAAAATTGAGTGGTTGAATTCATTAACTACAGCAATAAAACACTTATGTCACAAAGAAGAAAAAGACATATCAGTAAAATAAAATTATGTCGATTTACAACTTACATGCAATTGAATTACAAGATAAAATAGCAATATATGTTTAATATATTTAATACTAATATTACAAACATTAATTTAAAAATATTTACCTGATAAACTGCACGGGCAAGTGCAACACGAGCTTTCTGTCCTCCACTTAGAGTTACACCACCTTCCCCCACACCAATCAAATCTCCACCAGGAAAAGATTTAATGTCTTCTTCAAGGCAGCAAGCTTCCAAAACAGCCCTAAAATCAAGACACTCAAATTTACTTAAGATTGAACCTTTTACAGAATCAAAAGAACAAACTAAAAATAGAACTGTGTAACTTTATAATGTAGTTTTAAAAATAATTTTTAAAGGCATCTTCAAATTTTTCAAGAGCATTTCACTGAGTGTAGTCTAATTACATATTCCTAATACTGAAAATGTGAAATTAATACCCAGCCAATGAACTGAAATCTGATGACGAAAAAATAAATAGTTAAAAATGTTTATGAAATAAGTAATAAAAATTGCCCCAAAGGGCAAGACAATTGACCTATTCCTTCAAAGGATTGGGAGCCAAAGGCCCGTTTCAAAACTCAAGAGCTGTTCTGACCACGTCATTCTAGGTCTGACTACATCTCTGTAGACCCTAGGTCTAAATAAGAGCTAATTTTGGTATCCTATTGGGTTCTATCCTGTTCTATCACACAATTGGACCACTTCTGTTGGTACTTTTAAATGTTGTATACCACACTATCAATATTTAACCTTGTCCTTATATGCTCGATTAGTACTCAGTCTCGCATGGAGACGTTATGAAATGCATTTGGGAAGCTTCTCATCTTCTTTTGTTATTTTTTCTCAGTGTCCATGTTTCACTTGTGAAACAGAGGGTGGGTTGAAACACCACATCATGTAATCTCATTGGCGCACTCTTCAACAAAGATATTTATCATTTCTAAAATATCTCTTCATAAATTCATTCAACTTTGTTATATTCTCTTGCATTTCGGGGTTGATGCCATCGATATTTTGCAGCACAGGTAGGTGACACAAGTTACAAACAATTCATTAATTTGATTGTTGATAATAACTTTTATTCTTCTCAAATATTTACCTTGGAATGCCGTAGCCTATGTTTTTTTTGCTAGATATCCTTAAAATGTAACTTTGTAGCACATGGTACAGGCATGACATATCTTCTGAGGTAGAAAAACGGACTTGATAATCAGCGTAAGTCAGATGCACAAGTTGTTTATTTCTTGATATTATTATACCTTGGGATCTGTAGTATACTGTAAACTCCATAATTTTTTTCATGTATATGTTGACGAGGCATGTGGACATAACACACCCTTGTCTAAATCCTTGGTTAACATTTAGAAAATCTGATGGTTTGCAATTATTCACCCTAATACGAATTTCAGTATTCTGCTACTCGGTTTTAATGGCACTTATTCAGGATTTTCTGGTCTTTCTAAAATACATCATACTTTAGATCTGTCCACATTGATGTGTACTTCGAAATAATAAAGTTACTATGTCCTTTGTCAAATTCTCTTTGTATCTCTAATATCTGTTTCAAAGTGAAAATTGCATCAGCAACTTCTTACTCTCCTACACCCATTAACCTTTTCCTGAAGGATATTCTCAACCTTCCTGTTAAGTTTGTATTTCAATAATGTGGTTTTCAATTCTGAAGGTTTTCAATAAAGAGATCCTTTTTATGTACATTGATTATTAAGGTTTTGTTCCAAACTGCACGTACTTTGCATTCAGTCCAAAGATTGTTTCAGAACTATAGTAAGGACCTTTTCACCTGATATGCACATTTTCATAATTCCATTGGCACACCATCCTGTCCCGTGAATTTCCTATTTTTGCATTTCTGTAGAGCAAATTCCAACTCATCCACTGTTATGGCTCATTATTTGGCAATTTTGGTCTCCACTTTGCCAACATTGTTCAATTATGTGTTCCCTATAATATTCAAAACACTTTTGTTCAGGGATTAAATTTGGGCTAAGATAGCAAAATAATGTAAGTCACTTTTCATGACACAAGTCACAAAATGACATAAGTCACTCTTGCTTGTTAATTTTTAGAAGTAGGTAAAAAAGGTACATTTCTCTTGTAGTTTATGGAAAAAGAAAAAAAGAAAAAGAAAGAAAGAAAAAGAAAAAACGGTGGCAAAATGCAATGGCTTAGCCAAAAGCCACAGAGTAATTTTTCATGACATTTTGATGCTTAAAATTGCTGCCATGCAAAATTTTTAAAACGTGACTTATTACAAGTACTACTAAAGTTCTACAGGTAATATTTTGCCATCTTAGTACAGAAATAATCACATGCATTATCTCATTTGTTTTTGGACATATTTTTAAATATTTTAAAACCAATTCTTTGTGTGCCAGTGAAGTGAATCTTTTAGATCTCCCAACTGTCCTTGCATGCTTTTGTGCATAGCAGGCATACTTCATCTCAAAACTATTTATATTCTATGTAGTTTTCTGGTCTTTTTGCACTCATATCATCTTCCTTGAGCTTGAGCTTCCTTGAGCTCATTGTTTTTATTTCCTCGTTCTATATTTTTCGGCTTCCAGATCTTCACTTCCAATGGAAACCAAGACATTCCTGACGTTGCTGCAGTTGCCAGATGCCTGATCCTCTACTCGTCTTTCAACAAAATTCGTGACTCTTCTAAATTCTTGAAACCACCGAACAATTGTTGAATGGGAAGGCGCAAGGTACCCAAAGGCCTGCTGCAAATGATCAAGGTTTTCATATTCATTTATACAACTTTTAAAGTCATAAACAATCATTGCATGAAAGTGCTCTCTTGTTGGGTCTAGTCTGACAAAAACTGAATGTTGCGCTTACAAAAAGGAAAGGAAAGCTTCTTAACAGGACACTCGATTCACACTCTTTGAAAGGTAATAATGGACCACAACACAGTATATCTCAAAACTTCAACAGCAACCTCCATATTACGCCTTTACAAATCCAGAGGCTCCCAGCAATAGCCTTCACGTCCCCCAGGCACCCAGTTACAGAAATATTCTGCATCTTAGCATATCAACAGCAATTAAAGAGTTAAAAGAATGTTCATATTCATGTACCTGTTCAATTTTTGTAACATCACCATAACAATACTTACTTATATTTACTATCATCATACGCCTTTCCAAACAATATATTATCTCTTAAAGTTCCATGCTGAAGCCAGTGCAACTGTGATACAAACCCAAAACCTAAGAAACATAAATGGAATTAAAAATCCTTACAATATTAATTTACACACACATTCTTCATAATTAATAAATAAAACACTGATACTGCCAACCATTACCTCTTTTTCAAAAAATTAAATATATTAGTATTATTGAAATATTTTGAAGTGGTTTCACAATTATCTTGTTGGCAGAATGAAAATGACAAGTCCTGATATGTCAGTCACATCAGAAGTCGTGGCAACTAATTTGAATATTCCGAATAACCACATTTGCGATATGCGATTTGCACTATATACATTTGAAAACATGGTGTACACAGCGCAGGATACGACCACCAGATGACATCTGAGTGCATTGGTGTCTAGTAGACAACACGTGGAAACATTAGTATCCTAGAGACTGTTCTGTGATGGATGACACTGAAGTTGAACTACATATTCAGCAAGCACATGAAAAAATTGCATTTCTGCATGGCAGAAGTTGACCTCCCGTGCAGTAGCAACTGCTGACCTGCCATGCAGTGGACATCCAAGGCTGCTCACACAAAGGCGTTGGTGTGTGGCGGAATTAGCAGCGTATACTGGTATGTCTGCATCGACAATGTTCCGCATTTTACGGAATGACTTCAAGATGCGAAAGGTTTGTGGAAAGTCAGTGCTACATGCTTCAAATGAGGTGCAAAATGGACTCGATACAAGATATCTCCATCGCCGTATAAATCTGGAGTGATTCCAAGATTTATTTATTTATGTATTTTGTTATAATCTCATGAACTTTTGTCAATAAACAAAGACAGAAATAAAATTAAGAAAATGACTCATGAATACCACGATAACAATACAAATATTATAATCACTCATTATGTAAAATACAAATATGTAATTCAGTACAAAAAATGTTCTGCAGGACTCAATGTCGCAACCTGACTCCTTTACTATCCTAGTCAATCTAGTGATAGGGTTATTTACAGTGTAGGTATTTGTATGGGTAACCATGGAAGAAGTATCTTTATTTCTAGAGCGAATTGCAGAGACTAAAAAATTCAATTCTTTGAGTAACAGTGGGCAATCAATTCCACCATTTACTAACTTGAATACAAATAAGATATCATTGAAGTTACGAGGAGACGAAATAGATGGCATGTTTAGGGTGGAAGATACGAGATGATAATCATGATCAATGTAAGGGTCGCCAATGCCTGCAATTGCGATCATGTTGCAGCAATTCTGATGAACGTATGCTGGACAGATTCAATTTCAGCTGAATGAATGTGAAAACACAGAGACCAGACAACAGATGCAAACATTAAAACAGGTTTAATAAGCATCGTATATAACGTGTTTAAAATGTTTAGTGTGTTGAGTCCAGCATATGTTCTTCAGATGAAACCAAGGATTTGGTTAGCATTATTAGTCATGTAGTCAAAATGGTTAACAAACAATTTTTAGAGCCCATGTATTCACCTTCATCCCGATTCACAAAGATGTATGCGAGAGGTAATGCATTTATGGTGTGTTGGTAATAAGCTACTGATTGGAAATGAGAGAATGCAATTGATTTGCATTTGGAAACATTTAATACAAGACCATTCTCATGAAGGAAATGAGATGTTGAATTGCATTATTGTAAATGATGAAATAAAGACAAGTGTATGGACTAGAACTAAAGAGGCAATCAAATGAATGGCGGCAGCATGGTTCAATATGAAAACACAAGTTTCGACACAATCCATTACCCACGAAGGTCATGTTCATTTTGGTTTATGACAACTAAGGTATTCTTGTGTGTCATCTTGAGGGCCAAACTGTCACTGCCACATAGTACAGATCGTTCCTGCTGCACACACTGCGCCGTACACTGCAGAGGAATCTTCCAGGTTATAATGCAGTACTTTATGATAATGCAACTGGCCACATCTCAGCCTGTGTCCATAACCTTGTGCAGCGGTGGGGAGGGGGGGGGTCTTAGAATACCCTCCGAACTCCTCTGATCTCAGTCTGAGTGACTTCGATCTCATTCAACATCCTAACAGCGCGCAGATGCATTACACACAGCTGATTGTATTCAGTGCCTTCCTCACCATTGGTAAAGATGTGTGGATGCCTTGGAGGATTATTTTGAAGGTGTTAGCTTGTAAGGGGGCAAGTTTTGTGCGTACCATTTTGTTTTTGCTTATGAAATACAAATAAAACAATGATCACTATTTACGCATCTTTCTATGTCCCTCACCCATAGCGCCTTGTACCTGGATTCCAATTTTGTATGAGCATTGTGAAGAACATTCCAGCAACTTTCAGTTGTATATCCTGATTTTGTTTCCTGCAACTTTATTGACTGATAGTTGCCATGACTTCTGAAATTACTCTTAAATGACACATCAAATGACAAGTCATTTCACTTGAGAGGGTTCCACATGGATCTCAGACCATTATTATTATGTTCTATAAATTTAATTAAATACTATCTCTCTTGTTGCTAATTTGTACTTGTTGCTGGTGTTGCAAAACTACCCCATATATTTATGCAATAGACGAATGTAATACACTAGAGAGAAGCATTATTTGCAATATCATCATGGTGTAATACAATCTGGTTTTCACTAAATGTCAGAAAAAGAAAAATTAATTCTCTATACTGACTGTTCCTCCGCTTGATTGATTGTTAGCGATTCCAGGCACGTCAACTACTGGGGTCATTAGTTCCAGAAGTGTAGTGCATGTTTTTTGTTCAGGAGGTGGTCTTCCCCCACTGTATGGCCAAATCCAGTGCCGACCTACTGTCAGCTAGCGGGGGTTTCCGCAACCGGTATCTCCCACCTGCAGAGCACCGCCCCAGCCGGGACAAGCTCTAAGCTCTCTCTAAGTGTGTGTAAGGGGTGAGAATAGAGCAAGGAAAAGGTAGGAAAGATCACAAGCAGTCTGTGGCCGGTTTGTTAGGGTACTGCTCCGGCATTTGCCTGGGGCTGATTGGAGAAACCACGGAAAACTACCAATCAGAGCAGCTGGCCGCTAGAATTCTTCTCCAGACAGCGACTGAATTCGAACTAGCTGAAAAGCTAGTGTCAAAAATTCTGCTACCATTGGGATTCAAACCTAGGACCTCCCGGTCAGAGACACTGCAATGATGTATGTTGATGCCCTGAGCCATCTCTCCCTGTTGTTCCTCTGCAATTTAATTACAATGTCAATGGACTAAGATTAGGAATAGTCATTGAATTTAAAAATGCCATTACATTTGACTCTGATTTGAAATTTGATCAACATGAAATTTATATCACTACCAAGTCAAATTAATAACATGTTTTATGAGAAGGGTGTGTTCTGATTTCCACACACAAACTCAAATTTTTGAAGGTGTTGATTTGGCAGATATGTATCCATCTCTTACTACCTCCTCTATTTTAAATACGCATAATTTTATATTATAAACAACTAAACCAATTTGCTTCAATAAATTGCTGCTGAGCAAAATGGAAACTAAATTATCCCTTCTGTAATATTTTATTCCACAATTATCAAGAAATTACATCTAGAATGAAGAGCGTCTGGAGAATTCCAAACCACAATTTGAGAAACATTAACCAACCTATATTTTCTCTCCAACATCAAAATCAAATACATTCCACAATTCTCCTTCACAGTGAATGTGCAAAATTATGAAAGTTGTTAAACTTTCTCTCTTATAACTTGTCAGTCAAAATAGGAAAAACTAAGATCCTAATCGTTATAACTAATTAGATACAATTAGAAACACTATGCAAATAGTACAATATGCTAGACAAATTTTGTGCACATGTGAAACATCTTATGTACTCATATTCAGAGGTACACCTGAGATATTCTTCAGGAAGGGGTACATGTATAGTTTCCGGTCAACTTGATGTTTTTTATAATTTTATGGTGCATATAAGATTTATTTTTATTTGTTGACTTATAGTTAATATTTATTACATTAAAAACTGATGTATTGCAGGACTTTCATTAGTACAGAAAATTAGTAGAAAATACATTTATGAATATCTATTGTTGGTTGGTTGGTTGTGGTTGGTTGGTTGGTTGGTTGGTTGTGGTTGGTTGGTTGGTTGTGGTTGGTTGGTTGGTTGTGGTTGGTTGTGCGTTGCTGGTGTGTGGTTGTGGTTGTGGTTGGTTGTGTTGGTTTTGGTTGGTTGTAGGGTTGTTGGTTGGTTTGGTGGTTGGTTGGTGGCTGGGTGGCGTGGGTGGGTGGGGTGGCGTGGTGGGTGGTGGTGGGTGGCGTGGGGAGCTGAAACCCTATGACACCTTATCCACCTTGAGTGCTCCCAACAAGCCTGAAGCGCCTCCATCTTTGAAGCAAATTGAGGCCATGTTTTTTGCAGTCAAAGCAGTGACCTCTGGGAAACAAAGTATTCCAGCATTATGTTTGACGCTGGTTACAGACAGTTACACCACCACTTGTATGTTTTAACTTCAAAAAACATGGCAACCACTAGTTTGGCAAGCCTCCACCAAGAGCGCTGAAAGTATAGGGATTGCCACTCAATGTAATATATTCTAACTCGTTGGGTGCACCACTGCCCGTATGTAAAATTTCTTTAGGATTTGGAGTGATAGTAAATAAAAAAAGAGAGAAAAATCTCACCAGAATCAACATTGTCAAGGCACACCACACCAGCAACTTTGTTCAATTCAGCAAGCAATGCTGACAAAACTGTACTCTTTCCACTGCCAACTCGTCCAGTTACACCTACAAATTCACCCTAAATAAAGAGTACACTGATTAACTACATTCTGGAAAAAATTAAAATGTTCACTCTTTTTTAAATATAAATTAAAAACATTTTCTTGGATATTTAATTTACTCTTGTAATTCTTCACTACTGGGATGATAATCATGTTCTTAGTTCTAAGGTAATTCTTGTTACAAATAATTCTACAGGATCTTACTAAAAACATTTTCCAAACTGTTGTGAAAAAGAAATTCATTCTGTATCCAAAATATTATTTCTTTAATTAATTGTTAATTTGCTTATGGTGGAATGTTCAAATAAAGTTTGATGTCTTTGAGCATTGTAAAATAGAAATAAGTGTAAACTACACCTACGGCTTTTGACAATGTATTTTTAACATGCAATTTCAAATGTGTGTTAATTTATATTCTAATTCTATAAAATAAATCAAATAATAAAAAAAACTACATACCTTGGCTACAATGAGGTCTATATTACTAAGAACAGTGCTTTGAGATGGCTCATCAGCATTAACAGAATTCTCTTCATTATTATAAACTGACCATGCAAATGTACCTTCCTTCACGTAAACTGCAACATTAGTGTCTCCAGATGGAAGAGACGTATAATATTCAGAAAAATCCAAATCGGACAACTATAAAAAGTTACCAAAGATAACAATATTTTCTTTCCTATTAATAAACTAACATTTGTTGTAATATTTTCACTGTATCTTAAAATATCATGTATTAGTGTACTATTTATTAACATACCATGTTTATAGTATTACCAGGTACAATTTCAAGAAATATTTGTCATTCAATAACATTTAAAACTAGTGGAAAACAGAATATTAAGCCCCAATGCTCTGTTGAACTTAACGTACCTCCAGGAGTTTCTGTATCCTATTTAAAGATACCCATGCTTCGGTAAGGCCATTGAGAACCCATGGAAATGCATTTAATGGGGCTATCAACATATTCAATAATGCAATACTGGTAAAAACCTACAACAAGAGGAAGAAACATCACAACCCAGATGAAAGATTCTCCATTATCTTCAAATGGAACAGCATTAACAAAGCAAAAGAGTCAGGAAAAACAGAAATCAGTTAATTGATAAATTCAAAATCCTACTCACGGTAGCAGCGGTAAGTTTGTTTCCAAGAAGAGCGTACGTTGAAAAGGTAAGTATTGACATCAACACAGGGGTGGTAGCCCAAAAATACACACACAAAGCATCCAGATACTTTCGGTATTTCAGGTATTTTAATTCTTCATCACGGCACACTAGCCAAATTGAGATAAATGAGTAATAACTGTGAAATAATGTAATTTTTATTTTTCAATACTTGCTACATACCATTTATCTTATTTATGAAATTATTCTCCCAAACATGAAATTTCAGGACAGTAATTCCTTTCAAAACCTCAGCCATCATTTGCACTCTTTTATCTTTACTAGCCATCATTTTTGTACTGAGTTCTCCTGTAAAAAGAAGTCATAAATAGCAAAAATTTCATCTTTTTCTTCACTTTAAAATACCAACATTCTAAATTCCAAATCAGACTTTCATGCAAAATCTTCATAATGATCAAGGGTCTACAAATTATCTCCTTTTCCACTTATTATTCACACAAGTCTCAAACAGAGTCACAAACAAGTTTATAGTAAATTACAGTATCTTAATAATACCTTGAATGTTTTACAATTCATAATTCTTTGAAAAATAGACGCATAATTAAATTCGCATTCAGATAAAATGTACTTGGTACATGATACTTGGTACTGGGCAGGTTATCAAATCGTAACATTAATATTATTTTTCAAGAGTTTGTAACACTCCACCAAACATATGAAATAGTCTTTCAAATACTTTGTATAATCATTTTTGAAATATTTCTAGAATTAGAGTGAGTGAAAAATATATATATATATAATATATATATATATATATATATATATATATATTATATATCATATATATATATATATATTATTAGCATGATGTACAGTTTTTTTCAAAGTATTAAGTTTCAAAGTAACTTTTCTAAACTTAAAAAGACAGAGTGTAGTAAGTAGTTAATGGGGTCTTTAATGGCAGCAGAAAGCGCATATATATATATATATATATATATATATATATATATATATATAATACTATATATATATATATATATATATATATATATATATATATATATATATATATATATATATATAAGACCCCATTAACTACTTACTACACTCTGTCTTTTTAAGTTTAGAAAAGTTACTTTGAAACTTTAATACTTTGAAAAAACTGTACATCAGTGCTAATAACGACAAATAAGTTGGTTCCAACGGAATACTAGAATAGATACAGGAAGATTGTGCAAATAACTTTTTTCTAGCACTAAGCATTTTGTTCAATAATTATACTGACTCAAATACTTTTCTCAATACTTGGAGAAAAAGTTTATATAATGCCAATATTTATATCTGGTAATAAAATAAATATAGAAAACTAGAGAACATTTTTTATACCGTTACAAAAATGTTTGAAAGTCGAATACTGGATTATTTGAGACCACAGATTGACCACACATTATCAAAGTTCAGTAATTGTTTTCCTGCTTCGTCAAGTACTTTTCATGCTTCTAATTCTGTGCATCTCTTCATGAGGGGAAGCATTGGTTCATCAAATAGCACATGGAAGGAACTGATCATAGATCCATTCGTTCGCTGGCCCGCTCATGAAGTGGGACCATCTCGTTCTCTCACAACATTCACAGCTCCTCTTCTTCTCGATAAGGAGGAGTTGGCACTGATGACCTCCCACTCGGTTCCAGATGGAACCATTTTCACTGTTAGAGTATTTGGCTGCTCCGGTTGAGATGATTGAGGAAAAGATTGAGCTACATGAACTATCACATAATCTTTTGCTAATAGTCCATCACTCAAACTACTAGCTTCATCTTCACTGTTCCTTCGCACAAAATCTTCATCTGAATCGCTTACATCACTTCCAGACTTGAAATCCGAATTTTCTAGCATATGGGTCAACTTGTCAACAGAAAGACCAATTGAACCTGACATTACGATTGCACACACAACATTCTGACAAGGAAACGAAAATGAGAATAGAAAACGGAAAGAAACTTATCACAGATTGATACACTGAAACTTGCGTTTGTTTCATTCTTTACATTCCAGTAAGGATACAATAGTCAAATCAAGCAAGGGAACAATTATCATTTCTATAATTGGTGTAAACTGTACAATAGATATTGCATCATTCCTGGAGAAAAGGGATACCTTGGAAAATTGCAATACAGTAGAACCTTCATGATGATGAAACGATTAGACCAAACCAACACCAATCACGTCCAGAATGCGACACTTCTACTAATGAAATAATATGGGTGTCAATATGACTTCTGTTCAAGGAATATCACATGATAAAACAATAAAAAAGAATAATTTATACATTCACACTATGTCATAAAGAGAATATAAAATGGGGAAAAGTCACAATATTTGAAAAACACATTTAAAAACTGAATTTACAATTGAAGAAACAATTGATGTAGATGTTATTTTGACCACCATTCTAGTATTAAGTCACTAGGCACACCCAAAATCATGAAGTAAAATTTTAGGCATACTAACAGCAAAGAAGTGACTTTACTTGACTTTCACTTATATCAAATTTTTTCAAGTTATTTCAAATATGAATGTTGCAGGTTTTCATTTTCTATTTAATTCTTTTAGTATTAAAATAGATTTATCATCCAATTTTCTATTTCTTGTTATAGTCACTACATTCCCCTACTTTAAATTCAAATTATATATTAACTGAAGTTTCCAACGATCTATTCATATTACGTTACTTAAAGTATTATTCTACTAATTCTACTCGTACAGAGTTTGCCAACCAATCTATATTACGTCAGAGTTGGGCATATTTGATGTTTTGTGGATTGATTATAGCATTCTTACATTAGTAAGTGTTTATTTAGTACATATTTGAATGTAAATTTCTTATTGATATTACATTATATTTTATATTGAACTATAACGGCCAAACATTGCACTTTTAGAAATTAAATAATTAATGTCAGAAATATATCTGGTGAAACTGATTATGTGAAATAAGGTGCTTGTAAAGGTAAACTTCAGCTCCGTTGCTCTGGTCTCTCGACTTCCGAACTGAAAGTTTTTGTATTAAAGAAAACCAAGCTTCATTATTGTTGTGACAAATGTGAGGCATCTTCTGGAATTTGGAACATTTCATGAAAATGGAAATTTGACAATGGAAATTTGAACATTTTTCTTAACAGATTAAATCAGAAAATTGAGTTTTTGTAAGCTACTAATGATTTACTTTTAGAACAAATATGTGAACTCAAATATACTAAAAACCACGGGTCAGGGCTGTCTATTTCCAAGACACTGAAGAAATGCACAGAGAATTTTTGGATAGAGAGACACATTTGTTCCACTTTACATTATTCAATGTTGAGAAAGCTCAGGTAAAGGTTTCTTCAAAAGTACACAAAGACCATGATATTCTAACTACTAAATACATCTTTACTATGGTCACTGATATCAATTTGGGTGAGTTTTCTATGGAGATTAGGCTCAAAAGACAATGGTATACGTGACCATTGAAAGACTATTGAAAGTCATATTGAAAATTCATTTTTTGGTTCTAAATATCTTGAAATTCAAAAAGGATAATAAAGGTACCGTAAAAATCTCCGCAGATCATACATTGAAACACTGGGAACACTTGAAAAAGTTACTTGCTCAGTTGAAATCTGATGAAGAAAACTATCACAGGCAGAAAATTGATGTATAGAAATGGCATTTCTTATATTGCTGATCTTATATTTCCTTTATATTTCCAATTCCAACCCAAATGATGTTACTCGAAATAACATGAATAAACAGGTAATCCTCACAAATTTCAATTCTATACCAAAATGTTATAGAACTTCAAACCAAATTATCCACCTTGAGCAGAACTACTTCAGCCTATGAATATCATGATGTGATAATTTTGACAGAAACATGGCTTCAAAAGCATTTTTTGGATGCTGAGCTTGATTTTCACACTCACAACGTATACCAACTCGATCGGAATCCGGATAGAAGTATTTATCAATGTGGAGTCCTAATCACAGTAAATCACATATATAAGTTCCTTGATTTTCATTGAAAACTCTAGTGTTGGAAATCTTATTGTTCTTTTGAAATTTGATACAGAAATTTATATCATTAGTATGGTTATTTCCTTCCTAAATCTTCAATTGTTTGATATGTGGCTTACACCCAAACTCTTGAAACTTTTTTTGATAAAAATCCTTTAGCCGAATTCCTGATTGTGATTATAATCAACTGACTATCAAATAGACCACTGAAAATGGTTTCATACATTGTTTTTCTTATCTTCCTAGTTTTGTTACTCAAAATGGGACATTACAAAATATTTTGTTATAAATAAAAGCATTATTTATGATGTTTAGAGAATTTTTTTCCATTTTATATTAAATGCTGCGTCATTGGCTGAGAGGCCAACGTTTCGCCAGTCATGTTGACGGCTTCCTCAGGGCAGTCGCAGTGTTCCTCACTGCCACGAGGAAGCCTGCAACATGACAGGTGAAACGTCAGCCTCTCAGCCAAGGACGCAGCGTCACCCAGACAGACAAGAAATCCTCAACAAAATTATTCATTTTCTTAGTATAATACATCAGGACCAAGACCAAGTAACGACAAAAAAGAAACCATCAATTATTCTTGCATATAAACAACAAAGATTGGAGTTGACCACGTATATCAAATGGCTGACAATTACACATCATAGAAGCATACTCATCAATGACCAATGAGGTTATCCAATGTCAAGATGGATGATGCTGCTTTGAATATGTATGTAATCTTCACAAAATGATTCAATACAGACGTCAGTGGGGTAAAGGGGTATAGAAGAATTTCCAGAAGAATTTTCCACGCTAATTTAAAACTATGATTGAGAAACTCCAATGTACTCAAAAGAATCCTAAATGTTCTTCAAATCTTCAGGATTCATAGGAACAAAAGTTAGAAGTCCTATAGATTATTTCCAAAGAAAATAAAGAGGTAAAGCAATTATTTACAAGTGTTAATATCATTGGAAAATTGTTATAAATCCTTTCTATCAATGTCATTACTTTCTTTCCAGGTGCTATTAATGCCTCTTGGAAAAAGTCAAAAAACAAAATGCATTAAAAGTTCAAAATACAAGTTTATTTAATAACAGTCATCATTCATTACTTCTTTATCCCAGCCCCAAATTAGTGTTTTATTTAGACTCCAAAGCCCACTAAGTGGAAGTCGCAAAATCAAAGCTCTGTGCATCGAAGGGTTAAATAAGATTTTTGAAGAGCAGGAAAATGTTTAAGTCGACAGAGCATATGATTTTTCAACAAAATTATTTCCAGACTACCACAGCAAATCTTTTTGTAGAACGTAAATGGCTGTCTGTACTTCTTTTCAATGAAATTTCATAGAATAAGGCCAATAATAAGATAAGAAATTGCGCTTTTTGTGTGTGGTGAAGTAAGTTGGTGGGATAGGCACTATGACAAAAGAAATGCAAAACTATCCAATTTCTTTAAAAGTAGATGTTTGGATTGTGAAAATATTAAAATTCCAATAGAGTACTCTACATCAAATAATTATCAGACCATATTCTTTCAGAAAATGTTAATCAAAGCAACATTCACAGAATCATGCTATTAAAAATTCAATTCAATTAAAAAACAATACACTACTTACCAATTTTAGATGCTAAAAATTTGTTGATTGGAATCAAAACAACAGTAAAAAGAACACCAGCCAGAAAAGCATAGCCCACTTGAAGATAAAGTAAATACAGTGTCACAGCAATCTGTAAAATGATATAATCAGAAATAAATGTTGAGAGATACCACAGCTCTTAATGATTTTAAAACAAAAAGAAGCCAACTCAAATTTTGCAAAATTTGCAAAGTACAAGAACAAAAAAACATTATACACATTTGCAAACCATACCTATTATTATTCAGATAATATTTTCTCTTCATATTTAATTAAGGAAAGTTGAATTTCAGTTTCTCAAAAACATTTCAAAGTTTCATTATAAGAATAAAATTGCCTTATTTCACCAATAAATAATTCCACAACTGAATTCATAAAAAATAACTTAATCAAATAATATTTATTAACTCTCCATATCCAACTTCAGCAGTTGACATATATTTTTCCAGTATTATTAAAGGAATACCATCTTAATGGTAGTTAATAATATTAACTTTTGCTAATAACAGCAACTTCTCAATAATTTCAGGCCTCTGTGTTTAAGTTAAAAATTGTCCTGTTTTGTTGTGTCAAAATGGTGAAAAGGGCAAAATGTATAAGCATTTCTAAAGAAGTAATACTAATTACTGAAGCAAATCCTGGATAATCTTGGTCCTGGATAATTATGAAAAGAAATTAGAATGAATTTGTCCATATAAATGCTGAAACTAGTAATAAGTTGGCAAACTCTAAAACGACCATAATAACATAACATTTAAAGGCCACCAAGCGCAAATACTATCCTCTCTCTGAGCTCACGAGCCTGTACATTTGTCTTGTGTTTCTTTGCAAATGTTATAGCTTCCACAAATTGTTTCCAGCTGTGTTGCAAAACATAATTTTTTTCTCCACATTTCTACCCAATTATGTTCACAAGACCATACCCAAGAAGATAAAATAAAAATTCAATTAATGTAAAAAATTATAGAATAGTCATGTCTGGCTATAAAATGAAGAATGTGAGCATAGTATGAAAATAATCTAGAGATGAGAAAAGGGAGACACTGAGAGGCCTGAAAATATTAAAACCACAATTTCAGACAAAAAGTAATGTGAACTCTACTTAGATACATCTACAAGCAATCTACAAACTGGTTGTGAAAGGTAGAAGTAAAAAGTGTATGATAACAGTAAGAAATAAAAAATGTTTATAACACAAAATATAGATAATGATAGGTAGAATAAAAAAAACACTTAAATAGTCTTTCTAAATCTTGCAGCATGAAATTCATATCTCTTCCAATAAATACCAAATCAAAAACCATATTTACCTGAAAAGGTATACTCCAGAATGCATGAAAACTAGGACAGGCATTAACAATTCTGTCAGTATCAGTACTCATGAAGTTCACAATTTCTCCAATGCTGAAAATTAAACAAGTATACAATATTTTCTTGAAGCACTAGCATGAATGATGAGTAATACTATTGACTTACCCAAACTTGTTTAGAGATGTAGTGCTAACCATTAACGTCTTTCGATATACAATACTCACTATAGCTCCACGAATTTTCAGACCCACAGTTGCCATTAAAAAGTTAAAGTGAGCATTGCATAATGCACCTAACAAAGAAGTATAACAAATTAGGAAAATAGAAAGTATTCCATTCAGCTTTTATATTTTAACGTACAAAAACACATTGAGTCAAGCTGATTGACTCTATTGAAGGCACTTGAAATGCTTGCTCTCCTAAAAAGCTAATATCTAATTATCTAATTTCCATATAAACTAAATTAAATTTTAATTTTAGAGAAAAAGACAGTTAATACTTAAAATGAATCTAAAAGTAACTGCATGTGCATCTGCGCATGGCTTTAATCTTACAAATATAATGAACTTGTTTTGAAGTGTAAACATTGTCTGGAAACTAAAACTGAAAACAAAACATTTGACAAGGAACTTATTTCATAATTTGGATAACCACCAAATTCAAAAACTCATCCACCAGTTTTTCTCATCCCCCCTCCTCCCATTCCATTTAATTTTTTAACATTTTTTTTTTGTTTGTTTGTTTGACAATTTTTCTTACAATTATGAATTTAGGCTCAGAAAGTTGCATTTGGATTCATTAATTCATATTTTAAATTGGAAACTATTCTGGTGCAAGTCAAATAACATATTCTCTAGATGAGAATAATTTATTTTCCTGGTAAAGAAAGAAGTCTAGAAAAATATTATTTCATCATTAAAATGCAGCGTATCAGCACAATGTCCTAATCAATTTAATGATTTTTCAAGGTTATATAGCTTCTTAATATCTCTTAAGTTTTCAACAGTTGGCCACTGAATAATCATAACACAGTTTAAATATATGCAATATTCTCTATATCAAAATATTGGTAGATCCTGATGCAAAAAAATGTTATATAGTACCTAATTATTCAAAAATATATAAATATAGTAAACTAAACATGTTTATTTTCCCAAATACATATATAATAGTGATTTTTGGAATGCTTGTAACTCCAAAATGGGAACATGAATACTATAGACTGGTTTCAAATGTGAACATAAATTTAAAGGTTATAAAGCAATAGTTTAAATAACAAATAATCCTTAAAATATAGCCTTTTATATTGACATTTTATAATTTTTCTTATTTATCAATGTAATCTTAGGGCAATAAATGCAAATGATTAGTACAAACCCACAAATGTAGCTCCAAATAATCCAGCGGCATATGCATAACCATCTTCTATGTTTTCAGATTTTGTTTCAATGAAAGTGATAAGAGCATTTAGAAGCAATGGTCCGACAAATCCTGAACAGTCAGCAATAAATTTTAGTATTCCAATTCCATAAAACTGAAGACCAAAGCATGAATGAAGAGCTCGCAACAAAGTTACTTTTCTCCTTGGTATTTTTCTGGAATACATTGTGGTATGAGTATCAGGATGACTGGCAGGGCCACTATTAATGCTTCCATACCAACCAGCTGAAAATAAAATAATTTCTCTGGCTCACAAACTTCACATTCACTTGAACATGTGTGACTACATTCTCTTCATTACCACATGTTAGAGTTTGTGATCTTGGCTAACAGAAAAAATGAGTTTTTAAATCTCATCAGTAAATTTAGTAAGTTAATTTTAATATAAAATATTTTCTGCATATAAAAACATTGATTTTTAATTTTTGAAGGAAAATTAATGACTTTTTCGAAAAGGTAGAAACTTGTTTTTTTAATATATTTAACATTATTAAATTACAAATTTGTTGTCACAATAAAAGTTTATGACCTGCATTTAACAAACAAAAATCAGTTCAAAACCAACTGTTTTATAAAACTCTTGCAGAGCAACGCTCATTCGATAACATTCATTAACTGAATAAACAGCTTAAAACTTCAGATTACCAGGCAGTTATTTGTATCCATTGATATCTTATTGAACATTGACATCTTATAAACAAAGAAAAATTTTAAACATATTTTATTTATTATTAAATCATTGGACAAAAGTTTAATTGACAATAACTTTTGTTATAATGCAAATATAAAAATAAATGCGGGTTCTCATTTGTCTCAAGCAACTTTCTCACTGTCAAAATCCAAAGACTCAGTTTTCGAGGTGGCCCTATTTTACAAATTCTCACTACGAGAAGTACTTTATATCAAAATGATATTTTCCTCTGAAGTCAAATATGTGTGTAGCTTAAATTAAGAGGTGAAGTGAAAGAGCCACTTTGACATCCTGGGTCACTTACTTGTAACCCAGAAAACAGAAACACAAATACAAAACAATGGGTGACAAAGCAAAGGATACACACTCAAATGAAAAAAAAGTAGAAATATATTTGAGCCGCTAATAGTTATAGGGGTATAATTCTAAAATGTATTATAAAATACCATGTTTCAGGAAAGATATTGCAACTACAAACTACACTTGAAGATATTTAAAGAAATTGCAACTGCACACAACAATTAAATGACTTTTTCGAACAATGATAATTTAGCAATCATTTGCCCCTTTTCTCTTGCTAAGTTACATCTAATTCTCAAAATGACTTACTGTCATGGTATTTATGTTACTCCAAACATTTCTCTTACCTGTATTATTTTGTTCCTGGTGTTCTGAATTTTCATCACAATTCAAAGAGTACTCAAGCTGATTACTTAAATATGCAGGAGTTAAATTCAAAGGAAGGTCATGTAAATCATCAGGTTGATTTAGTTTGCCTTTCACACCTTTGTCCATTAAAGGATTCACCCATATAAAAAACATTCTAGACAGAAACGACCATCCTTCCAATGCCACCCCCAAATATAAAGGATCATCTTCTTCTCTAAAACGACTGTATGAATGAACTCTTGGAGACCCTACAAAAAAGAATCCATACATTCCAAATTAATTAATTAGTTAGATTTTGTAATTTGTTTAAAAAACATTAATTTTTAATGAACACATGAAAAATTAATTAACTTTCCAATTCATACCCAACAAGGCTTGTTGTTCAGGACTGAAGTCTTGCTGTTGTGTTCTGCCATCACATAGTAAACAAACACCATAAATACACTGAAATACTAGTACTGTAATACTGATCCCATAAGACAATTTCATATATTCTGACATGGCAGGAACAGCAATATTTTGCCAACAGTAGTACAATTGAACAGACATTATATCAACCACCACAAGTGTTGTCCACAAAATATATATGACAATTTGCCCTCCTTGTGCAGAGTTTCCACCCCTCTTCACAGTACAAACATAACAAAAGTGTGATAACCAAGTAACAGATACAACTAATGGCATGAAATAATCCACTACATTTAAGGCATGAGGAGTTTTAGTAACTCCAATAAATAATTTTATTAATGGCAGCATAGCTAATATAATTGTTGCAATTTTACGGGTTTGGAAAGCATAACTTGAATTTCTCAGGGCAGGGTATCTGCTACGAAAACCAAAATGATAAGATGATAATATTGCTAAAAAAATTAACACTGGAAGATGCAGGCAAATTTCTTGAAAACACAATCCAAAATTGTGAATTTCTGGTGACCACACAACAAAACCATTTGGTCCACACATTACTTCCCAATCCCAACCCAAAGTATCTTGAATATTTTCTTTCCATTCCGGTTTCATTTTTGAAGGTGAAGAATCATTCACACTCATCTTTGGCAATTGACAATACTTGGCACAGAACTTTTACGCTGAAGAACACTTGTAACTTGAGATCAAATCTAGTACTTGACAGTTTTTTATATCTGGGCAAAACACTTTCCGTATTTCACTATAAAGCAGTAAATAATTAATGTCAGTGATCAATAACAACATATTATAGTGATTTAATTATTACTATAACACAATCACAATTCAAATCGGTACGTTTCAACTGTGTACCTGTCACGTAACTATTTCACAAATACCTCCAGCCACCATGATCGGCATGGCAGCACATGACAGTACTTATTTCCCCAAATTTAGGAAACACAATATATAAAGGCACATTGTCTGTGGTTATCAAAAGCGCCGTTGGGTTCGCGCTTTAATACACAGGTTACCATAATATAATTTATAATGTAATTGTTTTAAATTCATAACGTACTTGTAATTACGAAGGTATAGATTCATAAAAATATTCCAGAGAAAATGCAATATGGTCATCTACCTTTCTGATTCCTTGCAAATTGCATGTGGAGTTCCGCAGAGATCAATTTTAGGCCCTATTCTACTCCTACTATACGTAAACGATATGCCCTCGACGATTAGAAACGGAAGAACAGTTCTCTTTGCGGATGATACGAATATTCTTTGCAGTGAAGAAACCGGTAATAGTGCAATAAAAGATATTTCAAATTGGTTTCGTAATAAAAAATTAATAGTAAATGAAAATAAAGCTGTTTCAATGCAGTTTTCCATTTCAAATAAACAGCTATGCACAACACTGAAAATGAACGGCATGCCATTGACTGGTGTTAAGGTAACATTTTTAGGTCTTTCACTTCAGTCAAACCTTAAATAGAACGTCAATTTAAATATTTTGAACACTAAATTAAGTTCTTTATGCTACGCTTTCAGAATTCTTTGAAATTCAGTCAGCCTCCACACTGCTCGAGTATATTTCGCGAATGTTCATTCCCGCCTGAGATCTGGCATACTATTCTGGGAAAATACATCTTATAGTTTCCAGACTTTTAGATTACAAAAACGAATTGGGCGAATAATAAGCAAATCCCACCCAAATGATTCTTGTAAGCCTCTTTTTATTCATCTAGGTATTTTATCATTACCTTGACTCTTCATATATGAATCAGTGGTTTTTGTCACAAATGACTTACTTCAGGGCGGAAATATATTTTCAGCAAACGCCGTTGTCTGTAACTACAACACTCGATGATCATATTCATCAGGTGACAGTATCACCAGCTCACTACAAAAATTTCACATATAATATATATATATATATA
>BOPP01000291.1:684310-735089 GCA_017312745.1 Gryllus bimaculatus | reverse complement strand
GAGGGAGGGAGAGAGAGGGAGGGAGAGAGAAGGAGGGAGAGAGAGGGAGAGAGAGAGCCTCTTCCTCAGCATAGGCGAAGCCTGCGTCATTTCTTATTCCGCATGATCACAATAGCCCAAGCCTCATTCTCCGCTTCGTGAGCCCATTTACCACCGTGTCCTCTTCAACTCCCGACCACATCATAAGTTTAGTTCGTGATTTTTCTGCGTGTGCAGGCATTCTTAAAGAGGTAATAAGAATTCAATGCTAATATCACACATTTACTAAACTGCCGAACGCTGTCAGACATTCTACACGTTCACAAATAGCCGCATTAATAGTCGTGAGTTTAAAACTCGAATAATGAAGCCCGTTTAATGCCAGAGTCGTAATAAAAGCGATGCCGGAATTCTTTTGACAGTCCACGTTAGGAGCAGAATAATACACTGTAACGCATATTGCATCATCTGACGGGATTCGCTGCGCAGATTGCGTCATCTGCCGGTGTCCCCTCCCCCCCTAACTGGACGGTTCCGGGCCTTTCGCGAGTCGCGTAGAGGTATTGCGCACTTTCCCGAAGGCTCGAGGCGAGCGCTGGCCAGGTGTAAATTCGACGATGCCGACGGCCGTCAGAGTAGTAGTCGGAAGTAAGCAGCCGCGAGTCAGTTAGTGTATGTAATCAGTCAAGTAGTAAACAGTCAGTTCGTCAGTGTATCTCAAGTGGAAGCTGTGCCGTAAAGTGTACATTGCGGTGAACAGTGGTGCAGTAGGGGAACGGCAGTCAGCAGTTTGAAGTCTGCAGTGGAAGCTAAGCTGTGAAGTCTGCATCGCGGTAAACAGCAGTGCAGTGGACCCTGGTCTGCGCAGTGAAGTGTGGTCAGCGCATTGGACCTTGGACAGTGCATTGGACTGTACGTTAGTGTAGAAGAAGTGAACTGTGTAAATAAATAATCAAGAGAACGGAGTCGTGTGTAAGAAAAATAATCAAGTGAACACAAGGACTGTGTAATATATCAGTAAATAGATCAAGTAGTTTTAGTGAATAATTGTTTACGAATAAATGTTATTGTTAAATATCACATATGTGTGAGTTTTAATTCACCTCGGAGAAACGTTACAATACTAAGAATCAACTAGACTGCAAAACAAAGAGACTGTAAAACAGTGGCGTCTCCTGAAAGATCGGGTAGGGAATGCGATATATGTAGCAAATAGTTTGTCAATGAAACACTGATTACCTTTACTATACTTGGGTTAGACTATTCTGTCCACGCGAAGCCTTGTCTTGAATATCTCACGATGGAATATCTCACGATATTTCGCATCGTTCTCACTTGTGCAACTAGATGTCGCACGACCGCCAGCACTGCTCGACATGGTCGCCATGATCACCAGCACTACTCGATGTCGCGATAATGGGAAATCTAGCGGCACGGCCGAGAAAAATGCGAGATACCGTGAGATATTCCATCGTGAAGACAAGCTCTGGCGCAAATACAAGATATAAAAACCCAAGTATACGTACTGAGACATGGTACTCAACTACCATTGTATAGTTACTTGATATCCAAAATTTGCATAAAATATCCAATAGAAATATATTTTATTATTAATGACCAGCAGGAACACAATATGTTACAGTATTTGGGCACAACAAAAAAAGAAGACACTAGACCCTAAGATGTCTCATTGTAGCCCGCTCGTTGTTTCCTAATCTAAATTCGTTGAGATATTAAGCTGTATCACGTTAGTCCCATCAATTTATCGCATTAGCTCCATCACGTGGGGCTAATTTGATACACACGTTTGATTTTTTTTAAAGAGTTGGGGTAGATTTTAAGTTATGTTTTACTTCCTACACGTCTTTAGCACCAAAAGGCACATATGCAGGTTTTTAATGTTTGCAACAAACGGTATAGAAGATACAGTGAAAGATTTGATTTCCTTTATCATAAAAGTTCCGATTGACTCTAATTCTTGAAAATTAGAATTGCAACTTTGCCTAGAATCTTGAAGAAAAAGTTATACTACTTAAGATATTTAACTACTTATAAGCAACTACCCCAGGCGAAGAAAATTTGAAGCTCTTGGACCAAGACCATATGCTACCGCGCCTGGAGGCCAATGAACGATATTATTGGAGCTGAGGCCTTGTATACCAGATACGTTTGTAGAATCACATTAGTCACGTGATTTGTAAGCCATATCTGCAATAGGCATTTTTCTCGAAGGACGAATGTCATTGGCCTTGCAACGGAATCGAACATACTGGACGGATACGACTCCCTTACGCGAAACCACAGTATTACAAAACCAGGTTCTGTAATCGATACAGTGGTCTGAAGCAGCCGAAGAGAGGCCATACCTTTGCACAAAAGAAATGAGAGATATGTACTGTAAATATTAGAAATCATGTAACCCACCGAATAACGAAGGGATGAACATCCATAGACGCTACGCGAAAAAGGGAGAGGGAAGACAGACTCCAATAGGGAGACGTAAAGGCCTTTACACACGGGCCAATTTGTCGGATCCACTGTTCGGACAACGAAATTGGACTCTCGGCTACACACTGTCCGACCAACAACCCGACTTTTCAGTAGTGCTCGGAGTTTCGAGAAAGCAATATCTATGCGAGCACAGTGATTGTCGACCTCGAAAATCTGGCCAAAATGAAAAAATCCTATTTAAAGATGTTTGTGTTCACATTAGTTTACTTTTGTATTCATCTTCAGAGCCCAGTTCGAAAGCTAACCACGTTCAACCGTGTTCCGTTACGGCAGCGAAAAATACCATCAGGTTATTAACATTTTTGACAAAGTTTTTGTACAAATATAACGCGAGTTAAAAGATTTAGTCCAAGGAATACTGAATATTACGTTAATTACTGAAGTGAAAAAAATAAATGAGAAATTATAAGAAAAAACATGTGTTATAGTACAAAATAATTCTACGGTCAAATTTGCAATTTTCTTGTATACACTACGTATTACCTTCCAAAATCACAGAAGTTGCTGCATCTCGCTGTAACTGCATTTCTGGCACGTGTTTCAATAAAGAAGTTTGTGTGTCGTTTAATAATGATCTCATGATATTGTATGAAATTTCTACTATTTGTAAATGAAAACAATTGCTTTTCTTTATGTTGCTTTCATTCTCATAATTATAGTCAAAATTCGATTACATTACCGATTTTGAAAAGAAAGTTGCATTTTATGTTTTATTTACTTTTCTGGCAAATTTGGCCCGTAATTTTATTTCCAAAATCCCCAAGTACCAAAGAACTTTCAATTAACAATTTGGAACAATGTTTCACAATTGAACAAGCTGTTTTGAGGTCTGGAATCACTGTAAGTTGGCACAACACTTCTACACACTACACAATTTGTCAGGCAATATGGAGGGGAATTGGCGGTCGTGTGGTTAGGACCAACCAACCGCCCGGCAAAAAATTATGTTGGACCACTTGCAGCACACGATGCAATTTGTCGAATTGACTGGCTGGTTGGCCCGAAACTTCGGTACGTTAGTAAGGACCTTAAAAATGGGAACTGTTGTGACGTTACAACTCTCTTTTGGGGTCTGCCTTCCCTCTCCCTTTTTCGTGCGTGACCTTGAGACGCCAAGTTAAAAAAAATCGAAGTGTAGCGAAATATGATCTGTCCGCTCTATAGTAAATCTATTCTTTGTCCAGCGAGAGAGCGAAGTGGATGTAAACATTGCAACTTGAGTTGGTAGTTGCTGATTGGCTGCGAATCCGCGATACACATTCTTGCTCGGGCTTGTTTAAGTACACGCGTAATAAAATAGTTTTGTACATTTCAAGTAAATGCTCCTAATATACGTTAGAAAATCAGATGTAATCAGATATAGTTGTATCGTAATGCCTCGATTCTCCCTCTTCTCTATCCCAGATCAGCGTCACGCCTTTAAATTTCTCCAATCATGATCAAGGTTCTTGTTCTGCGCCTTAACCTTACGACCAATTGACTATGGGGAAATTAGGTTCCTGTGCCTTCCAGCATGCAGGCTATTAAATTAATCCTACGCACGTGTGTGCCCTTTTAGCGTGCATAATTTTCCCTACAGAAAACTCTACTCTCGAAGCATCAAGCATGCTGTTGGTGTATGATAATCTGGGGAGCACTTGTCTCCCTGGCTAGCTGCCTTTCCCAGCCTCCGGAAGCTATTCTCGGACACTTTTTCCACAAAAGTTCTACCCCGATCAGACACGCGTAGGATGGAAAAGTTTTCTTTCTGCTTTTGCCGCGCGCTAGCGTACAGACGCAACCCAGAACACGGTGCAGCACACCACTTTCGTGCATAACAGGAATACAATGCATTTTAGAGCTTTAAAACCAGATTTTCGTGGCCCTGGGGGACACAGTTTTGGTTTTCTAGCCCCTAATCTACAAAATGAGGTTTTTTAGACGTTTTCTTCCGAGATTAGCGTTTAAGAGAAAGCTACTTTACTCTATATCGTCATTTGTGACTTGAAAAGAGTATTGTTAACAGTACATATAACTTCTAGAGGAGTTTGCTCTGTTGACCGTTGAGGTCATTAGACCAATTTTCGTGGGTGAGTTTCCTACTCATGCGAGAAAGAGAGAATACAAATGATATTCTAATTGGTGTGTCACTGATGTCAATTCACAACACTGTTCTAAAGTAATATGGAAATCAGTTATTGTCTTGAAGCCGATCTTGCTCAAAATACATTATTTAAAACTTTAAATTGTCATTTAAGAGTTGAATAAAGGTTTCAAAAATATACTATTGCAGTATCATTTATGTGCAAAAATGTGCGAAATTTTGCACTGATATTTGTTGTGAACTCATGAAACCAAAGCCAAACTGTTATTTTCGCTTCTATTTTCGTGTCAACCAATGACTCTTGCATACTAAGTCAAGATAGGTTTCGTTCCCGTTGAAAACTATAAGTCAAAATTTGTTTTCCAGTGTTATTTAACAACAAAATAATTGACCATTGCAGAAATCACGACCATTGACGAATAATAAAATTGGTTCACGGGATTGGTCAGTGTGGGTAAAGAAACAATTACTTATACCAAAGTTTCGAAATATTTAATTTCTTCATCAGGGCTTACTCATACTCACTAAGGTCAAACTTCATTTCCAGTCACCACACCCAACTCCACATGGAGTTGCTAAAGCACGTGGGTCCATCGCGCGACAACTCTGAATCGGGCCACGGGCCGAACCGCAAATAAATGAGAACTCGTGTGCACGCAAATGAATTGAACGCATGAAATTGAATGAATGAAATGAATGCAAGTTCTCATTCATTTGTGGTTCGGGCCGTGGCCCGAATCACACTTGTCCTACGATGGACCCACGTGCTTAAGCAATCCCATGTGAAGTTGTGTGAGGTGGTTGGATATGAGGCTTGGCCTTAATGAGTGCTAGTAAGCCCTGATAAAGAAATTAAATATTTCGAAACGTTGGCATAGCTAATTGTTTCTTTACCCTTACCGACCAATCCCGCTAACCAATTTTATTATTAATAAAATATTTGTTTTAATGACTTGAAATGTTATATTCACGAAAATTAAAAACCAATATTTTTACACAGACCTGCATGATAATATTTTTTTACTTGAGAAAAAGAAGTTCTTACTAAATCATTGTCAGTTTTTTACAGTGTGGTTCAAGAATTGTTTTTCTAATAATACAGTTGTGTGTAAATAAAATTCATTATGATTACATTGCTTTCCAAACTATTATGCTTTTCAATATCTTATTACTAGTGAAATGTAATAGTTCACCCTCCTCGTGCTTTCCCGCTCTCTTCGTGCTCCCTCGTACTTAAAAATTGTTTTTATTAAGCCTATTTTACTCTTCCACATAATACATTCATTGCCTGAGGCTCGAGTTCAATGGACGCTACTTTGGATTAGATATAAATCTCAGGAATGACCGTAACGGCGTAAATATCAGTGTTGTGATCAATTCTTTCTGTATTTGGTTGAAATTTTATGAAGCGAAGTACACATATATCGAATCTGGCGGCACGATGTGCATATGCCATTCGTCAAAGAGTATAGACACTAGAGTAGTCGTATAGGCATTGTAGGGAATGCGTGATCGTGCGAACAGAACTCGGGTTGCGTGACAAAAAAGGTACTAGGGTTTATTTAATCATGCACTTGACGTAAATCAGCTCTCCACTTTTTCATCTAATCGGGGGCTTGAACGTTCCCATAATGATATCACTGTAGGGACATTTTAGTTTTCTATTGGATAAAACCGCATCAACTTATTTACGTCAAGTGCACGAATAAATAAATCATACTAAACTGCAATTTATGCAATTCTGCCCCTGGCAGGTATCAATTATGGACGATTTCATCCAATCGGGAGCTTTGACGTCACAATAGTGACGTCACGACAGTGACGTCAAAACTGGCGATTAAATAAAACTTTTAACAACTGATACCTGCCAGGGGCAGAGTTGTCAAGATCGCAGTATACTTGCACTGGTGGGCGAGCAGACGTGGTAGCAGCTAGTCAATGATGACCAGATGATGTCCGTCAATAGCAGGCAGTGAGTTACACGTCACATGTTACCAAGAGGAATTAGTGACGTTTGTTTAGAATTTTGTCAAGAAAATGCCCTTAAGTCCAACGATTGGTAACTTTGACAATAGCTCATTGATGAGGTGTGTTATTTAACAAATGTAGATATCCCCATGTCAAAGACGTGATTTGACGCCTGTCACATTGTATGAGTATAACCTGTTTTTGGAAATGGCCAGCCCAAGAACCCGCTGTATTCTTGCTGAATTAAAACCTTTACATGATAATTCGGTAAGGTATTGCCACGCAATACAGTTCAGCGTAAAATATTTGTGATTTTTTTTTGAAACCTAATATTTGATTTCCAGAAATGTTTTGAATGTGGAACACACAATCCACAATGGGCGTCTGTGACATATGGCATTTGGATTTGTCTCGAGTGCTCAGGGAAGCACAGGGGCCTCGGGGTGCATTTATCCTTTGTCAGGTCCATCAGTATGGATAACTGGAAAGATATTGAATTGGAGAAAATGAAGGTATGTGACAGAGACAGATGCCCTGTTTCTGTCACGAGAATACATCAGTCAAATAATATTTTGTTGTAACTGTTCTGATGAGAGCTTTGTTGGTATGAAACATTCTTTCATTAGTGGTTGGTGAGCATATATTTAGCACTTTTACCTTGAAGTGAATTGTCTTGCACTGTATTCCTACCAACCCGACCCTTATTTGATTTCGTATTAGTTAATCTTGTGGGATTATTTAAACTTCCAAGTATATTGGTACTACATTGTATCATTGTATTATATCTTTGAAAATCTTGTTTTTTGATATTTGACAATATCTGCTGGGAATTTTAACATTCGTTAACTATATTCTAATATATAATCTGATGTGTCATATAATTTTTATAATAAATGCCACATTACATTTATTTTCATTGAAAATGCCATTATTCACTGTGAACATGAAGCTAAGAAGTATTTCTGTTTAACTACGTTTTTATGTGAAATTATTTTTTGTTTGCCTGTTTATATATTTGAAGTTCATGTAAATATTGAATTTGATAATATTATTTTATCCAAACTTTTGGCATGTGGAATTTTTAATAAAGTTGTGGGTAAAAATATCTTCCCTAAACAATATCACAGTAATACTTGTAATATTATTCCAAGTTTATTTGGGATTGCCATATAGTGAAATGTTATTAAGTATTGGCTAAACAGTAAAAGTTGTTGGCCTCCTTCATTGTGAGGTGCTAATTGAATTAACAAAAGAGTCGTAGAAGAGTGAGACATTGAGGAAATGGCCACATCGGCAGCCAATCTTTATACACCAAAAATTCTGTTTGGTTAATTTGCGATTTAAGACATCAATGCTGAGATTAAGATAATCAGTCTGACAAATATTCTCTGGGTCACATTTTCTTGTAGCCAAATCTTCAGAAACACTATTGGTAAGTAATGGTGTTTTGTCAAACTCTGAGAAAGAAGCAACATTGATTTGCAAATATGTTGGAGCTTGTTAAAGGCTTGTTTCAGGAAGTATTTGGTAAGGGACAGGTGATTAATTTATTGAGAATGGTTTGAAGTGTCAATGAAGGGAAAAACAAATTTTAAACCTGTAAAATATTCTTCACCTTCACGTAATTCTATTTGTCTATAGTTATTCCTTAATAATTGGAATTTGACTTTTGAGTTTATTTTAAAATATACCATTCGGATATTCGATTTCACTGTTAGGCAAATAAATAAATGTCTATAACACAATACTGACAGAAAGATGATTTGAATGTAAAAATTATTTATGTAATACAGTTGAAATGTAGTTTTGAAAAAGACTTGATGATTTTGTTGAAAGAAATTTCTGTAACATGTTATAAAGAGGTTAAAGAATCAATAAATTAAGGAATGAAAATTTAAATTCTATTATAAATTAGTATTGTATGAGAAAAAACAATATTGTTAGTTTTTATATACTGAGAACTAAGGAAGCAGTTATAAACTTCAAAAGACTGACTTCTTGATCTTTTGCACAGAATGGCAATAAAGGAATGAAATATTTAATTTTTTCATATGCACTATCCAGTATAGGTGGTAAGGCATTGTGTAGTTGTTGAGAATTTAACATTTTTACATTTAAAATGCATCTATCTGTATGTCTTTGTATGTTTAGTATTTGTTTTGCTTTTAGGTTGGAGGTAATCAAAGAGCAAAGGACTTTTTCAAGTCCCAGCCTGATTGGGATGAAAATGCACCACTTCAGCAACGATATAATACTAAGGCAGCTGCACTCTATAGGGACAAGGTACGTTGAAGTTATGTTATGTTTTTTTCTTCACAGTTATTTCTGTTGGGAGGCAAAAGATGCCTCTATTAATCTTTCAGTTTATCCTTAATGGCACTTTTAAGAAAAGAAGCATTTCTTATAAATTGAAAGAATGTTTACTTATTCCATATCTGATTTTAGGCAAATAAGTTCATTATATATAAATGTGGTACATAATCTTGATTTCTTGCAAAATTAAGATGCGTCAATAATAGTTACTTTGAGAATTCTTGGTTTCCTTGCTTATCAGAAAATGTATTATGCTATATTAAATTTAGATATGAATCATGTCTCAAGCTTGTCATGATAAGTAGATTTCATGTGAATGAATTAAAACTGAGGATGTTTGAAGATAATTCTTGAATTTGAGCTAGTTATTTGTAACGAAGATGAAACGAAGTTGACAGGAAATTTAAAATGAATAGGTGTTATAAATATTTAAATAAATAAATTGTAACAAATGTGCCCTTTAATTATATGCTATTGAAAAGCATGTAGACTTAGTTTCCTTTGAAGAAGATGGGAGAGTGGAAGCAGTATGTATGGTATAAGTTTTGAAAGTAACACTTAAGGAGAAGTGTTTGTAAATTTTGTTGAGAGTGAAAGTGGATAGAAAAAGAAAGAGGGAGGGGACATGAGACTGACATGAGGGACTTGTCTCCTCACCTAGTAAATGAGTATGAACCTTGACGTGAGGCAACTGAAAGAAAATAGAAAGTAGTGGAAGGTACTTCCAGCTTGAGCTTCTTTCAACATGCTTGCCTCCTTTGAGAACATGCTGGCCTGATGTCTGTAATATTTTAGGCAAATTGTGTTTTGTGTGAAATTTGAAGCATTTACAATAACTTTTAAACAATTGTGATGTCATAAAATATTAAAGTGGTTCAATAACTAAATAATGCTAGCGTTCATTAACATAAAACTTTGGCATATTTAATTCCTTGTAGAGTAATATTTGTTTTTCTCTGTGGATGTAGATAGTTCTTTGTGAACTTAAAGTTCTAGAATGGAAGAGAGTTTTTTTTTGTAAACAGTTTAGAATAATTGATAATTGATATGTGTCCAATGAAATGTGCTTTTTTCTAAAGTAATCAGTTAATTTATTATTGTTCTTTGTTCTACAAGCAAGAAAATTAAAATGCTTTTAGTTTACTTGCTTCAAGTGAAGTAAATTCCTAAGCATCGAGGCTCTATAGTTGGTTTCTGAAAAACTCCATGACCAGTAATGTTATCATTAGTGAATCGCTGATATGGATATTTTGTGGCCATGCAGTGACTGGCCAATAATGAGATAGTAGGGCATGGATAAACCAATGGCAAATCACATTCTTTCAGAAACCAGACCATAGAAATTGTATGTGGCATATGTCGTGACATGCTTTGTTTTTGTTAATATGTAGCCTTAGATAATGAGTTCTAAAATTGACTTCCATCAGTGTGTTGTTAATGTCATTAATTCAAAATAGTGTGCTCTTGATGTCAGTATTCAATAAATGTGAAGCAAGGTCTTACAACACCAGTTTTGTAGTTTTGATTTATGAAGGAGTTTTTAAAGATTTCTGGGCCTTTATTTCTGTTATCTGGGAAGTAATGGATTTATTAGTTTCATGTAGAATCCATTAGATTGGATTTAATTCTTCAAAATGTGTAAACATTACAAAGGATCATAGAGCAAATAAGGACATGTTCAGGCAGATTTATACATAGTACC
This sequence comes from Gryllus bimaculatus, assembly GCA_017312745.1. Classification (NCBI taxonomy): domain Eukaryota; kingdom Metazoa; phylum Arthropoda; class Insecta; order Orthoptera; family Gryllidae; genus Gryllus; species Gryllus bimaculatus. The sequence goes on along the minus strand of BOPP01000291.1, from coordinate 724,533 downwards.
ATATAAATAGGACAAACAACAGATATTTTACATTCAATCAAATTAATACAAAATATATCTACATTCTTAATACAAAAAGAAACTAGAGGTACTACAACAGTACACACTTTCTCACATTATTTGACTGCTAAGCAATATTAAACTACTGCAAAAGCGTTTTCAACCAGCAAAATTTTTTTCCTGCACTGAGACTCGGAACTCAGGTCCTCCAAGTTAACTCACCTTGCGCATAACCTCTAAGCCATGGAACCGCTGAGATGTTCTAACTTGGGGCAAAGCCTAAAAATAAAATTTTCTCAACCTAATATTCCCCATAACACATTTTTCGAAAATTCAGAGATCAACGAAAATTAAATCTTTACCGTTCTGTGAAGTGTCCTTAGTCTTAACTGTGAAAAGAATTTGAAGAGAAAGATTGGAATGGTTTTTGGGATCTCGTTCTTTTTATAATTAGCATTAATTTTAACCAGATATTGCATGATAAATACTTGTTTTTTCAAAAAATTGTACATTAGTTTTATTAAAGATCTGATTTTTTAGAACATATTTTGTTTAACCCTCAAACAGCATGGTAGGTTTCTATACCTCAAATGGTTAGGTTGGTTGAATCTGACCTGTGGTTGCATTTTACTTTTGTCAAATTGACAAGTATGGCAAATTACATCACAAAGGAATAATGTCTTTTGTGATTACACACTTAAAAAAACAAAAAAGTATTTCTGTGGTCACAAAACAAGGACGTTACACTATGTTGGGTTCTCTACTTAGAGATTTACTGCAATTTTTGAAAAATTTCATTTCCTTTTCTGTCTTTAGTCTTATCACAGAAATCACATCTTTCATCTTCTGGGAAATTAAATTATTTCTATGTCCTTTTCTTGTTCTCTTTCTGGTGCTTCTATCACCTTACAAATAGTTGACTGATGTTCTCTTGGTACATATGCATTTTCAGTTCTTTATTATGTTAGTGGTTTCATCAAAGCCAATGCTAATTTTGTTAAAAAATTTGAGTGAGCGTCATTCGAGTAAGAACTACTTTTGGGGTTCGATTAGTAAAGAATAAAACTATTCACTGCAGCAGCAATATCTAAAATCCCATAGAAATAACGCATGGGCCAGCGCCTACTCTTTCTTTTCATTATCTTGTCATGACAAAGTTTGTCCAACCTCCACACCTCCTTTTGTGATGTAGAATTCTGTCACTTGTCCAGAAAATGCATTGAAAGTACCAACAATACTTTCTTGGTTTTCTTGTGTGTATAAGACACCACCATTTTGTCCTATTGTTACAGAAAATTTGACAACCCCACTGGCAGGGTCGTATCTAGGTATTCAGGTGCCAATGGCAAACATGGAATTTGTGCCTCTGTCAGGATACTTCAAATTAGGGTTGTTGTTTGTTTTAGTGAGTATACTCCAAATAGCAAGTGCCATGTCTCCCATACTGTAGATACGCCTCTGCCCACTGGTGTGGATGACAACATCAAAGGAGGAATGTGTGGTTTATTTTTCTTTAGGGTACTACCAACAAAAGTCAGTTTTTTTTTCTCAATTCTTCAACCAATTCTTAGGAAGAAAATCAATTATCGATGGTCATATTTCTTTTACTTCTATTTAATGATTCTGTGAGCTGCAATACATACTGTGCTGGCAAAGGTAAATCCCCCCCCTTTTTTTTTCTTGTGTTAGTGGCCTTCATATGGAATGCCATGAAGTAAAATGTCCTTGTCACAAAGTGAAATTATCTTCAGCTCATCAGGTTTTGTGGGAATGTAAGTTTTGAATGGGCATATCTCAAGGAAACTATGAAGTGTTTCATCAACTGTGTCATATTCAGTAGGGCCTGTAGTATTTTGCACAGATTTTTTACAAAAGTATTCCAAATGTCCGGAAATAATAAAGAAAAAAAAGTCAAGTAGTCTTCGAATTTATCTCGTTTCTCTATCACCCAATCTTTTTTTGCACGTTGTGCTTCGAAAAACAGGTGGACCATGTCACTATCATTTAAACCTCTTTTTTTCAAAATGTCACTCGTAAATAACAATTCCATTTAGACTTTGATCTCCAAAGCATTAGTAGGAGATAAGTACCACCGAACCAAAATAACTGCGTATTGTTTCAATTTTTCAATTTCTTTGTTAGTATGATTCACGACTGTACAGTGTGTACCATTTTTATTCGTACCCTGATATTTTTTAATGCACAATAATTTTTCTTCAAACATTTCAAATGGATATTGGTAATTACACTCGTTCATGTGACGTAAAGTTAATTTCAGAGTATTTTTTTGTTTTTTCAAAAATTACACAAATGCAAATGTTTTGAAAGATCTCTCACGCTGTTGATATGCACATTTCCAGCAAATTGGTAAACTCTATTGTATTTATGAGTGAAAGTACTTAAAATGACTTCAAAAGAAGTTTTTCGAAAAATCAACAATTTTCTGTGCAAAGAGCTTTAAATTTCGAATTTACATTTTATCGATGGCATAATGAACAAGACTGTTTACAATAATATTTTAAAAACAAATGTCAAAGAAAGTGTAGCCAATGGCACAAGAAAAATCGGAATTGCCATCTGTTTATATCTTTCAATGCAGCAATGACAACAAACATACTGCAGCAATTAATAAGGAATGGCTAATTTGGATCTTTCCAAAACAGTCGCACACTCTTCCACAATCACCTGTTTTTAATGCAGTCGAATATTTGTGGGCCTTGTTGAAATCAAAAATAAGATAACATAATATTTCATCTAAAGAAGACTTAAAGAAATTTTTTTTGGAGGAGTGGGAAAACGTTAGACTGGAAGTTTGCTAGAGTCTGGTATTAACCAGACTTCAATGCAGTGAAGATGCCTAGCCATTATGAAGGCAAAGGGGTATTGTACAAAATATTAGATCTTTGTTGTTTTATAACTGTTTTCCTGAGAGTGTTACTAGTGTTTTTATTATCAGTTATTAGTGTTCGAACAATAATGATTCGAAGGAAAATGACACGTTTTTGTTTATTGAAATGTCATTACTTATTTTATCTAATTGGCATGTTTTCATTTGGTGAATATACTAGTTTATTTACATAAAATCTTTTAACATGGAGTATATATCCAATATTCATTCAAACTATGTTTTGGATATCATTTTATTTCCAAAATATTGCTGTATGAAGAAAACTGGTAGATACTGTATCTATCATTTCGGATGTAATAAAGAGAGAAAATAACAGCAACTCATTCACTATTCCTCAAGCTTCACCTTCAGGCCCAGACAAATGAATTACAATGTTTGCTGCGCTTGTCTTTGAAAATTTACCTATCAAAAGTTGGTTTGTCCAGATAGTTTTATTATCCGTGCCCAAATCGAAAACCCTGTCGGTCACCAGTATGTTCCTTGATTCTCCACTCTACTTCCCATGAATCAAAAACGTCTTCGTTATGTAAAATTTTGTTAGCCTATTCAGAGGAAGATTTTGCAAGTTCATTGCCTAATTGATCTGTCTCATCACGCATTAACTCAGCTAAAATCACCTCTTTCGTTGCCAAATTTCAATTGAAATCCATCACAGAGTAACTAGATGAAAGAAAAAAATATTTATCTAAAGTTGAACATATATAACGTAAATTGTAAGGTGGGTCGTGTCCAACCCTGCCAGGAGCACGCCTCACTTCAAATACTATCAGTACATAATACATACTTGCATAATGTAGTTGCTACGTTGTCCTGGAAAGGAATGAACCAGAGGGCTCCTGAGAGCACGTGACCTTAGGACGAAAAGTGTGTAAGAAATGCTCTTACAACTCTCCCACAGATCACATCTGCCTCAAACCTTACCATTAGAGGGTTAAGGGGAAAATATCTATCTTCAATTTTGTAGTTCTGGATGGAGAATACAACTATATAAACTCTCTCTTTTAACCTTAATCTAAATAATCGTACACTAAGAATACCACAAAAACAGTTAATTCTTGTGCATACAGTAATTATGTACCTAAGAATACAATTGAAAGACGTATACATTATTAATTCTATCATTTTGCAACTAAATAATCTTTTTCGTTTTTGGACATTGAAATAGTTGTGTTCAAATACACTTTTTGAATAAAAATGTATTTTTTGTTCAAGAGGTTTTTAAAGTTATTTTCATGCAATTTTCCTTCTGGTTGCAGATTTCTACTCTTGCACAAGGCAAAGAATGGGATATAGCGTGTTCCCCTGCACAAAATTATGTCAACAAATTGAATGGAACTGCAAGTAGTAATATAAAGAGTTACACAAATGATTCTAATTATAGTGGCAGGAGTACTACTGAAAACGAGGGATATCAGTCTGGAGGTGGTTTTCAGAGTTTTGAGTATCAACAAAATGTAAATGATCAAAAAGAACTGTTTTTTGCTCGCAAAGAAAGAGAAAATGCCATGCGGCCAGAGTAAGTATATTCTTGTTTTGTGTTACTTATTTGGAACATTTGGAATTTCTATAACTATTGGAATTTCCTTTGGAACCATCTTTCTTCTTCAGAAATTTTAATATAAAAAATTTCTTGATGTAAATCTTCCTTTTTTGCGTTATCAATGTTTTGGTGTGATTTACTTTAGGAGGAATACTAGGTGGTGTGTAAATGTGTAGTAATTTATACTTGCTGCTAAAGGGTAAAAAAATCGGTGAGCACTACATATTTACACATCAATGATTAAAATAAGTTGGTATGGCTGAGGGTTGGACTTTCATTTGTTAATCAGATTAAATAGTAGTTCTTGAAGGTTTGTGGACATACGCTTTAGTAACAAGCTGCCTTGAGCAAGAGATATTGTCAGCAGTGCACTGTTTTGATCGAAATTCATAGAAAAGTTCAGTTATAATATGTGAACAGTAGCTGTGAGAGATCGGTGAATGAATGGTAAATTATCAAGAACAGATAAAATCACCTTTATTTAATTCTACTTATTCAGATTGCAGTCTGATATTTTAGTACTTGAGAATTTGTTAAGTTTTAATACTTTGAAACTTGATATTGTGAATATCTTGGCAGAGAGAAAATTCCTATCATGACTAGCATCACTATCTCAGTCGTTACTATCGTTTGCACAGTTTTCGACAAAAATTACAATTTCTGGAAACGGTGCATTAAATTGTTGTGCGGCATATGGCGCTCTCATTGAAACTGTTGAGGATATATAACCATGTTCTTCCTCCCTTTGTTAGGAGTTGAAAATGAAAACTATTCTCCCAATTCAATAGAATTAGTTTCTTTTTTAAATCCCCAAATAGATCTTTTCAAAACACCTCTAGTAGCGACCTTTTTATCACATTTTGCTTCTCTCTTCATAAATTGATATACTTTTGCAACAACTTCGTGCATCTGGTTGTGAAGGATTTTCTTAAGGAGCTTGCTCTGATCTAGACGCATTTCAATAACACAAACTTCAGTCTAGTAGGGAAACGCAACTGAAAGCTTGCACCTCACAGAGCTTGAAAGTGGTGGTCAATGTTTACACAACTGGAAGAGGGCAGTCAACATGAGCTGGGTACGGACGTGGTCCCCCCGAAGTTTGAGGAATGAACTCTTTCGGCAGCTCTGAGTCCTCCACCTTCAGTGATCATGCTAAAATAATTTGACTGTAGTTTTGTTTCTTATAATTGATGATTTGATGACTTGATTTGATATGACTGATGACTATGGAGATTATAGTTAAATAGTAATTTTTTGCTAACTAATATGTTAATTTTAACTAACGAAACATAAGATGAGGGGGTTTATTAATGGATTACTGAGGTTCACAGAGTGGAGCTGATTCACACTGCAAATACACTTGTATCTATAGTGTGTCATTTTGTGGTGGGGATGTGTGCAGTAGTAATGGTGATGAAATTTTGTTCATGTCATAATGTATATTGAATTAGAAAATTTCTGTTAAAAGAATTTTAAATAATTTAAGAAAATAGCAAATAAAAATGCAATGTAATTAAATTATGTCAATTAACAGACTTTGAATCCATATTACATAATAGATTTACAAACGGTAGATACATGCTTCAAACTAGTAAGGTTTAATATTCATTGGATTTAAAGTTCATTTGTAGTCAAGTACTTTGGTTTTGTAGTAAAGTATGTGATAAAGATACTGAATAACAAAATCATTGTATCTTGTAATAATTTGCTGGATGCTTAAAATTATTGAATGCAGAATTATACAGAAAGATTCCATTTAATTTGTTTTCTAGTGAGTTTAGGTGGAAAGTGTAAAATTCATTGGGCAGACCATTTGGTGTGATCCCATGTTACAATTACTGCATCATTCTGTACAGTCAAATAGCAGATGGACTACCACAGCAAAACAGTCTTGTGGAACAGATTTGTGAAAGTCTTCATGATTTTCTTTGTTCTCCTGTTTTGGGGCTTCAGCAGTATTTTTGATTTCCCTAAGTTATGCAATTAAAAGAAAACATAATGGGTTATTGACCACCACTTGCCTACTAAAAGTGTTGTCATCACTAGGTTGCAAAGGCACTTATGGTCCCTTCCCCCCAAGGGTGAATTTTGTTTCCAAATTAAAAGAAAATAGAATTTTTACTGAAATTTGATATTTATTTAAGTTATGTTTTGTATCAATAAATTGCTTTTTCAGTGCATAATTTGTTAAATTGATCAAAGTGTGTTATATCACTATTATTTATACATTTTTATAATACTAAATAAAACAATTCCTAAACATAATTTCTTGTTAATTTTTATTTGGACATAACTACAGACTAATGCCTAATGTTTTTTGATTATGTGGATGTTAATTATCTGTTAACTATTTTTATAACATTTATAAGTTGACTTAATATTTAGATGGAATTTAAGAGAGCAGTATATCCAAATAATATTAAAAACTAAGGGTGTTACAACAGCACATACTGTCATATTAATGGTAATGTGTAATATTGCACAACTTCTATCTTAGTAACACTTCAGCCATTATTTGAAAAGCTCCTAACCAAACAAAGCAAGAGAGTTCCAATATAAAAATACATTATTCAGTAACATATTTTAGTTTTTTGAAAATTCAAAAGTTTATATGAAAATGGCTCTGTGCCATTGAATTGACTGCATTGTTCTCTATTGTAACAAAAAGATTAAAGAAAATACGCAATCTGGGATTCAATCCAAGCCCTGCAGATGGAAAATGCACATGCTAACTGCAACACTAATCTGAGAGCATGACTATTTTTATCATATTATAATGATTTTTTAATGTTTTGAATATTCTTACACATTTTATTTATTGATTTGATTTGATTTGATTTGATTTTTGATTGCTCTGCAACTGCATGGTTATAAATAGGGGGTGGATTTTAATGAAATGTCATTTTTTTCCTTTTAACTTTAGAACAGTGCCATTTAGTATAGACATTCATTTTATGTTATGACGAAACAAAATGACCCATTTTATATGTAATTGTTTTTGCATTTTTCATCGATTTTGAGTAATAAGTCATTTTTTATCTTTTTACATAATTTCTTTGCTCATATGTTGTAATGACAGCTGCTGAGAGTACTACGTAATCTAAGGTTTCTGTGACTCTTATCAGCGCCATCGTCAGTTCAGCGAAAAAAAAGGCAGAGATTTTCGTTTAAAGAACAGTCCAAACCAAAAGTTTGCTAGCTGAGTTAATTTGAACAGAGAACAGAAGCAGCCTCAATTACACCCATAACATACCTAACAGCTTCAATTGTTCATCAGAACTAGTTTTGATCAAATTTTTACATCATTTTTTTCTTTTTTGAGCATTTTAAGAGCATTTTATTGTTCATTTTTGGCAATGTTTTAGGTCATAAAAATCCGACCCCTGCTTATAAGCAATCATAATCTCTTTTACAATTGTACATTAAAAGGACATTTGCGTTTTTGATTACATTTCTTACATTCTAACTCAAAATTATGAGAAATCTACTTATATATAAAAAAGCACATGAACCAACGTAAAGATATAATATCGAGGAATAGATTACATAATGAAAGAATTCTCTAGTTTTATTTTGAATATGTAGTATTGATTTGAAAAGAAAGAAAGAAGGAAATATCGGTTGTAATTTCAAACTTCAGAATTTTTAAGATATGAAGAGGCAAGAATTTCGTTGAATTAATTTCATAGTAAGAAAAATTAACACAGAAATAAAAAAGTACATAATTTACACGTTTCAACTGCTTTATTATTTCTGTGTGAATTTTTGTTTGTGAAGAAATATATTAATTTCTTGTGTAAATAATTAACATTTTATGTTTTTATATATATACACGCATAGTATGGGTATTTTTTTAAATTCATTGACTAGTGCCCCTTGCAAATTTTAAGCTGTGCTCATTATTCAAGTAAGTGTGTTTTTTGGCGAGTCAAAGAATTATTTTGTTTTGGAGTCACTTCAAGATATCAAGGTTCAACTGTATTTTTGCTGTGTATATTGTCTTTGAGTATGTTTACAGTGTTCATCTTTGTGGATCAGAAGCAATAGATATAAGGACACTTACAAAGTGATCACACTAACATTGGTATTTTGCTTACCTTGATGTTTAATGATTTTGTAATCCTATTTTCTTATGTGTAGTCATCTTCCACCCAACCAAGGTGGACGATATGGAGGATTTGGTTATACAATGGAACCACCCCCTCGCAGCACTTCCCAGGAATTTTTTGATAATGCCATGTCATCACTAGCGAGTGTATGTACAAAGTTATTCTTGTTAAAACTTTGCATTTTATGACACTAGAATAACAGGTTACGCTTAATGCAAATTACTGTCTTATTTATTGTTTTTTTAATAATCTTTAAACAGTTAGCTGTACTAAAAATATTAATTCTAATAATTTTGAAATTCAAGTACCACCATATTTCACTCAGTAATTATGACTGATTTTTACTGCAGAATTCAAGCAACTGTTTTTATTTAAATAACTGTACAAGAACTACTTGTAAAGCACCAGCAATACTTTCATTGAATGTTTGATACAGCTATGTTAAAACAACTTTTTATCATGTGATAGAACTAATCACACAATAAAATGTGAAATAGCAAAGAATTGAGCATTTGATAAAAGTGTTGAATCCGTACTGGTTTATTCACGTGACTTTTTTATTGTGCGGATTTAAAAATTTCAGTAGTTGTAGAATATTTGAATGTACTAATTATAAAAGTTAACTCAAAAATAAGACAAAACTAAAAAATACATATGAAAATAGCAAATAACTGGGCGATTTTGTATATATACCATTATAAATTTTGAATTAATAAATGATTGTAATGATCGAAGATCATCACCGATTCATCTGATTAGTGGATTTTGGTGCCAAAAGTTGAAGGATTTTAGTTTGTTGACATGTTGTAAATTCATTTTTGCTTTCAGGGGCTGTGGAAAGTATGCTTTGTAGATACATGTGTATTTATATGCATCTTTATATCTACTTATTTGCATCAGTCAGATTGAATGTTTTTTTATAGGTTTGAAAAAATTTCCAATACCCTGGCAAGCTAGATTTTATATTATTGTGACAAAGCCCCATCAAATGAATGGGTATATTTAGAATAAATTATTTGAAAGCTTATGTTGGTATTGTTATTGGACATAAGTTTTTACTTGTATAATGACGAGATACATAATCATTGATAATTAATAAAGTACTTCATTGTAGTTTAAAAAGCTCAATGGATTTCCAGAAGGCATCATGATCTGCTTGGATGCTACCATTATCTTTCACAACCCGTTTTTGTTTACTCTAGTGTAATTTCTCATGTTTTAAGTAAGTCTTGTTCTCATGAGTTTTTTTTGCAAATTATATTGGTAAGAGGGGTTTACCTGTACTGTCTCACAAAGATGTCAGTACCTGTCTCACAAAGATGTGTCTCTTATCCCAATGTCAGAAGATATAAACAAATACTTTCAAACTGTTCATGGAACCACAGAATGTGTTTCTTTACATACAGCTTTCATACAGCACTCGCCATGTTGGACTTTCCAAATTTTATGAATCTTCATCAGTAGATAGCATATAGTGGAAATGTAAATCGTCAAATTTTGAAGTGCTTTTGACATTTAGAAGGCGAGTTATGAGTAAAAATATTAAGTGTGAAGTATCTGTCAGGTCTTACAGGGGCGCTGGGGTGGAGGAGGCAGTGAACTGTGACTTCTGTTGCTGAGCGCAACCTTGGATCAACCCAGACCATTGACAGCAGGTTCTCACCCACAGAAGTGCACAAATTGGTTTTTCGAGAAGTTGTTTGGGCATTAGATTCTAAATCAAGCCTGATATTTATTTACAAATACACTGACATACAACTGTAATATTGTTTAATGTATGCAGGACACTTACCATTTTATAATAAACGACTGGTATCACTAAATTGTTGTTTCCTTATATTATTAAGTTAATGTATCCTCAAAAATGCCTAGTCCAAATTTGAAGAGCTTTTGACTTTTAGAAGAATTCACTTGTTTCTTGTTGGGCCAGGTCAGTGCCAGTGGTCTGGAAATGAATACCAATAACGAAGAGAAGTCCAAATGAAGTTGCAAGTGTGTTTTCAAGGAATAGTATTATTATAGTATGAACAAAGGAGGTCATTGAAATGATAATATGTTTACATTATAAGTCTTCTAAAAATTTAACTTATAAATCGTAACTTGGAAAGGAACTAATTAATGATATACTTTTATAATGTAATTTAATTAATGTTACAATATTTCAAGTTTTTGTATCGTTAGATTATTTCTAACTAGATGAAAATGCAATGAGAGGAAAAGCAGCTGAAATGCACCACACCCAAATATTGTATTCGATTTGGTTCTCTGTCAAGTAATGTGTTAGCATATTTTCACACTAGCTGGTGAAGCACTGCTGGTTTGGTCTGGGTTGACCCTTTACCTCAGGAGAAACACCCGCTTGCACCCTCCACCTCCTGAATTTGCTCGCCTAATGGCCCATTGTGACCAAATCAAGTCAAACCTGATATTTTTGTTTGTACCTTGTGTTCTAATTTAAGTCAAAAGTATTTAAAAATGTGTCTTAATGCACTATATCTCGTGGTAAAATCTCATAAAATAAGTGTGTCTGACATTACGAGTGCTGTGTGTCAGAATCACATGCGCTCTTGTTTTGGGATGCTAATATCCATTATTTTTATACTTACATTTTTTTTGGCTTCTAAATTGATAATTCTTCTGAGAAACAAATAAATTGTGCTTTCAGCGTGAATTTTTGTGGCTCATGAAACCTTTTTCTTGCAGTTTTACAGTTTCTGTGGTATCTCATGAATTCCAATCTCCATAAACCCATTTCATCTCTTGTCCTTAAAATTCTAATTCTGCATTATCTGGTTCTATTTAATTTTCTTCTCATAAAAAAACATTCAGAAAATTTTCTGGTCCATTTCTCTTAACAAAGTATTTTCATGAGAGCAAATAATTTTAACCTCCATTTTCCATTTAATCTATAATAAAGATATCTACCTCCATTCCTCTTAACATTTCTTAATTTCTTATGTTACATGTTTTTGACCTAAAAAATTTCATTAAAAATCATTCTGCAGGGCAATTAATTTATCTTTTTAAAAAATAGATTTGATTCGGTAAACGTTATAGTCATATATGGGGTTAATTGAATAATAAAATTATAAGTACAAAATAAATTTTAAAAAAATTACAAGCGAGTTGAAAAATGGGCAGATTTTCAATTTTTACACTTGTACATCATTCTTCTATCTCAAATTAGCTCCCAGAATATTGCTCAATACTGTAGATACTCATCATTAAGGAACGGGTTTTCATGTAAATACTATTTTTTACAAGAACAATTTACTTGCATTCAGTAATTTTTGTAATGCAATATTCTGAATGAATTAGTGGAGTGTTGTCTTGATTACATAAATTCTTGCTTAATATTTTTAGATCTTCAATACTTTATATGTAAATTTTCCAGTCTTGTAATGGTATAATGTCATTGTCATCAAATAAAAGTTTGTAGTCTTATTGCAATATTCCCAAAACCGATTTTCAGTTGATTTTTTTTTCTCAAAAGAAACAGCATTGTAAATGGGCAACAAATAAAATTTGAAATGGCAATTTTTATTGTATATGGAAGATGTGAAATGACAAGCACACATTTTATGGTAGAATTAACTATAAAAATGTTGGTTTCAGTTTTCTGGAATTTTGGCAATTGTTTTCACTTATGTTAAAGTTACAATGTTCAAAGCACTTAAGGTATGAAGTTTCATTCAGTAATACTTTTGTTTTAAATAGCATCCTGTTTGGAAGGCCTGTCTAATTTATGAGACACTGATACTGATTTTTTTATTACATATTAATTTTCATTGTAACAGTTTCAAATTACTATAAGCATTATATACTAAATATTAATTATCTGTAAATTAAAACTTTTAAATTCATCTTAACATCAAATATTGATGTGCTTTCAGTTTGAAGAGGTACTGTTAAATTGTCCTTTTGTGTGTTAAAAATAAAAAATACATCCGATTTTGTATCTTTGATTTTTAATTGGTTCTTATGTTATGCTTAATATTGGTTCAATATTTCCTTCATTCTCTTGTATATTGTAAAACTTGTGTTAATGAATTTGCATGTAAATTATTGTTTTAACTTTTGTTGTAGGGTTGGTCTGTTTTTTCTGTAAATGCTACAAAAATAGCTAGCAAAGCCACTGGAAGTGCTATGAAAATTGGAGGAATGGCATCTCAGAAAGTTGCAGAGATAAGTGTTTCAGTTGGGGAGAAAGTAAGTTCTAAAAGGACCTAAAATGTGTTTGGAATTAATGAGTTACATTATTATGTTCATCGATATTTCTCTTCATAAAATTTTGTATCCGGTCATTTCATTCACAAATATTTTTTTAGAAGTTTCTGATTATTGAATTGTATCTCTTCCTCTTTTTACTTTTTTTCCTCTACCTACTTACCTAATAAAGAGAAAGTAATGATGCTGCAGCGAAAAGTGTGATGTTTCAAGAGAAAAACTTGCATTGTGAATCCCTGATACTGAAAAAATGAATAATTCTTGCTCCAATATGAAGTTAATTACTTTCTGTATTACCACTTTAAATCCACTTGTAGGTCTTTACTAAAAAATTGTTTTATGGAAAACTGTCTCTCCTGTGATCGATCTGGGCGCACTTGGGTCATGGCGAATTTGATATCAATATTTTGATTTTTAGCTTACACGAAGCCTCAACATTTTCAAAATTTTCTCAAAAATGGCTCCAAATTATGGATTAAATATTTGTTTTTAATAAAGCAAAGTGCGCTTATAAAAAATAGCTCAGGTTCCCTGTCGGAACTCTTTGAATTTTTGAAAATTGCAAAGTTTTAACATTTTCTTGTCTTCCTAACATTATAAAATTCAAGACAGATTTTTTCTTAATGAAACTTTTTTCTTTCCAATCCTTTCATTTACAACTACAACTTTGAGCAAACTGCCTGAAAAATATGAAGCTAATTGAAAGTAGTGTTGCTAAAACAGCATGTACTTTCTTTGCCCGTACGTTCATGTAAAATTACACAAAAAGTATTCAAATATTAAAAAGATTGCACGTGACCATATTTCAAAATATATCTTTCAGGAATAGATTTCATTTAGAGAAAAAATTGCTATCTTCATAAGTTGTTTGGAGTCGCCAAAAAAAATTTTGAATTTTTATATTTATCGAAAAATCAGTTTTTAACAAAAATGAGCCCTATTCTATTCTCTGAAACGTCCTTCACACTATCCAGCGACAAAATTTAATCAAAACCAAAAAAAGCAATATTTTTTTAAATTTTGAAAATGTCCCAGGGGTTTCATGTAAAGTACCTTCCAAAATTAAAATATCGGTTTCAAATTCAAGAGGCTGCAACATCAGCCAGATCGACTAGGAAATATGAATTTTGGAGAAAATTGGCTGAACTGTTTGATCATTAGAATTGTTCACAAAGGGACAGTTGGACATTTTGGCATCATTTGATATTTTGTAATCAAAGACCCACAAAACATGGATTCTGGCTACATTAAGTGTTCAAGGATTTTCTTTCTAAATTTAGCAATTTGATTTATTTGCTTTTTCGTTGTCAGGGCCCTGTAAAAAGAGTTTTTCTGCCAAAATGTCGTGTGTTTTTCGCGCAGCATTATGCTGCTCTACTGCATAAGCAGTAGCAAGAAAGTCAAAAAAGCTATATGATTTACCACTTCACCTGGCTGGTACTCTTTGCAATTAATCAAATTTTCAATTAACATACAAGATTTACATTCTTTATTTGACATTTTGTATTTGTCTTGTATGTGTGGTGTTATAATTCGAATTCCAATACTGCAATATGCAATCATCAAAATTTGTGACTGTAACTTTCTAAACTTATAACACTACAATAACAAAAATACATTGTCCAACAATTTTAAAATATTACCTATCAACTTAATTTTTAGAACAATTATTATTCTTTCATTTTAGTGTTCTTTGTTACATATTACCCTTAAAATTTGTGAAATATAATGGAAATAGGACAGTATCACAAATTTAGTGGCTCGACGAACATATTTGCGGCATTAGCATGAATGATCGATTCTTACTTTCTTGAAAAAATCTTCACTTGATTTGTCACGAGAAGGAATGAAGAAAACTAGTTTTTCCAGTTACATAACTTTTTGGACAGCAAACAGTCAATTTTCAACTTCTCATGAATGCTGATTGAACAACCTTAATGTACACTACTTCTGAAATTATAGATGTTTATATGAAGAAAATGCAAATAACAATAGTATTGATGTTGTTGTAAGGTTATCTGTGTTTACTAAAGTCTCAGAACAACGCACTTCTTTCGCGAATTCCTCTGTTTATACAACTGGCTCTGTATATCTGAGAAAGAAGCCTGCTCAGTTGCAGGCAAACCATAGAAGTATCAGTTGTTTATAATTGAAGTTAATAGTTGTATTTTGTCAGAAGACTGCCATTTGAGACCATATGCATGTTTCTGCGATCCATAGCATGACGAAAGTCACGCGATTGCTTTATGCTTGGACATCACGATGCACCGTGTCATGTGTAGTTTGAGCAGAGAGTCCATTGGACACGACGGTGCCTGCCTACGTGCGCCAGTAAACAAATTATTTTAAAAACATTATTTATGTGTCCCGCTTTGAAATTTGGCCTATCTATACAAAATAAGTGCAGAAATACATTACAGTTTTTTACAGTTAATTTTAGTGTTGATCTAATGTAAAAATTTGCATTTTAAAAATTAAAAGATATTTTACATATTTAAATAACATGTTTACAAAAATATATTTACATCACATAAAAGTACATCTTTTTAAGTTAAATTTATGTATATTATTTTTCTTAAGAAAACAGTATTTTCGCAAATAAATGATTCAACATTATTGCATGCGTGATTCTTCAGAAAAAGTAATTGGTAATATTTCTGAATGGGGTTGTATTAGGAAAAGAAAAAGAAAAAAAAGTCACCTATTTTCAACCTTCGACCCCCAAAAAAGTTTCAAGTTGTTAAGTTTTGTGATGTTTTGTGAGTGTGCAATTTGACGTAGAATGACTTCTATGTGGAATTATTTACGAAATCTGTGAAAACTTGTTTTGAGTGAAAGATACTTTATGATGATATGTGAAAACTATAAAGATGGTATTTCGAAATGCAGAAGAATCAGTAATCAAGTGATTCAAAACAACGAAAAAGTTGAAACTCTAATGCAATAGCAAGTGTACTATAGACCTTCCACTATATCTTTAGTAGTGGTTGCCACCACCACCACCGCGCCACCCGCCACCGCCACCAGCGCACCCGCACCGCCACCGCCACCACCACCAACCGCGCCACCCGCCACCGCCACCGCCACCGCCACCGCACCGCCACCGCCACCACCACCCACCGGGCCAGCCACCGCCACCGCCAGCCTGCCACCACCGCCGGCACCGCACTGTGCCACTTGCCACTGCCACGCACTGCCACCGGCCACACCGCCACCACCACCGTCCACCACCGCCACCACCGCCACCACCGCCACCCACCGACCGCCTCACCGCCGCCTCACGCCGCTCACCGCCACCGGCCGCCGCCCGCCGCCGCACCGCCCGCCAGCACCGCCGCCGCACCGCCGCCGCGCCGCCCGCCCGCCCCGGCCGCCCCGCCCGCCCGCCCCGCCGCCCGCCCCGCCCGCCCCGCCCGCACCGCACCGCCACCGCACCGCACCGCCCCGCCCCCGCACCGCACCTGCACCGCAACCGCACCGGCACCGCCCGCACGCGCCCCGCCCTCGCACCGACCAGCCCCGCACCGCCCCGCACCGCCCCGACCGCACCGCACCGCACCGCCCCGCCCGCCCCGCCCCGCCCCGCCCCGCCTCCCGCCCCCGCCCCGCTCCGCACCCACCGCAACCGCACGCCCCGCACCCGCCCCGCACGCCCCGCACCGCCCGCGCCCCCGCCCCGCAACCGCCCCGCACCGCCCCGCACCGCCACCGCACCGCCCCGCACCGCTCCCGGCACCGCCCCGCACCGGCCCCGGCACCGCCCCGCACCGCCACGCCGCACCGCCCCCGGCCGCGCCCCGCACCGCCCCGCACCGCCCCGCGTCACCCTTTTAAGTGTGTTTTCCCCAGTATTATTTGTTTTCTCTTGGAAATCTGTCACTTGTTGTTAAGGTTGCTTATCTTTTTATTAATTATATATTTATACTACAGTATTAAGAAATTCTTTGCATCAGTTTGAAATATTTTCTACTTGTAGTTTTGTAACTTGTTTGAAAAGTATTTGAATTGCCATTTCATTAAATGTATTGATATCCATCATATGTACAAGTAAAATTTGTTAATTATATCACAATATTTATTGAATCTAATTTTAAATGATTTTCTTAGTT
The DNA here is from genome assembly GCA_017312745.1 of Gryllus bimaculatus. Lineage (NCBI taxonomy): Eukaryota > Metazoa > Arthropoda > Insecta > Orthoptera > Gryllidae > Gryllus > Gryllus bimaculatus. The sequence continues at coordinate 707,640 of BOPP01000291.1, read as the reverse complement.
TTCTCAGTTTATCATTTTTATTCACTTGAATTATTTAAAAGGTATTTCCTTTTTAAAATTTTATTTCAAGTTTTAGTATAAGGAATGATTCAAAACTTCATCAACAAACTTTGTATTATCATTCCACCCATTCCCTACAGGATATTAAATTTCTGTGAATGTGCATCTGAAAATGTGTTGCTGTTTCCCAAAAATTCTCAAGCAATTTTTCATTGCTGGTACTACATGAACTTATCACTGAACAATGCTAATTGAACTTAAATCTCTTTTCTTCTCCTTGGATTTCTCCAATAATTTTTCCGGTTACGCAGAAACTAGAATCTTCGGTTTCTCCTGCATCTGTTTATAGACAACCAGAGGGGTAATCCATAAATTATATAATGCTAAAGAGGGGGAAGGGATTTGAGGTAGTATACTGCTTTACATAAGAGATGGGAGGTGATAGTGTAGTGTTATATAACAGTAATATGTATAAATTTTTTAAAATTGTTTCATAATTTGCTGAAATAATTACTTTTATTCAGTCTTGTATTAAAATATTAACAAATTAAATTTAAGAAATATAAATATATTAAAAAGTTATGATGTATAAATTGTACAATAAATGAAAATATTTTTTCACGAGTGGTATATTGATTGAATCTGTTCTGATTATTATTAAAATATTCAGCACCGATCCATGTTCTAGAAAGCAATTAAATTGGCACAGTGGACAATCGCACATATCATACACAATGGAATGTGTTCAGCTTGTTAGGGATTTTCTCACCTGAACATCCTTACTGCACTCAAAAATTGTTCCCAATCTTATTGTTAGGTAATGTCATCACATTGCATACTAATTCTGACTAATCATCAATTTTAATATACAACCCAATTAGAATTAATACAAATTGGTTTTACTGTTGTATAATTAATTTTTACTCATTGTAAAAGAAGGGAGGTGTTAAAAGTATCACATAATTATTTAGGGAGCAAAAGTGTGTCAAAAGGGGCCATGCGGGTGTGTTCTGAGGGAGTAGATTGGGTATTCAAAATACTTCAAATTTGTGTGACATTATGCATGGATGGCTTCTGAAATTTTTTTTCATGTTAACATCCAAATTAAGTATGCTTTTTATCCGAGAGGTGCAGACAGAATATTGTTAAGTTTTGTGGTGTTTCTTGGACATCTGGTACTAAGCAAACAGAAATACTACATCATCCTTAACTTTAACAAAAGACGGGCTATGTGAAGGCAAAGAAGAGGGAAATGATTATGAAGAAGGCTTACAGTAAGACAACATTAAAAAGAAGAAGAGTTAAATGATATGAGGGGTAGATAATTTATGATGGTGGTAATAGTAGTAACAAAGAAGGAAAAGAAAAACACATATAGATTTTTACCATGTAAAAATGCAGTTTGTTGCCATTCTGGTTGTGGAAAGTAGAGTAAATTGATGTGTTCACTACACATCGTCCTCACCATCATTTTTGCCTCTCATTTTTTATGCTTGATTTTGATGTAGGTACTTTCTTGTTCATTTTAATGGTAAATTACAAGGAAATCAAGCTACATCCTCTAATTAAATTAAAAATTGTGGTCAAATGTCGAGTGCATATTATTGCCAACAAGCACTACTATTACCTTTCTCATGAATCTTAATGAAATGGAATCTCACTGCTATTCTCATATTGTGTTTTGTTCATGGTATATCTTCAAGTGGATTGGCATCATCGATGGAAATCTTAGTTTTCCCAGGAATTGTCTCAAAAAGTTTGTTGGTGTAGTTTGGAATTGCTCTTTATATTTTTATGTTGTTTCCTTCATGTTAATGTAGTTACTTTTTGTTGTTTCATTATTAGGTGAAAGATGGCAAGCTGCTAGAAGATATAGGTTCTCATGTGACAAATATTGCTACAAAGGTATTTCTAATGTGTAGTGAAATAAATGAACTAAAATAACCAAATTGTTGGTTATTGTTTCTTGTCTTCATTGTATTTATGGAAATACAAATTTTGCAGGTAGGAGATTTAAGTAGGAGAGGATGGCGAGATTTGTCTGATAATTCTACACCTACTCGAAATGAAGGTGAGCCATGTGATACTCCCTCCTCTGAGAGATCGTTTTTACTACTTGATGGAAATCAAACGTATAGGTGAGTCTTGATAATAACCATCTAATTTACAAAACTGTTTTGACTGTTTTGTATTTATTCTCTTCTGTTCTTGTAAGTTTCTTTATATCATTTTATTTCCTAGTAAACAAGGCAATTTTCTTTCATGTGGATTTTTAGATCTCAAACACGTGAAAATATAAATTCCCCATTGTTAAAAGAAGGATCAAAGAACTTAAATCGGAGTGAGCAGGATGACTGGAGTTGGTCAGAAGAAAAACAACAAGAGGTTAAGTAAGTAATAACACACAAAGGTTTTATATTGGAAAAAAGTAAGGTTAATTATTACATTCTTGATTTCTATTCTGGGCCCTTCAACAAGAGAAATTACATGATGAATAGGCCCTGGATTCTTAGGTTCTGACCTATTTTATTCCTGGCCTCTTATTTTCCAAATTTCTGTATATTCTAATGTTTTAGGCACTGATGGGTAATATACTTTAATTTTATGGAACCAAAATTGACCTAACTTTATATTAGGACCTAATAATGCCTGTTTTTCTTGATAGAATGTAAAAATGCCCAATTTGATTATTTAAACAAGTAGTTTTATTTACATAAAACGGAAGGAGACTGTTTGAATAAGGAAAACTAAAAATAGCAATGTTCCTATAAAATCTTCCTTGATATTCCAGCAATAATATTTGTAATAATAAACTGTAATTAAAATGATTGCCTTCAGTTGACATTATTTTACTAACTGAGGGTATTGCTGAATGAGTATGTCAGCGGCACATAAAATTTCGTAAAACATGTGATGGTCACATGCCTTGACAATAAGTTAAAGTGTGAAGCAAACATTTAATAGTGCTATTCGATATAGTTGTTTTGCCCTGGCGCGACTCTTTGTTCCCTGCAGCCATCATATGAATAAGTGTAATTCATACAAATATATATATTCCAAAAATTGTATACATTCCTAACATAAACACACAGGATTCTATAAAATCCTTATAGAACTAATAGAACTTATTTTTAACTTTTTAAAATTTAAAATTCTGGGAGTGTAATGACGGCATTGTCGATAGCTACTGACCAGGAGAAATGGCTGATTTATATTCACAGATTTTGCCCAGTTGGTTGGGATTTGGTTGGTTGGGACATTTTGAAAATTTTCAACAACAAAAAAATTGGTCCAAGTTTTTGGATTAGATTTTGTCATCAGATAACCTAAAAGACTTTAAGACAATGGTTCTGGTCTAAATCTGCAAAAATTGCAAAAGTTCAATTTTTTACTACTACAATATTGAAGATAGATTTGTCGTAATGAAATCTGTTCTATAAACACAGATTTTGAAGTAATGCCATGTACAAATTTTTGAAAATTTGTATAGTTTTCACGCAATTTTAAAATTTGTTTACTCAAGAAGTCTCCAAATTTTTTCAATTAAATTATGACCTTGGATAGCATAAAGAAGGATAGCTTGGATAGCTTAAAAGAATGGTGCAGGTCTCATTGAAATCCCTGATTTTTTGAAAATTGCAAAAATCAAATTTTTTTGGTGTCTTCCTGCAACTACAATTATAAAGAATTTTTTTGTCATGAAATGTGTTCATCAAAAACAGATCTTCAAATAAGGCCATGTTAAATTGTTTTTTAATTACAAGCATAGTTTTCATAATTTTGCATGAAACTTGCATTTTTTTTGTTTAAACAATTTTTTCTTAAAACAGTCCAAATATTTTTGTGTATATTACAGTTCAAGAGTCACCATTATTATCACAAAAGAGAAAAAATGTAATATTTTTCTTGATTGGTTTGAAGATGCCCAAGAAAGGCTGGAAAGGGTGCTTTGAGCCCCTTAGAAGCTTCTTAGAAGCTTGAATGTCTCAACAATATGTTATCATTTGACAAATAACTTGCTACTTAAAAATGTTCAGTATGGTTATAAAAGTTAAAATGGAAATTTACAACTACGAAGGGGGGGGGGATTTGGGTTTTGATGGTTTGGAAGAGGGTGATATCATAATGTTTTATACATTTTTGTGCTGGTAAGGCCCATCTCTCTACTGTAAATAATCTTATTCAGATGCTTATCCTTTAAAATATACTTACCCAATGCAATTTCTTCCTCTAGTATTTTCTCTTCTATTTCCACTTCTTTAATTTCTGTTTTTCTTGATTTCTCCTGCCTTTTGAGGTTACAGTAAGTGGGCTCAGTGGGCCTCTGGAGGTGGGAAGTTACAAATAGAAGAAAAGAAATGATCTAAAAGTTCTTTTAAATTGTTGCCAGCACATACGAAGATTACTAAGAGTTGACATCAACACGTTTTATGTCTCTGACCTTCCTCTCAGGTGGCCCTCAGAGTTAGTGGACAACCTATATTCCGTCGATTTACCTCTATTTTATTTTCTTCTATTCATCAATTTTAGTTTTCTGTGATCTTGTTCTGCTTTGTACAGAGCAGTTAAAGCTAAGTTGAAAAGTTGTTTTCCTTCTGTCATTATTTTTTATTCTGCATTGATAAATTCTTTTGTCTCTTCAAAGTGGCAAGGAAGTCTTTTCCCATTAATGCTCTAATTTATGTTCGTCCAAATATCCAAATGTTAGTAGCTGGTAGTATCTTGCAGAATTCTTTCATTTGAATGTAAACAAATTTTTATTATATATGTATTATTAATACATTCTGCAAATTTCAATCAAAATTGTATTTTGACAGAATTGTAATTTGTATAATTTTATAACATATTGTAAAAATGTTTTAAAATGGAGGTATCTCGAAGTTAGTTCCAAGAAAATTCATGGTGAAGGGGTAGTCATTGTAAGAATATTTCTTTGAAAGGAATGATTCGATTCGATAATTTTGACAATGTCAAGGGGTTTTTGTCATTAAATCCTATGATTCGTTCAACATAGTTGGAATTCCAGGAAACAGATTTGTAGAAGCCACTGAAAACTATTGCATTTGGAAACATTTTTTTGTTGTTCATACATATCATGTGTCAGTTACAAGAAAAATCTCTCTTGCTATAAGTAATTAATAAGGTTAATTTTAAATCGTTTGTTCTATCTTTAGATCTCAAGTGCGAGAGAACATTAACTCCACAGAATGGAAAGAAGGATCCAAGAATAATACAAGACAGACCAAACAAGACAATTGGAATTGGTCTGAAGAGAAAAAGCAAGGGGTGAAGTAAGTTGTTTTTTGCATTATATTGTGTTTTTACTTCCTTTTTGACTATATATTGGAAAATTGTTACTTGTTTATAAAACAGTTCAGTTATAAATTATGATGTATTTGTTTTCAAAATAGAAGTTAGAATTTATTCACTTCAGAAGGTAGTCTAAGTACAAAATTAGTTCTCTGGTTATATCACACTGTTAGTGCTGACAACTACACAAATGCTGCTGCTCTTGGTCATTAAGTGCAGGTCATTGCCTACTGTGTTGTCTGTGGTGAGAGATTATGCCTGAAATGTATTATCGGCACACTCTTGACACTGAATCTTGGAATATTGAATTCTGTAATGGTTTCTGAAATGGACTGTCCCATGCATCTAGCTCCAACTATCATTCCACATTAAAAATGTGTTGATTCCCATTGTGTGGCCATAATTACGTCAAAAACTTTTTCACATGAATCACTTGAGTACTAATGAAAGGTCTGCCAATACACTGCCCTTTTATGCTGTTTGTATGTGATATTTCTGCCATGTATATTTGCAAATTGCTATCCCATGCCTTTTGCCTCAGTGTATATAGTGTGAAAATTTGAAATCGAAATAAAATTTTATCATTGACAACACTGGGAATGAAAACTTTAACCCACATCTGTGTCTATTTCATAGACACTGTTAATGAACAGTGTTGCTAGCAAATGACTACTTGTTAATGAAGAGTGTTGCTAGTAAACTCCTGTTGGGAATGAAATGGTCAGCAAAGGGGAAAGTGTAATTAGTCACACTTCAACCACGTTTAACAGTACATTTACTTACTAATTATTTTGTTTGATTACTTTTCTATTGATGTATTGAAAAATAATCTCGAGATTATGGAGAAGGTGTGCTCTATGTGCAAACTCAGTATTCATACACAATCGAAAGGTGAAGTGGAATATATGAATTGTGATGTATGGTGTTCCAAATATCACCTGGAATACACTGACAGCAACTGCAAAAGATATTTTCTCTCAAAAATGTGAAAAGGCAGATGATGTTTTGCTGTGAAAGTTGCTAGAGTAAAGACCAAACTAATGTGCAATTAGCTTTAGCAAAACTGAATAATAAAATCGACGCATTACAAAAGTCAAACATTCTCTGATGGAAGAAATAAAAGGTTTAAAGCAGGTTGGTTGTCCTGAATTGGCAAATCGTAAAAAGGTTGATTTTGAATCCTTATATGCAGAATTTATTCAGTGATAACAGCAAGCTAAAAATATAATCATGTACGATGTAAGTGAAAGCCTTGATTTGTCAACAGAAGAGTGCCTTTCCAAGAATAAACAAATAGTGAGTTCATTCATTTCTACATGAAATCCTAGATAAAGATGTTGATCTATCATCAGGTTCATATTGGAAACATAAACATAAGTAAATCCAAATCTTTAAAAATTATATTAGAAGACCTTTAAAAGTGATGTTGCCAAATTCAAATCTAGTTTTACAAATTTTGAGAGGCGAAGACAAAATCAAGGGAAAAGCAAAACTTGGAGCTGATTGCACATTACGTCAGAGAGATTATTTGAAGAGAATATGTTGCTTAAGTTGAAAATAAAAAATTATGGTGGAAATATCACATTGAAATATGTAAATCCCACTTTAGTAAGTATATCCACCAAAGGTAAATCATCATCTCAAACTTTGCAGGAAAACTAAATATCAGGCAGTTGCACACAAACATATCAGTATATTATCAGAATGTCAGAGGATTGAGAACTAAACTCTCAACTATCGCAAGTTCATCTACATTACATTATACAAACATTATAATTCTGATTGAGACATGGTTGAATGAGGATATATCCAGTACTGAATTAAAATCTACAAAACTATATTATTTTTCAACAAGATAAATCAACATTGACTAGCATTTGCGAGAGAGGAGGTGGTGTTGCAATAGTGGTCCGTTGTAAATTTATTAGTACAAAACTTGAAACACCAAATTCTCAGGCAGACCAAATCTTTGTAGTAATTAAATTTGTAGTTTTTGAAATTATAGTAGGAACTGTTTATTTTCCTTCAAAATCACCATTGGAATCATATATTATTTTCACTGAAAATCTTGAACAAATTTTCGAATGTCATCCAAACTCTTACAGTTTTTAATCTCTGTTGATTTCAATCTTTCAAAATCAAAATGGATCAATGATGATTTTGGTGTCTATTGTGGTTTCTTAAATCTATTATCAGAAGAGATAAGTTCTAGTACAATCTTAGCAAACACTGTGAATTACACAAATTTATTTCAAATGAACATCATCAATGAGTCTGGTTGAATATTAGATTTGATTTTTGTGAACGACCAAAATTGTAGTATATGCAAATCTGACTGCCCATTGGTAGACTGTGATATGTATAACCTTGCACTTGATATTGTTTTTTCAGTTAATGAGAAATTATCGTCATTGGATATTAATGAAACTAAATACGATTTTGATGAGGCGTATTCCAAGTATAAGTGATGCCCTAATTTCATTGAATTGGCTACCATTCTTTTTATAGAAAATTCCATGAAGAATGCATAATTTATTTCTATGGAGCAATTTACAATGTAATTGGCAAATAGGTTCCTAAATTTATAAAATATCCTGCCATAGAGCCGCCTTCGTATTCTACTGAAATAAAAAAAACAAACTTAAAGATAAGTCATCACATACAAAATTTAAATCCTCTGTGACTGATTATAATTATTTATATTTCTCAAAAATTGGAAAACTTTGTGAAAAGAAAGCCATAGATGACTATAATAACTACATACAGATAATTGAGGAATCTAATAATATTGACAATATAAAATTATTTTGGAAATTTACAAACTCTTTGAGTGGATCAAATAGTTAGCCAAATTTGATTTTTCTTGAATGAAATTAAGGTTGAAATGGAATGAAATTGTAAACTTATTTACCGAATATTTCAAATCTGTTTATTATATAGAAATAATTGATCATGAAATTAAAACTCATTATGTAAATTCAATGATAATATAAGCATGTTTTTGAGTAACATTCATTTTTTTGCGACTAGTGTTTAATGGATATTTTGAATGTAACAGTCTGCCGCACAAGGTCAAGCAGCGCTCCCCTGCTAGCGTGTCCTCAGTGGAAGGGAAGGGAAGGGATCTTAGTATTTGAAGATATGAAACATTCTAAATATTCACAAACCTGTGGCATTTATTTTCTAAACTCTGCATTTCATCCTTCCGCATTTTCATATTTTTATATTACTTTAGAATTGAAAATACGTATTTGTCATAAGTAGTATGTAATGAAATAAGATTGTTTGTTATTTCTGCTTGATTTAAAGGGGTGTCCAAAGGATATTAATGGGATCTAAAAACTAAACACACTGCCACAGTTTTGTGAATATTTGGAATGTTTTGTATCTTCAAATACTAAGAGCTCTTCCCTTTCCAAAGTGCACGCTAGCTGGGGGAGTGCTGTTACAATCAAAATATCCGTTAAATACTAGTCACAAAAATAATCAAAATTACTCAAAAAAATGCTTATCTAACATATAACAATTGCATATCTAACATATCATTATATATCTTTTTATGCTTGTCATGATAGACCAAAAAATATGTATTGTTCCATTTAAAAAAACAGTTACCTCAAATATCTCATAAAATACTTGTGATACAATAGAAATGGATACACACATCAATTAGCCTGATTCTCTCATGCACTTCGTGAAAACTGCATTGCAATAACTTCTACCGTTCAAAAGTTTTAGGAGGTGCAAAGACATATTTTCATGCTCCTCTACTGAGAATGTACAAAGTAACAAATTCAATCGACATAGACCTTGATATACACAAAAATAACTTCACATTGAAAGTGAAAAACACGATATTAAATGATTTTTGCTAGATATTTATTATAATATACACTAAAGTAATTACATTATTAATGTTATTATGTATATGTTTTCTGTAGAATAATAATAATTGTGAAATTATATGTAAAATTGGTGAATTGCTTGTTTAAATAAGTAAATAAATAAATGAGTAAATAAGAAAATAAATAAGTTAGTAAGTAAGTAAATAAATAATTAAATAAATAAATAGATAAATAAATAGTTACAGTTTATGCTTTTATGTGTAAGTGGCCGGCAATTTGTCCATCTGTAATTACGAAATGAGAAATGTTCAAGTGTGTGGTGTGCGTGCGTGCGTGCGTGCGCGTGTGTGTGTGTGTGTGTGTGTGTGTGTGTATTTGTATGTATATAATGTTTTATATGAAGTTGGGAAATTGGAATATTGTATTTACTTTAAATTGTATTTTTTTGCAGAACAAGTCCTCAGCCTAAACCAGAAAAAGAAAAATGGGATGATTGGGAATCTGGTAATTCTGAATCTAAAATAAATAAAGAAGATCCCAAGGAAGGGTTATTAGTTGATTTGGCAGAGGAGAAGAATAATGATTGGAATGCAAAATGGAATGAAGATGATGCTTGGGAAATGCTTAATAAAAAGGATTAATGATCCAGAACATTATCATGAAATTCTCACTTAGAATATGTTCAACTCGTTAGCTAGTAATATTTTGTGGGCTGCTTGTTACTGTGCGAATTGAGTGTCTGGAAGTGTCAATTTTTGTGTTGAAAGTTCTATTAAAATTTTATTTGGGAGAAATGAAAGATTACAGTTTGCTGGTTTTCAGCTTGTGATGAGAATGATACAGATTGACAGAATGTCTTGTGTGGAAAATGAAATTTTAATTTTGTTAAGTATATTTTGCATCATTTCTATTTTAAATCTATATTTAATTGGTTTTTGTAACTTGTGCTGTCTTATGTTAAGTTACGTGATGTAATTAAAGATATATTGGTGGACCATAATAATCTTTTATTTTAAACTTTTCGTATCTTGTGAAGTGATTTGCCATTATTATGATGCTTATATTGTGGTTCTGTAGTCATGAACAAAATTTGAGAATTTTGTAGAAATAAGATAATTTTATAGAATGAAGAGAATTTTGTAGAATTATCCAGTTATTGCTCAGAAAAAAAATATTTCAAATTGGTCTGAAATAATTTAGTTGATAATTTTTTCATGGTTATTACAGAGTGATGAGAAAATAAGACCTAATTTAAGATTTTGTCCGATTTTTTGATGTATAATATTTCTTTCCCTGGGGTTTAGTGGGTGACAAATGTGAAAAATGATTAGAGATCAGATTTGTCGATGTGTTAAAGTTTAAAAACTATAAATGTCTCTGTATTGTTAATCTTGTACATTTGATTGCTTAGTCACAAGTTTCTAAAAAAACAGATAATCTGGAAGTTGTAATATAAGAATAATTTCACAAAATCTATAAGTAATGACTATTACTTTTTGACATAAAATAGAATGAAACTTGTCTTCGAATGAAGACTAACATAACTTTTGAAACGTTGGAACTTGGTTCATTTCTCACAGGTACCACAGCGACATTGAGTTCCATCTGTTGCATCTACAGGATGATCATATCCATTGTACTGAATATCTTGTTGAACCATTGATAATCTGCTGTGGCACATTCTTTTTGGAAAGGCTATTGCTGGCTTTGTTAGTAATAGTATTACTAGGCTTTATGAATTCGAGAAGTGAAATTTTCCTTTTCAATACATGGTATAAAAGCCTCACTGTAGCATCGTAAATGCAGAATCTAATGTGGGGTCAGAACTATTTACATTTTGTGTTCTTGCCAACTTTATGTATTGTTGTTTATCTCTTATTTACCCCTTTTTTTGTTGGCTTATATAAAAAAACAAAATGAAATTTTCACATTCTCATTTTTAATTAAATCTTCGAATACTTGACGTTTTGACAATTTGATGTATTGCCATCTTCAGTCTATGAAACAAATTTATTACAATAATTAATTGAACAAAATACTACATATATTCCTTAAAAAATACAAATTACGTTTTACTGACCTTCGTTTAAATACTAAGAAATACAAATTAAAGTTTTGTACTGCTTAAATGGTTCCATGAAACAGCCACAACAGCAAAACCATGATCATATAAATGCTCACCTCCTTAGATGCATGACAATTCATAAAATGATCTATAAGATTCATACAAAGGGACTATTAATTTGCAATATTAATACTATTCTTATTTGTATTTCAATTTCTTTTAAGCACTCAATTCCATAAGCTGAAGCATTTGAAATAATGCATCGACAAATAAACCGTGAGGTCTAAAGAGAAGGGAAGGGAAAAAAGTTTTTTTTAAATTTTGATGAGAGGAAGTTAAAAAACTTTCACTATTTCTTGTTAAATTTTATTGTTATGCCAACAAAAAAAGGGATAGAGAGAACTTTTTCTTGATTTGAATTTTCAACTGATGTACTGCTCAAAGATTATCAAAAAGGTCAGCACAACCCATGGTGCAATTATACTCTTCGATTCATACAGGCTTTTGTACAGTGTTGTACTTCTTCATACATTCTCAGTGACAACAATGTCTTCGTAGTGTACATCCTGTAACATTTGTAGCCGCAATCACTTGTCTATTGTCATGCAGTCTTACTAATATAATATCATTTCTTCTATCTATTACAACTAAAACAACATAAACTCCCTCTTTCTTTCCTTTTTTATTAAATCACAAAGTGAAGATTTTTCAATCCTATCTCCTTGAATTGTTCCAACACTATAAAGATCCTTTTCTTTAAAAGATTCAAGTAATGGAAAGGAATTAAAGTAATTATTAAGGAACATATTTTCTTGTAAACATATATTTTTTCTGGAACAAAATAACTGCATTCAGTAATATTTTTCGTAAGTTTACAATGTATTCTGAGTGAATTAGAACCATTTATATTTTACCTATTTTTAAATATCTTGGTATTACTACACATTTTACCTAAAACTACTTACTTTGTTATATTTTCATATATTTAAACTCTGAAACAGACTTAAGATGCAATGTTACTAGAATAATCTTTCTTACAAAACATTTAATGCTACTGTGCTTCCATGACCACCAGACATTCGCTATGAATTGTGAAACTTACCCATCCCCACCCCCTTCTTAGAAAATGTGTTCACAAAATTGTGAATGAGCAGATATTTGTGAACCAAAAGTAATTTTGACGAGCCATAAGCTTGTTCATGTTTCAAGAGCCCATACGTAACTCAATTGAAAACTAACAAATGTATTTACAGATCATTGTCTTATCACTTTGTTGGATTTGTGGGGGTGTATGTTCCCTTCCCCCCACCCCTCCAGGGTCTATCACTGTTTACACAATACTACTATTCTCTTGAGCACTTGCAAGTCATAAACAAAATTGTGTATGCAATGATTACTTCTGGAGAGGTAGAACTATCTTTCAGCTGCTCTGAATCCATCTTAACATCTGACCGATGATGTGTTTATTATTATTATTATTATTATTATTATTATTATTATTATTATTATTATTATTATTATTATTTTTATTATTTTTATTATTATTATTATTATTATTTTTATTATTTTTATTTTTATTATTTTTATTATTTTTATTATTTTTATTATTATTATTTTTATTATTATTATTATTTTTATTATTATTTTTATTTTTATTTTTATTATTTTTATTATTATTATTATTTTTATTATTATTTTTATTTTTATTATTTTTATTTTTATTATTATTATTATATTTATCTTTCAAGTCTCTTGCCTAGCAAGGTGTCCTACAGCAGAAACCAAGATGCCTGCTTCGATTGCAAACTCGGGCGGTCAGGATTCACGTGAAGTTATATCATTAAAAATGTTCTCACGATGCATGCAGTAGTCAGGGGAACAGCCTTTTGCGTTGATTGAATGGGCTAGTTCTTAAGGCCAAGCCTTGCAGACATTGAAATCAGTTCATTTGCAGAGATGACCACAGGGACTTGTGCTTAAAAGTTGGTGCAGGCCTAAATATTTATAGGTATACTCGTGCCCAAGTTCTTGGATATTTGTGCCACACATCAGGATGAGTTTGACAAGATCAAGGATTTCCCTTTTCGTATGAATTGCAGCACATTTATCAATCCCAAACTCCATATAAGTAGGGTCGCTAAAGGACTTAAAAAGTTCAAGCAACGAGGAAAGCTGGTTCTTATCTCTGGCGTACAACTTGAGATCGACCATGTAGAATTGATGATAAATGGGGATTTTCGATGATTTCATTTTCCATCCCTGAATCTCTTAACGTTTTGCCGAGACGGTTTAAAGCTAGAGAGAAATATAAGGGACTAAGACTGAAAAATTCCTCGTTTGAACTTCAGTTCCTTGGTGGTATAGCTGCTTCCAGCAATTGAGACTTTTTTCTATGTACACCAAGTTGCCATGCAGTGTTGACACATACTGGGCATTTACAGTTGTTAAGTTCACATACTGGGCATTTACTTTGAACAGGCGAAGGACATACAAATGCCCATGTGTTCAATCCATCTTACAGAAAAGGTGCGGTGTCTTTTTTTGACTTGATTGACTACAACAAAGTCTACTATCAATAATTCTTTGCAACCTTGAGCACTCTTTCTGCTACCATTTTGCTCTGGTGCCAGAAGATTGTTGGCCTTTAGACGGCCTACTGACAAGAACAGATGTAAAAATCTTACATCCTATGTGATAGGTCCGTAGTTGCTCGGAGTCTTAGGATCGCTAAACTTAATTATCATAAATGTAACTCTTTCAGTAAAAAACGCCGGAATGATAGTTGGATCGTTGAGTGTAGCTTGAAGCCACCTGGCCAGAACTGCATGTAATACTTCCACCAAAAGTTCTGTATCCCATCAGCATTGGTGCTTTCCAATTCTGCGTCTTCCTTACTAAATTGAAGATATCCCTCAGTGTTATTATAGGCGTGCACATCTGAGGTATATCACAACACGTCCTGCCAACCAGTAAGCTCCATCATCATGGGTCTTGGAGATGTATATATTACTCCAATATTCTTTCATCTCGGAGCTTTTAAGGCATATTTCGGGCAACTTTCTTTGATCGTTGAGTTTCCTGAAAAGTTTCTTCTGTTCGCATGAATACAAAGCATTTTTTGTCTTCGTTTCATTGCTTTATGATATCTTCTTATAGGGCACCCAAGGGCTGCGAGGACACCCATGGAGCTGTTTTAGATACTCAAGTCGGTCTCGGTGCCTCTCCTCGAAATTCGCCTGGATTCTTCGAATTCTCATCTTTCGCCCAATCGCTTTCACTGCATTGGAGACATTTCTAGTTGCTTTCTGAGCAGCTCAAAGAAGACTGTCAGAGTGCCTATGTCCCACCGGAAGCTTTCAATCTTGCATTCAATACGCCTCAACCATGGGGGCCTGGCGGGCTTAGCGGACTCTACTGTGTCTTCCGATGTTTTCAATTTATCCTTTACGTATTTACCAAGACCCTGTACAACAGGAAGGGCTGCACAAGACACATAACTTACCACCTCCTGAAGCGCTGTTGATTGTTGTACATCCACCTTCAGAAAGTTTTTGACAGTTTCCATCGCCGCATTTGTACTTGGGCCGTATCCCACTCGTGAGATCCATAGTCTAGTGGATACCATGATAGTATGTCTTCATGGCTTCATAATGCGCAGTCCAAGAGAATTGCTCTGCGCTCAGGCTCTGGGAGGCAAGATTCACCAGGTTTCATCAGAATCTCCATAGACCATTCCTGATTAGCTTGTGGGTCTTCATTATTTCTTCCTTCAGTCTCATTCCTGTTCTCAATACCCAAGGATTCTCTTACATTCTTCCTAATGATATTTATATCTGCAGCTGAGAGAAAGTTCCTTGCAATGATGGTGCGTTGCTGGTCGCACACTCTCTACTCGGACACCGGTATGTTCGAATGCAACTTTAACCATCCTTCATGAAATCGCGTCTTGTATTCCTCCATATTCGCTTCAAGTTTGGTAGCCAAAAAGTAAGCATGAATAGTGGATATATTTAACTCTAGTCCATTTCACGCGCTGGTGTATGTTCTGAGGTCGGCCGGGTGAGCTGTCATCTCACCCAAGCTGCGACCCCCAGTATTTGTATTGTGGTCGCTATAAGTGGTACAGCGCCATACCTTCCCAGATGGTATGAGGGGGGCTCCAGTGCTCTCCACTGGCACAGGTAGCACATTTCTCACTGCGAGCCCAGTGCCGGAACTCGCAGCGCCGCCTTGCAAGTGCGGGTCGCATGCGCCACGAATCCTTTGACTCGCATAACTTTTTCTCACATGCGTACCGGGTAAGAGTCGAGAGTGGAAGCACCTCTCACCTCTGCGCCAGAGCCCCATCTGCACGCCTGCACCCGAACCCTAAGGTCGAAGCTCAGGCACCTACAGTCCGCAAAAATATAGGGAGGGCTATTTCGGATGCTGCCCCATCTCCCAGTTGCCACTTGGTTCGCCGATCCCTTTCCCGGAAGTCAAGGGGCGGGTTGCCATTGCCTTGACAGCCGACACACAATAGTGTCTGGCCGTTCCCCACGTGCCGTAGCTGTTGTTTCAGTCCACGTAGGGTTGGTCTTCGGGGAACGTAAAAAAGGGTGACACAGGAAATCTTTTGAAAACAGGCAAGGGACAGCTAAGGAAACATTTCGGCATTGGAATAGAAGGAACAGCGAAAAAGGAATGGAGAATGAAAGATGGATCAATTTTAAATGGAGGGACAGCGGACTGGTCCTGTTAGTCGCCTTTCACGACGGAGATATCCCGTAGCGCTATTCTACAAAAACACCCGGACACCACACGGTTTTATTATTATTTATAGCTTGAAGGCTTGGCAATGAGGACTTTAACCTTTTTACTGATTGATGTTAAAATTAATCATATTCTATGTAAATTTTGTAGAAAAGATTGGCTTCTTTCAGGAACTTTATTCTGTCAGTTGCCGTGTTGTCGGTTCCGAGGTCTTCATGTTGCCTCTTATGCCGCATCTGTCCCTAAGTCTTGAGAGATCTACACAATCTGTCAATGTTTCACTGGCTTCCGCAGCTGCAGATGGGCTGTTCTTCATTTCTTAGCATGTATGAAAGAGTTATTCTTGCATGGCCAATTCTTTGTCTGGTTATGCACACTTGTTCTTGTCGAGTATAGCTGACATACGGTGATCATTACTGATGTTCTGTTTAATCGGGTTTAGTTTCGTGTAAAGGCTGTTCCACGTGGTCTGTCATGCTGTGAAGATACACCTCCAAGCAGCATTTTTTTTCATCTTGAGGACGTACTTTAATATCCATTTCTGATTGGTTGCCTATGGTATTTCTTATTGTAGAATCGGCTTCTTTATTGTCTGGGATACCTGGCAATACAGTCCAGGGCCTTCCAGATGAACGTAACTGATGTTCTTCGCTTCTCTAATTTACGGCATGATATAAGAAAATTTTGAAGTTGTGGGTCTACAGTTTGGCGTCTGTCTATGGAAGTGAGGAGACTTAGCGAGTCAATGCAGATGACGAATTTTCTTCAATTGAGAGTTTCACAGTGTCTCACAAATTACAATACTGCATACAATTTGGAAGCGTACACACTTGCTTCTGGTGGAAGTGTCCAAGTTTTTATATGTCTTCAGTTACTAATGCGCTTCCTACCCGATGTTTTGTTTTTGAACCATCTGTGAAGGTCAGTGTGTGACTTGTCATGTATTCTCCGAGAATTGATCGAAATATGACTTTTAAATCTATGAGAAGGCATTCTTTTTTCTTTACACTGGTAGTGTGGAGTCTAACTTCTGGCATTTTCAGCATCCAAACTAGAATTTCATATGGTTTATGTTTCAAAACTGGTGGTAGAACGATGTTACATCATTTGGCTATCTCGATCGCGCGGATGTTGGCTGGTCGAGTAGCTGAAGGTTCGATCTTTGCCAAGTTAGGTCGAGTCATTAATCAATGGTTTAAATGTTTCGGTAGTGACAGCATTTTTATCTATAGTTGAGTAGTAGTGTTTATCGTCTCTGGTGTAGCGACATGGTACTGGTTTCACAGTAGAGGCTTAAGGAAGGACTAGTGCGGAACGCTCCAGATGCATAACGGAGGCTTGCATTGTGGAAGGGATCTAATCTCCTTAAGCTTGACTTTCTGGTTGAGGAGTACACTGCACATCCAGACGTAAACCCATTAGGTTTTGCCTGCCGTAAATGAGAAACATGTTTTTCGCATTCTGTACTAGTTTATTGATGGCATTTTGAATTTGATCGTTGATAGTGATTTGGCTGTATAAAATATAGCACTGTCATCTACATACATGCATTTTACAATTGATCCTTCTATGCCGTCAAACATCTCGTTCATCGCTATGGTAAAGAGCGTACCAATCAATAGAGAGCCTTGCGGCATACCATTCTCTAGTACGTAGCTTTCGGAGATGGACTGCCCAATGCGAACTTGGAAGGATCAGGTACTAAGGATAGGATCAGGTAACTGGATATGAATTTTGGTAGATTTTCTCATATTTCCAAGTTAAATAGCTGTCTCAGAATGTTATATCACCAGGTCTTATCAAAAGTTTTTTCAAGGTCAAAGAATACGGTAACCATGTTTTCTTTTGATGAAGGTATTCTGAATTGTGTTTTCCAGATATATTTGCTGGTCGGCTGTAGAGTGATGTCTGTATCCGCACAGATGTACGTTCAGGAGGTTGTTTCTTTCGAGACACCATGTTAGCCGGGTGTTGATAATTTTTGCCAAGATTTTTCCTAGACAGCACGTCAACGATACCGGACGATAGTTTTAAGTTTTAAATGGATCCTTGCCAGCGTTTACAAGTGGAATTATTATCATTTCTTTCCAGACTTTGGGGTAATTACTTTGTGTCCAAATGATATTATATATGTTTAACAAGGTGGACAGTATTTCCTTCAGTAGCCGACGTAGTATGCTATGGGGGATATTGTCCGATCCTGCTGCAGTGTTTCCAGCTGCATTTATGGTGTCTTGAAAAACTCTCCATGTGAAAAGAGCGTTATTTGGCTTATCTGCATCGATTGTAATGTCTAGTTCTTGTTATTCTTCTTTCTTTTTCTCGAGAAAGTCTTTAGGGTAGCTGTTTGGGTTACTGGCGTTGGAGTATTGAGTATTCGTCAGGGTTGCAGATTAGTTGTCCTTCGTGTTCTGTGCATGTGATAGGACTTAAAATATTTTCCCCCGCTATTGACCGGATTTTCTGCCATATTTCCATGACTTTGGTCGTCCGAGTTATGGTGATTACGTACTTTTCCCATCTTGATCGTGTTGCTGTTAGTATTTTTCTTCGAGCGAGTGCACGCAGACTCTTGAAAGCAATAAGATTGTCTTGGATTGGTGTACGCCTATAACTGTTGGGGGCTCTTGTGTTCTCCCTTATTGCTTCTTTGATCTCCGTATTCCACCATAGTACTGGAATCCTAGATGAGCGGCCACTAGTCTGTGGGATGTACTTTACAGCAGAAGAGATTACAATGTAGGTGAAACCTGTAACGTTTTTCCTCTGTTTCCTCTGACATTTATTGGGGTTATATGTCGGGTGAAGTCGAACCAGTCTGCATGGTTCGTACACCAACTTTTCAGTAAATATACTGCGTCCTTTTGTATGCTTGTTGATACAACAGACGAAAGTGATCGCTTTGATGAAGGTCTGACAGTGGTTTCCACGTCAACCGTTTGCAAGATTTTGACTACATATTGAAAGATCTATGGCCGAAAATGACCCATTTCTAGCATTTAAGTGAGCGCTTGCTCCTGTGTTTAAAAGTACGTATACGTTCTTATGTAGGAGGTCAACGATTATGCGACCTGAGTCATTTGTTCTAGAACAGCCCTATGTGGTACTGTGAGCATTGAAGTCGCCTAGAATAAGAGGAAGTAATGAAGGGTGTAGTTGATCGATCAGGTATTGTAGGTCTTCATTTTGCCATGAGGCGTCGGGTAAGTGTATGCAACATAGCAACTGCAATGGCTGGTAAAATGTTACAGCTTCTTCTTGTAGAGGTGTGTTAAGATCGAAACGACTAGCAGGATGTGTATTGCTGATCAATACGCCAACACCACCTCTGGCTCGTCTATTAGGTTCTACGTCTCTGCGAAAGGTCTTATAACCTCGTAAATTGAAACGGTCTTTTGGTTTAAAATGGGTTTCTTGTAAGCACCTACGCATGGGTGTGTGATTGGCCAGTAGCAATTTCAGCTCACAATAATGCGAGATACAACCGTTAATGTTCCATTGAACAATATTTTTTTCTTTTACTGCTTTTGCTAACTATTTGTGCTTTTACTAACTGATTCTACGTATGTAGAAGTAATTTTCCTTTATTTTTGGGACATACATTCTTTTTGCTTCAGGATAACTGATCTTTTGTCTGGCTTTTACTTGTTGTATTGATGCCTCTTGCTTATATAACGGGCAGTCCTTTCACCTTGATGAATGCTCTCCGCTGCAATTATTGCATTTGATAGGATCTATGCATAAATCGTCACTACGAAATGGCTTTCCACACTGACATGCTTTGATTCTCGCATATCTAAATGCTGTGTGTCCAAAACGTAAGCATTGAAAGCACTGCATCTGTTGAGGAATGAACATTCGTACCGTCAGATGATGAATGCCGTATTTAATCTTGTCTGGTATCGTACAACGATTGAACGTCAGGACATAGGTCGCTGAAGGCATTATCTGCCCATCCCGCCTCATTTTTAGCCTTCGACATACAATGACTCCTTGAAAAGCTAGTTCTTGAACTATTTCCTCTTCACTGCAGTTTAGTAAGTCACAAGCAAATTACAGCACCTTAGCAGGTATTCAGTGTGCCATGAGCACTTCAACATCTATAGTGCCTATTTTGCTCAATTCTAGTAACGTTTCGCCTTGAGTGTCTTTGAATGTTTCTACCAAGAGTCCAGATTTCTTTATCTCTTACGGCAGATCCAGCACAGGTTCTAATACTCGTCTCTATTAGAAATGAGCTTACTTTATCAAAATTTCCTTCTATTATTTTAACTGTAAGATACTTTAGTACTGCTGCAATGTTCTTGAACAAGTCATCAGAGTTTATGGTTATTCCAATTTGCATTCATTTTGCATTGAACTCAGGAACACAGGGATCCCTCAACCATAGGGTCGCAAACATCCATACAGTTCCGCGAAGTTTGCTATCATTCGTAGCAATATCTGCCAGCGGTGCCGAGTGATCCGCTCCCTTGGCATTGCAGTCGCTGGGTGGCGACGCCCGGTGGCCTGCTTGCGCACCACCGACCACCGGTACTGGGGCTCCGATCCCCTGCACCGTAACGGTTGATTCTGACAGATCCTCCATCTTGGGTTTTTTCTTCAGGGTCACCTTCCCCTAGCGGTTTTGATCTACCGCCTGCTTAAGGAAAAAAGGGGGGGGGACAGAGAAGAATAGAGTTCGAATAGAGGGGTAGAAGTGAAACGACTCCCAAGCCCTCACAACCTAATAGCGTCGGGGTGGAAACACAAGAGTTGGCCTACAGGACAGAAAACAGAAGTGTGCCACAAGTAAGTGGAAGCAATGGGTGGTATGAATAAAAATGAGCACTTGCTCAGGAGTAGTTGCTCTGGAGCAAAGTGAGTTTACTCCGCGGCACTGAGCCAAAGCTCCTTTTCATGTGAATAAAAAACTTATATGAATAAAAAACGTCATGACCCAGAGAACTTGCTCATGTCTCGCAAACATTTGCTCGTTGTGAACAAGCGATAGTGTGGGCAAAGAGTTTTTAAAATGGGATTCCTGTGTAACAAAGAGATTACATGCGTCACGCGCGCTGCGCACATCATTTGTTTTTTCCGTGGTTAATTAGTGAGGAAGTTCGAGTTTGGTTGTGTTGGAACACGTGAAGTAGTAGGAAGTTGTGAGGTCGTGCTCGTGTTTCCCGAATATATCCTTGATATTTCCAACACGAAATGGGTACCAGCAGTGACGAGGAGCAGAAGGTGCCGGAGTCGCAACAAAGTTTCGCTGAGGTGCTCAGCAAAAATCGAGCAGTGTTTGAGAAGAGCCAGCTTCCGGAGATACGAAGACGCCGGAAAGAAGCTCTTCAAAACTCAATACTCCGAAAAATTCGGAGTTCTTATATCCGATGAACAATTGTCATAAAACTGTGCACCATAAAATCACGATTGAATGCAATAAAAATCGTACTGGCAACAAAAAATTAAATTAAGGCCTGGGAAAGAACAGTTTATGAATTGATGAACGGGGACAGTAATCCAACAGTTTCCCAAATAAAAGGTAAGAAAACTATTGTATTATTATTATTTCATGATGAACTGATTGTACTCACAATCATTTACATTATAATTTATGTAAGAAAACGTATGTTCATTTTAATCATTAACACGTATTCTTACATAAAATATAATGTGAATGGTAACCTAATGAAATGATAACTGAATATATTCACAAGCATTTACATTATATTTTGTATCAATTTCAGGAGCAGTATCTTCAGCTGGAACCAGCAATGAAGCAGCAGGAGGATGTGTTTTAGATGAAGAAATACGGGCGGAGAGCAGCAGCGGGACTCCTGCAAGGGTGATATCTCCCCCTGTAAGAAAAAGAAAACTAGTGGATTTAGACACCGATGAAAAGAAGTGTTTGTCAAATACTATATTAACAAGACTGGTTTTATTAGAGGAATTGCAGATACTACGATTAAAAAAGGAAAAGTATCTGTGGGAATAAAGGATGAGGGAAAGTGAATATGTTGTTTTCGAAAACGAATAAAGAAATATATACTTACAAATTAAAATCTGTGTATTATTCTTGACAGTTCATCCCTCCTACGTTCTCCTCACAATCTGTCAGCAGCTCTTCCTTCTTCTTTGGGGTTGTAATTCTTCCTCAGGTTCAATGATGTCCGTTGCAAAATCCTCATCATGTAAGTATTTTTCTACATTGTGCAAAATAAAACAGCACAAAACAACAGATGGTACCTTTTCTGTAGCTAGTCTCACTTTGCTTTGTAAAATTGGAAAGCGTTGTTTAAGTTGCCCGAAACATCGTTCAATGGTAACAAACACGCCCTTTTTCAAACATCTATTGAAAGAGAAATGCTCTGGCATTACAGCGTTTTTATATGGCACCATGAGCCATGGGGCAATTCCATAGCCTGAATCGCCAAGTAGCAACATGTCGCTTTGGCCTGATAAAAATCTGTGTGGATGAGAATTTTTCTTAATGCGAGAATCGTGCACTGATTCAGGCCAAGAAGCATCCATGCTAGTAAATTCTTCTTTAGCATTGCATGTTGCTTGAATATTAATAGAATGAAGGCCTTTCCTATTGATGTATTCATCAGCATGAGTAAGGGGCTTCTTAATCAGAATGTGTACAGTCAAGAGCACCAATTGCATTAGGGAAAGTGTATCTTTCCTGCCACAGATCTCTTGCATGCTGGAGATCTATTGCAGTTCTTGGAACTGTATCCAATACTGTTTTTTCTTTTATTTTCTCCATGACGAAACAAAAAGTCTTGTTCACTGTGAACTGATCCACGCCAACATCTTCTGCCACTTCTACCTGAAAACCAGGATCGTCCAAGTAGCGAAGACAAAATTTCATTTTTTGATCATTGGTTAGAGCTCCGTCTCTTGTTTCTTCTCGAACGCCAACCATACAACATTGTCCTTTTCGAATCGATATAGTTTCTTATAATTTATATCACAAGAATCTCGCCGAATCTTGTATTGTTTTACTCCACTGCATCTGCATGTGAGCACACGGTATATGCACGGCCATTTTAACCATACTTTTCAAATGTGAGTCTGCTACCGAGGTCTCTCCGAAATTTTGAAGCAAGTGCTCAATCTACTGAGTAAACGCTAAACGTTATTCATACCAATTCTAAGCATTTGCTCGCCAGTTGAGAGTACGCTCAGAGACGGAGCAAGTGCTCAGAGACTAAGCAATTGCTCTCCCACTTTATTCATACGAAATTGAGAAGTATCTCCGAAACTCGGAGCAAAGAGTAATTGCTCATTTTTATTTATACCACCCAATGACACACAGTTTGTGGGAATGACGGGATGTTTAGGGGAGTGACAGCGGACAGCTGCTCCGATTA
>BOPP01000291.1:661464-673418 GCA_017312745.1 Gryllus bimaculatus | reverse complement strand
GCAGTCAGTTAAATACTTAAGTGATTGTCTCGCCGCCTTTCCTGAATGGCTAAGTCGGAAACGCCTCATATCCTCTAATAATGTCTAATATGCTTTTTAAAGACTATTGATGGTTTGGAATTGTTGAATACATTGTCTATACATCTTGGAGTAAATCTATGTAAAATGACCCCCTTTTCTTTGAAATGTCCTTCTTTAAGTAAGATGTCCTCCATTGGGAAAAAAATTCAGGTGATCTTGTACTATAGGTAAACGATATACCCTCGACGATTTGAAACGGAAGAGCAGTTCTCTTTGCTGAAGATAGAGTATTCTTTGCAATTAAGAAACCGTAAATAGTACAATATCAAACGTTTCACATCGGTTCCGTAATATCAAATTAATAACAAATGAAAAGGAAACGGTTTCAATGCAGTTTTCTATTCCGAATAAACAATTCTGTACTCCATAAAAATGAACGGTGTACCATTGACTGATAGGGTAGTAGTAGGACTGTTAAGGTAACATAATTATTAGATCTCTGAATTCAGTCAAACTTCAAATGAAACGTCCATTTAAATGTATTGAAAAAAAATTATGCTCATTATTCTATGCGTTCAGAATTCTTTCAAATTCAGTCAGCCTTCATACTGCTCGTTCTGTGTATTTCACGAATGTTCATTCTCGTTTGAGATATGGCATAATATTCTGGAAAAATACATATTACCCAGATTTTAGATTACAACGAAGAATTGTACTAATAAGAAGCAAATCCCAACCACGTGATTCTTGTAAGCTTCTCATTATTAATATAGGAATTTTACCATTACCTTGTATCTTGATTTACGAATCAATAGTTTTGTCAAAAATGACTTACATGGGGGCAGGAAAATGTTTTCAACAAACGCCAATGTCTATAACTATAGCACCCGACGTAGTTATCACATTCATCAGGTTACAGTATCAACAGCTCACTACGAAAAAATCACATATATTATATGTACATTATTTTACAACACTTTGCCATGATGCCATTAAACGATTAAATTCGTTGGAAAAGTTTAAGTCCCAAGTAAAATATTTTCTGCTTCATAATTGTTTCGATACAATTAGAGCCTATATTGAACATCAAAAAGAAAGTAACATTAATTTTAACAATGATATTCAATGTATTATTTACCATTTGGATTGTATAATTCTAAAGAACCTGTAACAAGTATTCTTCCGCAGCTTCTGGGTCAATGGCCCCCATCTAGATTTGGTTTGTCGTCCAGTTTTCCTGATCATTTAGGCAAATGCTGAGATGACCCCTTTTTTCTGGACAAAATGTTACTTCATTATCTGTGCACGTCTTCAAGAATCCAGTGGGAAATATATTTATTCAAATTATCGTAGTAGGAAGTATTATTATTCACGAAGGACATGAAAAGGAATAAGAGCTCAAATTTATTGCTGATTTACCCTTGAAAATAGATTTTATTACATCAAAGATAATATTTTGTTGACAATCCTTGCAAAAAACGCTCATTTCTTTCTGTATTCGAAATTCAACCAATACATGGCTCAGAGTGGGAATCACACATTTGTGAAAATGTGTACAGAATTCACTTTTCTCCGTAGCATGTCACACACAGTTTTTGACTGTTTTTGACGTAAAATAAATAAATAAATGTAAATAGCAAATATTTTATAGTGATCGTCCTCTTTCTTGGAGCCTTTCTATCGCATTACAAAAGTGTCGAAATAACAATATATTCAATTATCGTATGGTGTTATTTGCGAGGAGACGGCCATTGGTCTTTGTTCCGCGCCCGTATATTCGACCCAGCCTTCCTTTGAAGTCTATCCCCTGGTCTATCCCCGTGGTGAAGTCTATCCTCGGTCTAGCAGGTGCGCCCCGTGGAATCTCCTGATGCACCAGGTGTGATTCACAATTCATCGTGCAGAAGTCAGTCTCAGTTAACTACATACGAACTGTCCGATTAGGAGAATGTGAGATTTCATTAGGTCAGGACACTACGAGGGAGATTTAATTTTACCCGGCACCTGTCACCGGGCACCGTGGAATTTCCCGTAGCGGAACATAAAAACAGAACAAAAGTCATACCACAAACATACTAGATTCATCATACATAGTTTCGATTGTTTTTACAATACTAACATAATAGTAGTATGACTTTTCTTCTGTTTTTTCGTTCTTTATAGTTCAAACATTTTATCAGTTTTTAACCTGATGATGTGAATGGATCATTTCAGGAAACACTGTAGTAACATATATTAACCTTCAACTAACTCAATGAACAAAGAGTTCATTGTTCAAAGAGTTCCATCAAGTTTTGATTGTTTGTAATTTAAGAGTGAAAGAATACCTGAACAATTGAATCAGTCAAATTTGATATTGTCATTTGAGAGTAAAATTAAACATTTTGAATCGACAAGATCTTGGTTTTGTAATCACCTTTACTTACGAGTACAATAATTGCATTAACTTCCTACGTAACTTCCTACGTAACTTCCGCATTAAAACCTGACAATATACCGTTTTGGCAGAAACGAATCCAGAACAAAATCAACAAGGCTAGAAGAGATATTGGTCATTTAACGCAGTATTTTGCGAAGAAGGGAGACATTTCTGAGAAAGTGAAAACTGGAATTAAGTCAATAGTTAGGAGACAGTTAAAAAGAAAAAAAAAAGAAAGTTAAAAAATTTAAAAAGTTTAAAACGTTAAAAATGAAGTTAAAATGAAATCTAGATCAAATGCTGAAAGAAGAAGATGAGAGACTTAAACAGAGAATTGCGACTCTAGGAGCGAGAATAAGACGGTACAGTAAAGCATAAAAAAACGTCAACAGGAATCAATGTTTGCAGACAATCAGAAAAAATTCTACAGACAACTGGAAGATGGCGATGGGGAAGGACTGAGGAGTCAACCACCGTGTGAGAATGATGTGGTTCAATTCTGGTCCGAGACATGGCCAGTACCTCGCCAACACAATGAGCAAGCTTACTGGCTTCATAATGAAATCGAAGCGTACTGATATGTAAATGAAATGCCAACAGTAATGATTACCGAAGACGATGCGAGAACAGTTATAAAGAAGACACAAAACTTGAAAGCTCCTGGCCTAGATGGAATTCATAATGTTTTGTGAAATACTTTACAGCTCTCCATCTACACATAGCTAGACTTTTTAACGATACCTTGAAATATCTATCCAACCACCCTTAATATCTGTTGATGGATAAAACATTTATGATGGCCAAATCTGGAGACAGTCTCTAACCCAAGAACTACCGGCCAATTACATACTTGTCAACGTTACACAAAATTTTGACTACTATCATATCTTCTAAAATTAATGAACATCTCGTAGAACAAAATATTTTACCTCCTGAGCAAAGTGGTTGTAAAAAGGGAACCAGAGGATGCAAAGAACTATTGGTTATAGATAGTGTAGTTACACAACAAGTCCGTAAAAGACTTCATACAAATACTATGTCGTCAGCAGGAAGAAAAACTCCCTCAGTATTTCCTTTCATTGGACACCCCAATCCATAATGCAATATACACGCAAGATAAGAATATCAGTCCATTAAGTCTAGCCCAAGAGAACAGAGAGTTCCTTCACTTGACAGGGGATGATCGAAATGATATCTGGAAGACGAGGGAATTGCATGGCCGGTTTAGAGCAACATTGACGTCTGATGAAATTGATCTGAGATGGTCCACCGAATGGCTGCAAACAGCGGCACTCTATGGTGAAACTGAGGGTTTCCTCTTCTCTATTCAGGACCAAGTGATAAAGACCAGAGCATATCAAAAATATATCTTGGGCCAACAGATTGATAGCAGTGGTTGTCCATGCTTGGCTCAGACTAAATACTTGCAACGGCGTAATAATGTAGCGAAAATAGTTCACCAAGCGCTTGCAAAAAATACCATATAGTTGCACAGGAACAGCCATGTAATAAATGTAAGCCTGAAGAAGTCATCAGTAACCATCAGGCGCGAATTTTATGGAGCACGACAATTATAATCGACAGAACGGTTGAAGCAAACAGACCTGGTATTGTTATATTTGATAAATCAGCGAAAACAGCGATGCTTGTCGATGTAGATTCAGATGCAAAGGTGATATCAACATTAGGTGAGAAAAAACGAAAATATCAACCACTGGCTGTCTAATTATAGGATATGTACAGACTTCGAGGAGTAGAGATAGTTCCTGTGGTGGTGTCCGTAAATGTAGTTACGAAGAACTGGCAGAAAGCTGGAGAAATTCTACAACTACAACATAAAACATCTGAGAACTATGCAGAAAGCTGCTTTATTTAGTACAGCGAAAATTATCAGGAAATTTTTGAGTCTTGATTAAATAACCACAGAAGTTAATGTATCACTAGAAGATTGTGAAATAGATTGCAAGATTGAGAATTGAGAATAAGTGCTTGATCTGTAGACTTTACCTTCTTTGTGCCTCCATACATATTGTTCAGACAAATTTTGTCTTGGGCAGTAACCCCGACATCTTTTGTATTAACAAAAAAGGATAATAATAATAATAGTAATAATAATAATAATAATAATAATAATAATACTAATACTAATAATAATAATAATAATAATAATAATAATAATAATAATAAGATTGCTTTATATTGTAGAAACAGCAAAATTTCCATGAGGAAAAAACATAGTTTATTGACTTTAGGAAAATTTCTGTGAGATATTAAAAATATTGAGTATACCTATAAGAGTTTGTAAGGCACGTGACTACTTAACAAATTCCGAGAAACCTAATAAATGACCTCCGTTATATTTCACTAACATCCATTACATGACTTTTAAATTAATTTCTATTTACGTAATGAAGTTGGCAAACATTCCAATAAATGTAATGTAAATACCCTTTTTTTTATCATCTTTCTTGCCAATTTTCTTAAACTTAGGGCGCAACAACCTTCTTGTTCCATTTTATGAAAAAATCTTAATTTTTTGTTTTTCTAAAACCTGTTATAGCCACTTTTTCCGTGACAATCACGTGTTCACCGAGCTTATTATGCTTTAAAAGCATGTGCCGACCATCCTGACCTTGGCTTTCGATAACTACATGAAGTCAGGAAGGTTAAGCAAATTCGAGACATCGCGGGTTTCTGTTTGGGTGACTGTCTAAGAACCCCGGGATCCAACGGCGCCGAGGCCAATTGCCCTTTACGGGGCATATAATGGCTAAATACTAATAAAAAAAATAGTTTGTAACCAAGTGGCAAAATACGCTAAATCCTAGTTTTTCAAAAAATTGTACACAACGTTTTTTGAAGAGGTATTTTTGTACAACAGACCTCAATCTTCAATTTTGTAGTTTTAATTTTTTTTTCATTTTCAAAAACGGAGTAATATCCGCAAATATCACTACCACCATATTTTTATCGTCTCTTATTACATAATTAAAGAAAACGCCAAGAAAAAAGTGGAGCGGTTTTTGAGAAAATTTATGTTTGTAAATTTCAATCGCAAAATATGCAAAAAATTCTAGTTTTTCAAAAAATTAAACACAACTTTTTTGAAGAGCTAATTTTGTACAACAGACTGTGTCTGAAACAAAAATCTCTACTTCCAATTTTGAAGTTTTACATTTTTTTCCAATTTTCGAAAAAATTGGGCGTAAACGAAAATGAGATCTGTACCATACTCTTAAACGTCTTTTGCACTATTCAACAACAAAATTTAATCAAAAAATTTGGAGCCATTTATTTGAAAATTTTGAAAATATCCCAGGGGCTTCATGTAAAGTACCCGCCAAAATTATAATATTTGTTTAAAACTCCCTCTTCTCAAATATAAACGACGTGAGAGACAAGTCAAATAAATTACATTTTTGTAATTTTTTAAAAAAACAAACGAGTTAATGTCATCTTGTAGAGTACATTTAGCACTATTCCTACCAAACGTTTAAAGAAAAAATTTGGAGCCATTTTTGAGAAAATCTTGTTTTTGTTAATTCTTTAAATTGCACATATTGCACGCAGTATTATGGGAAAACTAAAAAAAAATAATACAAAAAAGTGTATATGACCTTAATGAAAGAACTCACTATGGAGAAAAAAATTATTTGAAGGCCAAATCTCCATCTTCAATTTTACTTTCTCGCACTTACTAACGTAAGATGAAGTATTGTAATTGTGCACCGAAAAACTGCGAATTTTCGACAAAACTCTTATTGCCAAGCCCTGGTAAGGTAAAAGTAGATAAATCCAGTTGCTAAATATAGAAAAAAAATTCCTCTAACACGTGGAGTACCCAGAAACCATGTTTTGTGCGTCCTTCATACCGAAAAATCGATTGACGGCAAAACGTGTCTGTCCGTTCCTCCGTGTACAACGCCAGCGCATAAACCTTTCAGCCGATTTTCTTAAAAAAAAAAAAAAAAAAAAAAAAAAAAAAAAAAAAAAAAAAAAAAAAAAAAAAAAGACTTCCTATTTTTTGATTAAATTTTGTTGTTCAATAGTGCGCAATGTGTTTAAGAGAATGGTACAGGTCTCATATTCGGTGGTATCCCAGTTTTCTCGAAAATTGCCAATAATTTTTTTTAAAATACAAAATTAATGATAGAGGTTTTTGGCTCAGACAAAGTCTGTTGTACAAAATTAGATCGTCAAAAGGTTCCTGTACATTTTTTGTAAAAGTTAGTAGTTTTTGCGTAATTTGCGTTTGAATTAACAAAAAAAAAATCTCAAAAACCGCTCAATTTTTTTCATTAAATTTTCTTCACATAAATAATAAGGGATGGTAAGAAATATGGTGCTAGTCCCATTTTCGGGTATTGCTCGTTGTTTTCGAAAATTGCGAAAGAATTTCTAAACTACAAAATTAAAGATAATTTTGCCACAAAAACATTTGCTGTAGTAAATTAGCTAATATAATTAAAGTAATTATAGCACGTCACACACAGTTTTTAACTGTTTTTATGTAAAATAAATAAATAAATAAATAAATAAATAAATAAATAAAACTTGTTGTGCTATACAATGGCACAGACTTTCTCGCCCTAGTTAGTTTTCCAAAATCACTACTCTTGACTAATTTTTACGCCAACCTCATTCGCTTTACGGTTGCTTTCGTTTTGTCGCCCGAAAAACATTTTTTTTTCATATTTTGTCAATTACTCGGCTCCGTAATGCTAGAACAGAAACCACCATGCATTTATGACTATCATAGAAGTAGTCATTTCATGCAGTCGTACTATCGGGATGGCCATGGTGGCTAATTCGATAGTGCTGGCAGAACTCTTAGGAGTGGAGGTTAGATGGTTCGATTTTCGTCGGGGAATTATTATTTGTGAAAATTCTGTATTGTCACAGGAAATAATCGAGGACTCCACTAACTTTGTGGAAAACCATTTGAAGCAATTATAATCGCAAATAGTAATAATCAAGATAAATACACTCCAGGTGTCTGTACGTGATTTTCGATTTTTTAACTTCTAAACAATTTTTCACATCTCGTATTGAATTTGTAAAACGTATGAACCATCAATTCAATTGCTGTCTTTCGGCGCTTTCCTTCTGACCTCACCTGACTTCAGCCATACTATCAATTAAGATACATTTGAAGTGTGTGTGTGTGTGTGTGTGTGTGATTTTTGGAATTTGCAACTTGTAATCCCCATGTCATTACAAATTTTCTCAGCTCCTTAATGCTAGAACTGAAACAGTTGTCTTTTGAGTAAAATGGATGGGTGGCAGTCTAGCCCTCCTGGATGTCTGAGGTTGTAAAGTGGGAAGTTTGGGTTCATCACTTGAAGCCAAGAGGTCACCGATTCTAGTCTCACGCGCATTTTAATTTGATAAAAGTGATGTTGTAGAAAACTATTAGGGATTCGAAAAACTTTATTGAAAATTATTTGAAGCAGTTCTACCCAAAAAATGCAATCATTACATGTAAAAAAAAAAACGACGTCTCTACATGTGCTTTTGCAATTTGTAACATTTAGACGTTTTTCAAATTTCTTTTGCGATTTTTAAAACGTATTTCATGCCAAATCAATTGTTGAGTTTCTGTGCCTCTTCATGAACCAATTTAAGTAAACTAATGAATCTATAGATATGAAATTTAAATACATTTAGCCATAAAATTAGCCATGTGACCAACTTCGATATCCCTAACGGTTTAGGAATTATTATTACTTACGAATTCTTCGTAAAAAGAGAAAGTTAATCGTTCGCCAGAAAACGCTGACATTTCGCCAGAATAAACATCATTGGTAATGAAAAAGTATATAATCCCTGTTGCTACATTAAAATACTCGTGGTGTAGCCAGAATGTATGTTTTGTTGTTTCTTGATACCAAAAAATCGATTGACGGCGAAATGTCCGTCTGTCAGTTTGTCTGTCCGTCAGTGGTTAACACTAGCGCCTAAACCATTCAGCTGATTTTATTCAAAATTAATACACCCAGGTTGTTCTAAACGGTCTGGAGGTTTTGGAAGTTTCTAACGGATACTTTGATTGTTGAAGGGTTTTTACATTAATCGGGCGTTTACCTTTTTATACCGTTGGCAGAGTTTAAATGATGCGGCGCTTCTGTGGCGTGGTGGCATGAGTGCCGGGACGTTAAGTCTGACGTTAACTCTGACGTTAACTCTGAGTTGACTTCAAGTCTCGGAGCGAAAAAATAATTAGCTGCTTGACTACGCTTTTGTTGGTTATATAGAAGTGTAATGGTGCGGAGCTTTCAGAAACAATGCGAGAATGTATGTACTTGCACTTCACTAGTTCACTTGTTTTTTCTCGCATATAGGGGGTCGTCTCTAAATGGGGCGGATTCATTTATATTAATTTTACGTTCACTCCATTTAAAAACAACGAAATTTGACGATGCTCTTCCTGACGCCAACCACAGGGAACACAAAAGTACATTACATGTAGACAACACGCACAACCATGTCCGAGGCGGGATGCGAACCCACGATTCTTCGGGCGGAGATCTCCACGGCTCTTATGCCTCAGCGATTTTGGCTAACCGGGTCGTCATACCCAACATTCCTGCTAATAGGAAATATCAGATATTTTTGGGCGAAAAGTGCATTTTGATAATGCGAACCTTCAGAAAATGCGAGTTATTCATAGTTGCATGGACACCAGTACGTTATCATTCTTTAATATTATATGAATTTTAACAGTACAAGCCCCATACGAAATGTTTCCAATTGAAGTTTTCATTAGAAGTGAAATAATCACTATACTATCCCATATGCATGACATAACAATGCCTACTTTATTAAACCGGCCCTTATTCAGAGATTTTTTTGTGTAGCTCCACCGTCCCACTCCGCAAGAGTTTGAACCACTGCAATCATAATCCTTACACGTGGACCCGTATAGGCTTGTAATTTTCATTTCTTCTCGTACCTTAGTTCCGCATGCCGAACATCAATGCATACTAGAAAACAATGTACAATCTCTTTCTTCTAAGGTTGTCAATTGTTGACCGAGAGAATGGGATGAAATGGGAAGGAAGAGAGGAATGGAAAGTAAAGGGGAGAGGGGATGAAAAATAAAAGCAAAAATAAGGAAAAGGGTAGGAGAATTTCTAAAGAAAGGAAGATGGGATGTGAAATGCAATTACGTTTAATGCGTGCGCAGTGCAAGTATTGTGCATATGTGTCGAGTTCCGTCATGGTCTATTTTCCCTGAATCGTCCTATCGCCTTTTCATGTAAGATGTGGTTTGTAGAGCGCATGGCGCGCACTGAGCAGCTCGCTTCGAATCCCGCGTCGCGCGGCAGGGGCACCGTCGGCCGCCCGCGGAGGCTGCCAGAGGGCAGCGCCGCCGCCGCCGCGCGCCCCTCCCCCGCACGGCCTGGGCCAGCGGCGCTGGCGCCGAGGCGCTGCGAGTGCGAGTGCGTGAGCG
The DNA here is from genome assembly GCA_017312745.1 of Gryllus bimaculatus. NCBI lineage: Eukaryota > Metazoa > Arthropoda > Insecta > Orthoptera > Gryllidae > Gryllus > Gryllus bimaculatus. The sequence continues at coordinate 663,525 of BOPP01000291.1, read as the reverse complement.
TCCAGAAGCCCGCGAGTGGCGGCCGATCGGCGTCGTCAGTTGCGCGCGGCTTGCGAAGTCGCCAGGCGCCACTCTCCCTCTGCCCTTCGGCCACGCCAGGGCGCCCAGCCGCGCAGCGCCCCAACAGCAGCCCGGCGCTCGCCGCAGGTGAGCTGCACACACGAGCGGCGTGTTGTTTCGCACTTTGCGTGCGTCAAGTGCACATCGCTTCTTCTCACTACATTTTGTTCATGTTTTTCCAATTGGTTTTGATATATTCTGACAATGAGCCAACCAGAGTTTTGGAACTTTACATTATCCAGTACACACACACACATATTATATATATATATATATATATATATATATATATTATAGAGTATATTTCATCTGTTATGAGTTTTTATGAATAAATATCTAAGAGATTTTTTTAATTTGTATTTGCTCCTTTCTTCTGTTACTCTCTTTTTCGATTTATATATGTAAAAATACAATGTAAGTTTTAGAAGTCACATATTCCACGTCACAAGTCCACGTATTTTTGTAATATGTAAATATTTACACACATGTTGAATACCACTTTTGTTTTTGAGATGAATAATGCTTGCAGGATAAACGTTAAAATAAAAATGAAACTCTTCTGAGTTCTGAACCGAGTTGTAATTTCTTGGTAAAAGACTTGTAAAACCGAACGTGAGAACCATTGACAGAAAATTAGAGTTGAAGTTGATTCGTTTCTTCCTCTCCCGTTCCTATTTTTCATTAAGAGTGGCATATCTCTCGAAGTAGGTATTTAGTTTATTGTTGAATTTGTTACGTTTTCTAAGTATACTCGAACAGATCTGCAAGAAATCTGAGTCGAGACACTGAATCTTCTTCATTCTAGGTAGCGGCATCATTAGCAAAAATAAACTTATTGGAGGGTATTTGTAACTTCTTTTGAATTATGAGTTTAGAGTGAGTGCATTAACAATTATCTAATATCTTTGGAATTATTGTAATATGTGTGTGTGTCAGTGGGAGTGAGTTACTTCGGGCGTATTGTCAGTCTCAGTGTCAACACAAATAAGACGAACAATATTTTTTGGTGTCATTTTGCTGACAAGGGAATGGCATGAACGTACTATGAAGTTTTGGGGTGACACATAGCACATTGTGAAGAGAAACGTTTAACGTTTCACATATCCTATATCCATTCCTGCCAAACAGATCATCCCTATCAGATATGTTCTCATTATTGTGTAATTCAATAACTACCAGCACCACAAATATATTTCTTTGTATTTAAGGTGTCGAAATGCGTTATTGGCACTTGATAGGTGGCGTAGACGAGCACACGGCAAAGAATCTGATTAGTTTCTAATTCTTCATTTGGAACTTTGTTTTTTCACATGGGACCATTGATTTTTTTACTTAGTTTAAATATTTTTAAAATGTCGACAGCAAATTCAACAGTTTGTTGCTTTATTTGAACAAGTATTTCAGACGTTCTTACATTACTCTTCGTTGGATAACGATTATCTACGGTCCCATTTGAAAAAAGAAAAGAATACAAAACAAACAAAAAGACAGAGCTCCATAAAATACGCCAGCAGTGTAAGTGAGATATAGCCTACACATTACATTTAATGTTTATTTAATAATAAATAAAACTAAATATATGTGTAAGTATATACACCAAATACACCAAAAATAAAAAGAAATTGAATAATGATTTTATGTTGATTAATTAAATTTAATTTTATCACACTTTCTTTAACTTATGAGCTTGAATGAAAAATCCATGAAGTGTCGTTGTAGCGACCCTCAGTGGGAACATACTGGGGTTCGAGTCCTGATGGTCGCGGATTTCCGACTGTAACTAGGAAGAATTCTACCGTTGTTTGGATGAGGCTCGCTGCTCTGATCGGTAGTTTCTCGTAGTTTCTCCAATTAACATTCGGCGAATGCCAGAGCAGTATCCTCTCAAACGGGCCACGGATCGCGAGTGAGCTTTCCTTCTTCATCCTTGTCCCCTCCTCTCCTCTTAAACACACACAATTACTTGCAATACTCTACCACATGTTGGGAGTACAGTCAGGA
>BOPP01000291.1:643864-661342 GCA_017312745.1 Gryllus bimaculatus | reverse complement strand
TATATATATATATATATATATATATATATATATATATAATACACACGAGACGAATCGCCTAGGAATTCACATAATCACATATTCTTCCAAAAGAAGTGTGTTTGAATTTCCCTAGCAACACTTGATTATGCAAATTATTCTTGTAAAATATCTAAAGGAAGAAATAAGTCTTCCGCAGAATCTACGTAGACTCTGCCCCCATCACGTTTTACTTGAGTGTCTTCCCTTAACTCCCAGCTAGCGCGGTGGAGCAGTTGAGATTTTTTCTGACAAGTGCCGCGAAGAAATAAGAAATTCCGCCGTCAATTCAAAAGTGTCTCGCCCGGTGAGTGGGCCATGTCAATGCAACCCATTTCATGCCTTCCCATGCACCTTGCATTTCTCCGCGTTTGGCTTCGTTCTCGCTGATTACCCTGGTAGTGAAATTGCTTGCGAGGACTTGTTTAAAAATGAAACCTTTAATGACACGGTATTTATCCACTCGGGAAAATTATGTTATATCTAACATTTCTCCCGCGTGAATAGAGGTCTACTTAAATCCCTAGGTCAATGTTGTGTATCGAGGAGTATTTGCTCTTTCAGACGTGAAATTTAAATTGTGAAAAGTAGATATTTCCTTCCAGGACAGAAAAACTGGTTTTTTTGGTAAATTTATGGAAAGTGGTTGTTCGAAAATTAATTTGTCGTCGAATAAAATAATGTGACATTTTATGAATTGACGTTTTATAAATTCTGAGAAATCCCTTTATTTAAGTCAATATCACTGAAAAGTCGTGGTGCTTTCTTTCATCATTTAAACCATATCATTTCAATTTTTCATTAAAACTTGTACGAAATTTCATTGCCGCTAAAATATAATCACGTTTTTCTCAAAATTTTTGAAATGTCAGTTATACCGTTCTAGTTTTCACCCAAAATTTTTGAAATGTCAGTTCTAGTTTTCACCCGTAATATGTTTACTGGGTCCTTGTACGCGAGCTTACGCGAGGATATATAAAAATTAAACCTTTTCCAGTTACAAATCTAACTCCAAAACACCTCCCAAAGAAAACAATTTCAGTAAGAAATTACAGCATTAAATTCTCCGTCGCAAGCCTTCCAATACTTTTAGGTTCAATGAAAGTCCGCCTGCGTTCGGGAGTCCTCTCTCCCCGCTGGGTCGAGCTCCCTTGCCTGGTAGGATGGCAAAACCCTAGTGGCCCAGGTAAGGCTCCAGGCAAGGCGTACCCACCTTCCTTCGCGCAGAGCTCTGAAATGGTGTAATCGAAATCGACGATCGATGAGACATTTTTTATTAATTTGGTTGGAATTTCTCTGTCACGCTGGAATATGATGTGCGAACCACATCTGTACACGATTTGATGGGACTAACCTAAGAGTGAAGTTCGATTTTTTGAATTCCGGCCAGGTGTTTGGTCAGTTGAAACCAGTGTGCGACGCACAGACGATGGGCCGACGGATTAACGGATCGGCCATTCATGGATAGACTGTTGTTTTCCCGTAAACCAATTTTTCGGTATTAAGGAGTCATAAAACGTGGATTGTAAATCCTCATCGTGTGGCAAGAAGTAATTTACCCCACACAGGAACGAGATTTATCCACTTTTTTGATATCAGGGTCCCGCAATATAAATTTTTCTGATGAAAAATCGCCACTTTCCACGGCAACGTTGCAATACTTTCTCTTTACTAAGTTCGTACGAAGTAGTAGGCGAGAAACTAAAAATTTCAAACAATTTAAGTAATCGAGTTCTTTGTTTCTTAGTGCAGTAGCAGATAACGTGATGAAAATGTGCTTTGGTTTTTGGATAATGTTGATTTCGACCATTTGAACCCCCGTTTGAATTAATTTTCTTACGCAAAAAATTGCTGTCTTCCTTTCGTTTTCTCTCATCTCTAACCTCAATTGCCATGATCTCTCCCCAGCACAAAGTCATCTATACTGCAATTATCAATATCAGATACATCAATTTTAAATTGACCTAGATTTTATGGTGTTCGTGAAGTCGCTTCTGTTATGACCTTTGAGGATGGTCCTGGAGCTTAAAATGTTTTAAATAAATAATAACCAAATTATCAGTTTCACACAAGTACTTACATTACTATAATAGATTTCAATTAACGTTTATCTGTCCTGATTTAAAATTCTTCTGCGTCTGACGCAGGTTATAAAAAATTATTGAAGGTATAGGTCGAACACTGATTAATTCTTTAAAAAATGTTTAATCCAACTTCGGAAATTACATCTTATATTTTAACTTCCACATTACTTCATTGAACGCTCGATAATATCTAACGTTGCGATGTGAGAGAAATGTTGACTGAAGGGCTCACTCAGTAAGGAAGATGTCAGTGAATGTGGGTCTGCTGGCGCCAGGGCGAATGATATGTTTCGCACGATGCGCGACTGAGGGAAACCATCGACAATTCGATTCCGCGATATTTTAGGACAGGGTAAAACGTTGCTCTGAAGAAAGCTGCTTGCGTAAAGTGCATATGTTGGGAGTTTTGTAACAAGTGCGATTGAAATTTGGCAATCCGGTGATTGATTATTGCATCTGGCAAAAAGCTAATGTTTACTGAGATACAAAAATCTTTTTGGAAGAAATGGACGTAACTCTTGTTCTTGCGAAAATTGTGTTAAGCTAATTAGATTATTGCGTAATAAGCATCAAAGGTATAAGAGAGAAATTTCAAAGTACGTATTATTTCGTGTACATTCCCTTTTTGATTCAGACAATGTGAACACATTTTTATCGTTTCTGGCGCTTTCGCTCAGATGTTTATAAATGTTTGGCGCTCCTGCTTCATAAGGTTCCGTCCTTTTGCTTTAAACAAAACCCTGGTTCTCTCCAACCCGAGGTCCGTCTCAGAGTCTTTACGCGAAAGTAGTCCATAGACCCATGTCAGCTCTACGTCTTCTTGAGTAAAGGGAGAAGTAGTTAATAATTAATAAATAACGGTTGAGAATAAAATGCATGAAGCTATGGAATGACTTCCATATCACAAATACACTATGCAAACACATATGCCATTTGCGAGATTCGATGATGGCTTGACACTAGGGATGGGTGATTTAATCGCCATTAGAACAACAATCGATTATTTTATACGATTAATCGAAAAATTGAAATCGATTATTTTTACATCGATTTTTCCGATTTTTAGCTCGATTATTTTAATTCAAATATTAATTTTCAAGACTAGCAAAATTGGAAGTACATTTCTACTTTTGAACTTTAGTAACGGATTTCCTCGTCTGTTCATCTCTCTCCAACCGCAAAGTATAATAGAGACAAACATACGCGATTAATTTCATGGCAGTAAAACTAATAAAATGAAAAGTCACTATATATGTTCTAATATTTTAGTGATGTTATTATACTCGGTATGAAATAAGAAAGCGACAGAATTGCCAGTTTTCCTAGAATCGTCCTAAACCAAGTACATCGTTAGATTACAATTATTGGTGTTACTATTTCTGTAAAAAGTATATTAGTTTATTATGTGATAAGTTATAGCAAGGGTGAGTGACTAGGAACAATAAATGCGGATAAATATATAGACAGCAACAATGGGGGACAGAAGAGAAGTAAAGGATCGAATAGAAATTGATAAGAATACAAGGTAATGGCGACATAATTGATAGTGGAGAAAATAGAGCACATATTGGTAAACAAAACAGTGAAATGACACTTTTGCAATTTCCGTGTGTGAGATAGCAATTCAGGTAGATTATTACGAATTAAGAAATGAGGAGCGCTTTAGAAAAACAGGGCACACGATACGGTGTAGTGCGGATGTAAGAGAATATTATGAATTGGTAGTGTTTGAATGATAATGCCGCGTTTACGAGTCAATAAGGTAGTTAATACGGGAAGTTACAAATAGAAATGAGACTATAAATTCGTGTGTAAGAGAAGCAGATGCCTGGATCTGGAGCAGAGTCAAGAAAAATGGAACTATGAACGGATACGGGATATCGTTCAAGAGAGTTGAGGACAACAATAGGGAAGTGACTAAATAGGGGTCATGTCAAATTAAATGATGTAAGAATATCACATTTTGGTGTAAATTAATAATTCTTATATTAAGATAAAAGCAGGGTAATGACCATGCATGCAAGGGGGGAATTTATGAAAAGAATAATACAGATCAATTGTGAAGGTTTCATTACCATATTCTGAATTGTAGTGATTATCAAATGTAGTGTTTGTATCTGATTTTCATGTTTGTAGCAGAATATAGACGGCAATCTTGTTAATTTCAAGTAAGCATCATTATTCCTGCGCAGTATTAATGAGAATTTCCAATCAAACATAAGGAAGAAACAAAATTAACTTACGTACATTATTCATAACGGAATATCTTTGTAGACGGTCTATCTGACCCACAAATAAATTTATCGTGACGGGGCAGCTTGAGCACATACTTCGGGCTATTGTCGGGTGAAATATTAAATGGAAAATTAGGTAGAATAATGAAATAAGAAGGTACCAGGAAATACCCCCGTCAGAATTAGGAGATAACATTGGTTATCTCTTAACGAACTTCCAAACTTTTATCTTGCAGGCTTTTATTTTGGAGAAATTCTACGACCATTTTTATTTCAAACTGAGTTACAGTCGTTTCTCATGTGTACGTGCGTGAAATGAATATTATTTAAATAAAGAATAAGCAAATATTCTTTACATGTTGGGAGACGCCACGTATTGCACCCGTCTTTTGTCCAATCTGCGAACAAGTCGTTCTGCACCATACAACTGCCAACGTACAATGCAAATACCAGTTTATAGTAACTTACATATATTTTGTTTTCATATGAAAAGAAGCTGTGGATGAGTATGACTTCGTAATATAACGTAATCTTCTCTAACCTAATGCAACGAAGGAAAATATTACAGGGTATATACAAAACAGTTAAAAGTTAGGGGGAACACTTTATTTAGAAAAAAAAACACAAGCCTAAAAATGCAATAATGTTCAATCAGAAAAAGGAATGAATCTCTACCCATCCGTTTGCAAACTATTCGCCACAAATATTCCACGAGATAGCTGTCCAAATCAATTTGGCGTAAACTATCACATGAGAAATGATGACTTCAGGAACCCCTTTCCTCCGTTCCCAGCAGCAGTTAATAAAGCCCAACAATCCGCACATGGCATTTGAGTAGGAACGAATCGATGTTCACAACACCACTGTATCATTCACCACAATATTTGACAAAGTCATCCAATTCATGTTGGAACGACAAACAACACTGAATACTGAGATTTGTTTTGTTGGCAAACCTATAGTGACATATGAAGAACGAAATCCGCTATCCCCCAACATGTAAAGAACAGCCGAATAAACAAATATTAATTAAATCGTGCTTCTAAAAAACTACTAAACGTTCAATTAAAACGCTTAAAAAGCTACTAAACAAATAATAAATTCACAAATTAAAAATTAACTATTTTACGTTCGATTATATAAGATTACTCGATTAATTCGGAACGTTTAATCGATGCATACGAGTATTAATCTAATACAAAAATCGTCGATTATATATTAATCGATTATTATTAAAGAATCGCCCATCCCTACTTGGCACATGATTCAGTCAAAAAGGTGATGGAGATAATAAGCACACAACCACAAAATTTCAACATGTTAAGCGGAAGTTAAAAGAAGTTAAAGAGTTAAAGAAGTTAAAGAAGTTAAAGAAGTTAAAGAAGTTAAAGAAGTTAAAGAAGTTAAAGAAGTTAGATCTCTTAGATATAGTAATTCTGGAAGTAGTACTTCGTTTTCAACCCCCTCTTTATTTTTGGAATAGTAATTTTTTCGTCCAATACTGTGGATTAACATATTTAATGAGTACACATAATGTGCTACCGTAAACGCGCGAAATGTGAAATTCCAAGAAGATATCGAAGTTCTGTTGCCTCAAATATTGCGTCAAGTATTGCACATCAGCTTCTGGTTCAATTATACCCACCTCCATCAGGTTGTTTGTCCACTTTATCTGATCCATTGAGCGAATGCTGAGATGACCCCTTGTTTCGCTTCTAGAGATAACGGTAGCTTCACTAGGCGCACGTTTTGTTGAGCTCTCCTTTTACTAGTTGTGGAAGGGCTGGAGTCGAGTTGTGTGGATTGATATTTTGTTAGCAATCAATAAAATCAAATCTGTAATTGGTTTACCGATGAAAATAAGTATTAGTCGGGTGTTGCAAGGGAGCGCCAATTTATAGTTTTCAAGTGTTTATATCTCTTTTTATACTTTTATTCGTCATTCGAATAAGTAATAGAAGGGTGGCGTAGGGATTTTGGAGATCGAGAAGGCGTGCGCATTTTATACTTCTTCCCTGTACGTCACATACAGTTTTTAATTGTCTTGACGAAATAAATCAATTAATCTTATCAACGTCGTATTCGAATGCGGGAAGATTGCAGAATATCGGGTTTGTGGTTAAGCGACGAAATTGGATCTTTTTTTAGCGGGGATTTCCTTTGTTCACGAACGCAAATTCTAATCAGACGGCAAGTCTTTCCCCTTTACTTTTAATTTAAGCAAGCACACTGAGGATTGGACTTAGTAATAGTTGGACAAGGTTTTGTGTAAGGGAGTACGGGTTGAATCACCAAACATCCATTAAACATTTGTCCACTCGTGAACTGTGGTATTCATGACCATTCCTCTTAAGTATTTAAATACGCAATATTCGTAGAAATACTTTCACAAAAAAAAGTCTCGTTACAACTTTATTAATTGATTGATTATTGATTCTGGGCGCGTCAACGGCAAAAACCGTTAATCCCGTAAATGTAGCGCATGTTTTATAGTGGACAGTGACAATGATTTTCCCCGCTGGATGGCGAGACCTACCCGTTGGCTTATGGAGGGTTTTCCATCCAGGTTTCTCTCACCAGCAGAGCACCGCCCCAGACCAGCAGAGGACGAGCTACAAGATCCCGAATGGTCTCCCGACATGTGTGATAGTATTGTGCATATAAGCATTAGTAACGAGTGAGGATTGGACAGGGAAGAGGAAGGAAAAAGGCGCGGGCTCCGTGCCCTTTTTGGTCGGGTACTGCTCCGGCATTCGCCTGTTGTTGATCGGAGAAACAATACCGATTAAAGCAGCCGGTCGCTCGAATTCTCCTTCACACAAAGGATGAATTCATCCTAGCTGTGTTGCTAATGCCGAAAATCGTGCCACCTCCGGCACTCGAACACTAGAACCTTATAGTCATAGCAGTGGCATGCACTGCAGTGAAATCAGTTAATGCCTTGAGCCACCTAAGCCGGTTGATGTCGATGATTGTATTCAGGAATCATCTTAATGTTGCATAAGAACTAGGGTAGGAAGCTCAAGAAAACATGTACAGATTGCATTTATCCCCATAGCATGTCGCACAGTTTTGAACTGTATTTTACCGTTAAATAACAAATATTAAACACTTGAGAAATTAAACTATTTTCATGTATCATTGAAGTAGTGCAATCGATATTAAGGTGTTCGGAAAGTAAAGCCTTGTAGATGTTTACTCAGAATATTCATAAGTTGACGGAAAACTAAACAGACTGTGGCTGTGTGAGAGGAGTTAATTGCTTCGTTAGATATCCAGAAACGCGGCGATTATACATGATATTACGAGTATATTCTGATACCTACTGGTTACGACTTCATGCGTCGAGGAAGGAATAAACTATATTATTCACGTGTGCCGTTTCAGAACAGCCAACTTTTGCTGCCCCTGGCCTCTATTTTCTACACAATAGCCGTCAGCATGTTTGTTTCTGCAGGCAACTCATTGATTACTATTATCAGTCATTTATTAAACAAAATGTTTGCAATAGGGTGATCGTAATTCTGGCGAAGTTGAAGTTTTTTCGATCTCCGTCACTGACCAAACTTGAAATGCTTGGAGGCTACATATATCACTTAAAATATCGTTTTAAGCTTACCATATGTTCGCTAAACAGTGGAACAAAAAGTATAATTTTTATTAAAATTCTACACGATAAAATTGAAATGTCGAAATTGATATTTCGTCAAATTTCATCTGCTAGGCACATTAACTAAATTTTTGTGAAAGTAATCAATCAATTCGTACTATGGTTATTTCGGAGAGTTTGTAGCAGAAAAATGAATTTTAAAAGACGAGACAGGTTCTGAGCGTCCTTCCTGTTGACAGTGAGGCGTTGACACCTGGCGTTAGCAGAACCAAAACCCAACCCTCAAAGGCGGAGACTCTGTTCATACGGAGCTATTTCCTTCGCAGCAAATGTTTAAGGAAATGAAGAAAAAAGGCTAATTAAATGGGCATTATTAGCCCCTATTGAACAGATTCTTAATATGTGAAATGTATTTAACTGGGAAAACCGAAATGGACATGACTTTTAATAATATCCCAGTATTGCATTCGGATGAGGTAAAATATTTTTACTTTCTCGCACTTACTTCGTAAGAAGAGAAAGTTAGCCGCCAGCAAGCCGCCGCCCCGAACTCTGCGCCCGCGACCCTGCCCCCACTGAGGATGTCCACCGCAGACGTGGACGAAACGTTTGGACCATCAATGCCAACTGGACCACTGTCTACCAGCCCGGAAAATTTATCTTCTATTGACTCCGGCCGTGAAAGCCTACGATGCTGTAGAAAAACTATGGTCATGGAACTATAATGTGACGAATTAAAATTATTCAATTCTGATGTGGTCGTTGGTAGTCAGCGACTTCACGTCGCACAATGACCTGGACCAGAAATTGTATTTGTTGTACGTCCAAACTTTTGTTTCACCCACTCTGCTCGCCCTAGCTTGTCGATAGCCGACTCACATTTCTTTAAGAATCTCGTCAACGTTTTGAGGGAGAAAATTGTGCCCGTCCAATAAGGAGCCAAAAATACCTCCCGGTGCCCGACCAATGACGATGAGCCGAGTATTTCTCGGGTTTAGGACTCCATTTTTTACGCTCTTGCACATTACATTCAGAGAATGTTATGTTATTCTATAGGAACTAGTAGTGCTACAACTGCACATATAATTGGTAACAGCTACGAGATATTATAGATTTGCAACTTCTCTCCTATGAACTTCAATTGCTTCGAAAACCCCGAGTGCTGTGAAAAGCGGGCGAGTTCGAAAAAATACAAATATTTTATTTTCCGAAAATTCCAAAGTTTTAAGGACGATGGTTTTATATTATTGAATTCAATGTGTTAGAGTTTATTTCTACAAAAATTTATAGAAAACAAACATTTATTTGGACTGGAATTTAACCTCGAGCACTAAATTGGAAGAAGAAAGAGCTATACTCCTAAGGTGCCGAAGCATGATTTTAAGCAGTAGTGAATACTCGATTTTTCAACAGATGTAATTTACATCCCTCTTTGCTGGAGATACAGATGTGTATCTACTAGGTAAAGTGGTGCCCATGGAAAGCGACAAATTTCGACCTTATCCGATCAAATTGTTATGATTTAATTTGTTTTATTGTTGAAACAACAGTAAAAACTGCATGTGACGTGTAGGAGAGAATTACAATCTACGCACTCTTTCTTGAGTTCCCGAAGCTTTTCCCCAATTTTTAACTGTAAATAGTTGAATGATGGGTAAAAGTTGCAACAAAGCGAGGTTAGCAACATGTGAAAAATAGCCGTTTTCGCTTTCAAGTTAAAGAAAACGTATTAGCATCAGTAAATAAACGGCATATTTTATTACTTACTAGTGAAACCGGCAATGCTTTGATAATGTAATGTTTTACATTTCACAAGTTACTAGTCTCGTGATTGTTAATTTGCAATGCACATTTTACGCTATGCTCTGCAAAACATATAATAGATGAAAGAATTTCATGCGAGTATGAGTTTGTTCTATGTCTTAGTTTAGACATGGTTGTCAAGTATCCTATTGTTAGAACGTTATCCCTCACGTTTGGGCATACATTCACTATGACACCGTCTTAGAGATATTTCATTTACTTGCCCTAGATAACGTTCAAGTAATAATTCTGGGTAATAAATCCGCCTATTACTTGAGGGTGCGATTGGTTGCGTAGAGCTTCTGATTAGAGGCGCTTAAGTCAGCATAAGCACAAAACAATCATCAACGCGCATCCATTTGCGACACACATACGCATATTCCCATTGTACTATGCCTATATTCTTCGCGCAAGTTAAAGTAATAAGTTGACAAAGGTTTATCGCAATCGGATGAATGGTTCGTCAGCGCATACAATAGGAACAAATATTAATTTTTATATATTAGATTTTCGCTGCAATTTATGAGGAAATGAATACAGATTTTTTAAAAAACTTACTCGTATACAATTTTGATAAGAAGTGAGATTTCCTGATTTGATATCGGTCGTCGGCGTCCTTTAACAACACTAAGAAATGGCGTACACTTGTATTAAAGCCTAGGTGTATCGACAGGTGTTAGAGTACAAGACCGTTTTTTAGTAGTAGTAGTAGTAGTAGTAGTAGTAGTAGTAGTAGTAGTAGTAGTAGTAGTAGTAGTGGTGGTGGTGGGTGGTGGGTAGTGGTAGTGGTAGAGGGAGTGGTGATGGTGGTGGTGGGTGGTAGTAGTAGTAGTGGTGGTGGTGGTAGTGGTGGGGGTGGTAGTAGTGGTGGCGGCGGTAGTGGTGATAAAGGTAGTGGTGGTAGTGGCAGGGGTGGTAGTAATGGAGGTGGTGATAGTGGTGGGGGTGGTAGTAGTTGTGGTGGTGGTAATAGTAGTAGTAGTTGTGGTGGTGGTGGTAGTGGTAGTGGTAGTGGTGGTAGTGGCAGAGGTAGTAGTGGTGGTGGTAGTAGTGGTGGTAGTCGTAGTAGTGGTGGTGGTGGTGGTAGTGGTACTGGTAGTGGTAGCCCTAGTTCGTATTGTATGTATGTTTCTCGCAATTTCTGATTGAAATCAATGCAAATTATAATAAAAAATAAAAATTGCTTCACTTTTGTCCACTCATAGAACAAAGGTCGCTTAAAATAATGGTACAGATCTCATTTTCATTGAGTTCTTTGAATTTTCGAAACTGGCAAAATTTAAATATAATGCGAGAAAGTAGGTGCTCTTGTAGCACCATTAGTTTACTTAATTTTATTCAGAGTGATATTTAAATTAAAAGTATGAATTAAATTGAGAAACTGCTCTTTTTCACCCCGAAAATAAATGTTGAAATCTTTACATACAACAGTGCATTCAAAAGCGCATTTACTAATATTCTTCAGAACTATATCTAAATTTTCGAAGAAAGTGAAGTAATCTACAACTCACTTTGTTGGAGGTCTGTATATGTAAAGTATGAGAATTTTGAGCTTAGTAAAATGTTCGACTGCTTTTTCAAACCGATATCGAGTTTCCTCCTTATATAAATTGAATTCTGACAAGAAGGTAGAATCAATATAATTTCTTACGGGAACCTTCATTTGCAAGGCACTTATTTGATCCCCTCGTTCTAAAATATCCTTCATAGGATCCTTCAAAATAAAATCATGGAATTGATTGAGGGTTCAGTTCATTATGAGGTAACCAATGTTTTGTAAAAAATAAAATCTATTTGACAGGACTCACTCTAATGACGCCTTGATAAATTCAATGTTATTGAAAAATTTTGATCATTATGGTACATTGTGCGAATCTTTTGCATTAACCATCACGGATATTTTTTTGCCGGGTCTGTCTGTAGTTGCTATTTGTTTATCTCATTTCTACCCTTCGGCCATTTCCAGTCCGTGGCCGAATGTCATGTCTCAACAGTGACGGGGTGAGGCAGGTGGTGCGACAGGTGGGGAGGAATGAATAGTACAAGGATTCAGGGCATAAGGTACGAGAGTCAGAAGGAGGTTCAGTGAATGGAAGAGAATAAAGAGGTGGGGAGGATTTTGAGCTGTGACTGAATATTTCAAAATACAGAAGAAGTCACAATCCTAGGGCAGTATACGTCTTAAAAATATTTATTAAGAATTATTGAAATATATGTTTGTATTCTGCAACTTAACGATTCTTTAAATCTAATTTTTCTGCAAGTCTCATGAGATAGTAGCTGCTGAAAATCGTAATTATCTTTCGGTAGTTTCACCAATCCACATTTCCCCAAATATTTTTCAGCAAAATATTCTTATTCACAGAACATACAATCTTCGTTAAATATCCGGGTCACGTAACGAATGAGATTGCTCAGTTTGCAGAGTTATGTCAAACTTTTAACGAGACGAAGTTTAGGTCGACTCCGGATCTCACCAACGAACGGGTGATGTTTATCGCCACCTCCGGTGATAAAATATGCACCACACGTATGGGTAAAACTAGTTGCTGCGCCCAAAAACACGAAATAATCAGTCAACTGACGGACGAATAGACAGACGGACGGACGGACAGACGGGTAGACGGACTGACGGACAGACGGACGAATAGACGGACGGACAGACGGACGGACAGACGGACGGACAGACGGACGGACAGACGGACGGACAGACGGACAGACGGACAGACGGACAGACTGACGGACGGACAGACGGACGGAGAGACAAAGTGAGGCAGATTAATGGTCAGACTGACGGAGTGACAGAATTACTGACAGGCAGATTAATGGACAGACTGACGGATTGACAGAATTACAGACAGGCAGAATCACAGACAGATACACTGACCGATAGGCAAACTGAAGGACAGATGGAGGAACGTTTAACAAAAACAAAAAAAAATCAACAACAAAAAACAAACAACGAACGTTTTGAGTGTCAGGAAACCCCAGAGCGTGCTTTCGGTTGAAATCTCGAAAATAATTTTCCGCATCATTACATAATTTTCTCTTTAATACGAACATTACTACGTACGTATGAGTAAGAAAGTTTTCTCGCAAGGTATCTTTGGAGATCATATAAATTAATGGATTGCTTAGTGGGTGAAGATGACCGTCCGGTAATGCCGCTCTTCAGGACGTCTGAACCAACGCAAGGCGCTAGTTTATTTTTGTTCAGGAATCATTTTTCTGAGTGATTGAAAAAGTGCTTTTTCTGTAACTGAACGACTTCTTTCATTTCAGGAGGCACGTCGAACGAACTTATCAGACGCTTGGTGTTTTATCAACATGTTGTTCAATGTTAATTTGCCTAAGAGATAATATGAAGCTTGGTTAGCTTAAGCGGATATGTCATTCGCACCTTCCTGCAAGATATAAAGGACGTTGGCCTCAATTCTTGCTTAGTAAGTTTCCATTTCCTGCGAAGATAACTTTAGATTTCTTCGCAAAGCTGGAAATGCAACAAATACGCAAAGGGGTGAGTTTCGGAAATTAACACCCCATAATATGATCAATTACTTATAGTAGATTTATGAATTCCGTAATTCATGTTATGAAGTTCTCTTTTGATATTGATAGTGGTAAAAACTTCTTTCCTCGTGTAGTTTACATTTTCAGATACTTGTCAGTATTATTTAGTTACACATTATTTCATTTAGTTTTTATTTAACGTCAGAAAGAAATCAAGTCTATAAGGGAGATAGGAGGATGAAGTAAAATCTCCGAAAGTTGTACTTTACTTCATCATTTCATTTCATAATTTTATGAGATATCTGACACCTGTCACTTGCGTGTTACTAGGAGTACGGAGTCGAAGTGTGAAAATTATGACGTAGTTTCTAGGATTTTTCAGTAGCTGATACACTATTTAGTATATTATTTATTTTATTGATTGTTATTTATTTCTTTTACGCCAATTAACAGTTAAAAACTGTGACATACTATGGGAAGAAGTGCCGTTTGCGCACAGTTTCTTCACGATATCGGTCCTAACTCATATTTATTAAATTTTATTTATTAAACTAATATTATTATCCTCTTGACACTCAGTGTAATATCTAATTGTATAGAAACCGTTATGCAGCAGAAAATATTTACTTGTCACTTAAACTCGTATATAGATTGTAATCGTCTAACGATATCTGGCAAATAATGTACGTGTATGGTATGTGAATGTTTTGTAGTGAGCTGTTGATATTGACACCTGTTGAAAATGAAGGCTAGGTTGACTGTTAAAGTTAGAGGTGCATGTATTGGTTGAATGTATTTTCACTCCATAAGTCATTTTTCACTAAAAACATTAATTCATAAATGAAGAGGCACGACAACAATCAGTCAACGTTACATTGATAACACAGGCCTGCAAAATGACATAAAACTTTTTTTTTAATTTATACGAAATTTATAGTTTTTTGGGGTACAGATTTCATATATGAGATCAGTTTTATGCTATCTCGCACCATTTTTTCACAACGCACTATGGAGTTTTTTTAGCCAACCGACATTACATTATCATGGTATCAAGGTATATGAAAAATCCAGTAGTCGTCGAAAGTATGTACGTTCTATCGACCCTGATATCTCTTTTCCATCTTCTTAATATTTAGTGAAAATAATTTCCTGGCTCCTCGCTCATCGCACAATGATTTTCAGGAAATAAATTCAAAAGTACATACAGGAAATGAATCTTGAAGATCATACAACATCCCAAATCTTTAAAATTCTTCGACATATTTTTCACAATGATTGCGTAATCTTGGATTTTTTGTTTCTTAGAAAGTTCTTGACCATTTTTTCAAAGGAAATCCAAGATTTTTTTTAGCATCGTGGTGGAAAATTCATCCAATATTTTCTCATGTCTGGTCCAACGAAAATTCCTTTCTTTATCTTGGCTTCTGAAAGCTGTGGCAACTTATCATAGAGATGTTTTGAGCACGTCCCATTTCTTGGCAGATCTGCATTTAACTGTTTTATGAGTTTTATATGCACAGGTTCACATCATTTTATATGCACAGGTGGTAGCAGTATTTTCTTTGTATCAAAGGAATTTTCCTTAAAATATTCTTACTTCATGGTTCTAAAGTAGTTCTTGGGGGCCATTGTGATTGGTCCCAGTAGTTCATTCTCTCATGGCTGTCCCGTTCCCAAAGAAAACTAGGAAAATTTGTATACCCATCCTGTTGTCCAAGACATGTGCACAAAATCTTTAGATCTCCACATATCACCCAGCCGTGATTGAAGTACTGTATTTTAGAAAGAATCAGTGCGAGATTTTCGTAAGTTTCCTTGAAGTAAACTGAATGCCCCGTAGGTATTGAAGCATACTCGATGTGCAATAGCACTGTTTTAAAAATTATTTTTATGAATCTACGAAAAGTCGTCAATCATACAATTCCTTTGCACATCTATCTTGGTGTCCTTGGTTTTCACCCTCATCTCATTCCACAAGCAGTTACGTTCTGCCATGTGAAGAGAAAACTGCAGAAATTGTATCACCAGTTTGTAGATGGCGTAAGTGATAAGGTACACCCTTGGAAACAAAGTTTTGCGTCAAAAATGTCTTGGCCCGAGAGGTAAATGGCGATGAACATCCCTGCTTGTCGACAGCGCTATCTAACGTTTATTTTTGGAACTACGTTCTGTAGATCGAACTATGAAGATTAAATTTATTTTATTGGAGAGCGTATAAAATGCTTTAACGTCCATTGAGAACTAAATAGTAGTAGTACAGAGGAAAAAGATTTCGTAATTCCTGCCAGAGTAACTGAATCGACATTAATTTTTGTGAACGTAATGTTGTTTTCAGATTTCGTTAATATAAGTGTATTGTTATAAGAGGAGTGTTCGAAAAGCTAAAGAATGGCTCAGTGTAATAGTGTTCTAGAGCTCGTGAAGTACCGGGTTTGATTCCCAGTGTACGTCGATATTTTATCCATTCTTCATTGCCATAAAATCCACTAACTTACAACATCCTAAATTTGTCTTGTCAGTTTTATGCATAATTTAGGCAAAATTCGCGATCGCGAATAGGAATGCAAACAATCAATTCTAAAGAAGTGCTAATAGGAAGTCTAGACGAGCTGAATTGAGACCAAAATAATAAAATCTTCTACAATCGTATAGACAATAATCTTAAATCGCGAATAAAAATAATGTTAAAATATTGCGCTATTAATTTCACGTTTAATCGAACAAAACTGTTTTTATGCCGTAGAACACAACTAATGACCAGGAAATTGCACTCGAATAAGCTCGGAAAGACAATTCGTTTAACAAGTAATATCACAAAAATCTAGTGACAAGAAATACTTGTGTTTGTTTGAACTAGTTTTTGTATCTATAAGTAATTTATTAAATCCCGTTTTGACATCTCCTCCTTGCCTTGCTATGACTTTTATTTCTACTGCACTACTGAAATAATTTTAGGAGTCGTTATTGCCAACAATATTGTTTATTACAATAGCAGCTTTCGATGGCTTAGCCATCATTATCAGTTTTCTAGTACAAGAAAAAGACATTAAAAGGTCAACAAGGTCAAAAAACGATAATTTATAATAAAAAGATTACTAAGAATTTACAATCTTAAAAATATATTTAATATTTTAAGAACTGAAAGAAAGAAAGAAAGGGGATGTTAAGTCACTTAATACTACAAGAAAAGTTAATGCAATTGAATTTCTTTTTAAAATGTTGAACATTTAAAATTTGAAACACGATCATTGCAGCGGTGGTAGAAAACCCTTTTCAAACTTCTTCACAACTGCTAAGAACCACCACATTTCTTGGATGTTCCAGAACTATACGCAACAGACTTTCGAAAGCTGGTCTGATCGAGACTGCGCTGATGTCATTTTCTCTGATGAGAGTATATTCTCCTCCGCAAATGATGGACCCGTTCGCGTTTTCAGGCCTTTAGGAAGCTGCTATGATTATCGGTACGTAAAGCAACTACCCAGGTCAGGTCGTTTCTCGGTAGCAATTTGGGGCTGGATGTCATCTCGTGGGATTGAAATAATCCATAGAATGGAAGGCCACTAAAAATTCTCCCCGTACATTCACATAATGAGAGATATCATGATCCCTCAGTAAGAAAATTGTATCCTGAGGATATAATTCAATTCCAACAGGACCAGTCTCCTATTCATAAAAATTTGTGGGCAGAGACAAGACGTGCCATGGCCGAAAATTAGCTTGATTCGGGACCTAACAACGCTGATGTGTTCTGGCATCTTATCCAAGAAGCCGGTGAGGAGGTCGTTCACAGTGAAAACAATGCAGCGAGAGTTGTGGATTCTCTCCCACGTAGAATGCGAATGGTAGTAGAATCTGAGGGTTTTTGGATTAATGCATTCTTATATTTAGCCTTATTAATGCATTCCTTATATTTAGTAGAATAAGTTATATATGAATAAACAATTAATGTAATAAATCTAGAATGAAATTTTAAAAAAATACATAATTTGGAGAATTGAAAATAAATATTGATAGAGAGATAAGGAGCCTTTTTAGAGTTATTTTGTTTTAAAATCAAAATAATAATTTATTTATTCGGATCGGCGGTCAAGAACTGAAGAGACTGCTGCTGGCTTGAAGATGAGAAACAAAAGAGGATGAGTGACCGTGGGCTCGCCTATTTATGCACGCACCTTCCGTGTACGGGTAGTGCGCGTCGCGCATATATATATATATA
>BOPP01000291.1:604516-643853 GCA_017312745.1 Gryllus bimaculatus | reverse complement strand
TATATATATATATATATATATATATAATATTTTGATGTAAAGAGTAACAGGTGAACTTTCACATTAAATTGAGAAAGAAAGGGAATGAAAAATATTAGAAATAATAATTTCATTAGTGACAACCAAATCGTAACTTGTTTCTTGTCCTAAAATTTTGTTCAAATTCTCTGTCCTGAAGAAGCACTATCAAACAGTATAGCCTCATATTTTGAAAAAGATCTTTTGACATCATGTGTTGGACACACATTTGTATTTTAACAAGTTTATTCTAAATACATTTTCTTAAAGATGAAATTACAGTGAATGTATTCTGAATCATCTACTCATTTTATAATTTACTCAGTCTAAAAAAATATAATTGATTTCTAAAAATTAGTCATCGAAGCCATCAGTTCTCTATCTCAGCCAGAGTCATGAATCATTATGCAATGCATTAACTAATAATTTTTACTTAAAATTAAATGTTATTTGTACCAAAAAATTAAAAACTTTGCAATAAACACATCAAAGTGCCGCAAATTTCTAGAATACACAAAGTATGCATTATATGTAAAAAGTTTTCTACCTCACACTAATATTTGGTCTTGGGCCTATTTAAAGTTTCTGAGAGAGATCAGCTACAAAATTGTCATAATTGGATGTGCTACAGTCTCTGTTCAAATTTTAAAATATATACTTTATCGACATTCAATGAAAAATATTGCTTTTATCAAATATATGAAATTACTGATTGACTTTTGACAGCAACAGAACTGAAATTACAAATCTGATGCAAGTAGGAAGGAAGAAAAGAGAAATCCTGCAATAAATCAGATTACTGGAAGTTCCACAATTATCTTCAATTAGAAAATAAAATGTGAGTGATTTTCTCAATTAAAAAATTGTGTAACTATGGCAAAGATTAATATTTGATGAACTACAAATGCTTCAAAACATTGAAGTGCATGATAGTCACTCGCGTTCGTCGCGATATATATATATATATATATATATATATATATATATATATATATATATATATATATATCCCCATCAACAACTGCCATCTATTGCCACCCAAAATACATTTTTTGATATTTTCTTAATTCTTCGGACACCTAAAAGTAGAACCGAAATATTTCTTTGAGAGTATTAAAGAAGAGTAAAAGCTCATCATAAATGACAAATGTTTATTAAAAAAATGGAGTCTTTCTTTAAAAAAATGGCGTTTAAGCGTTACTGTAAATGAGAAATTTGAAGCTCATAGAATGTTTTTGAGTTTTGAAAAAAAATCATTTAAGGTCATTTGAGGCACTTCAATACATCAATGCAATAGTCTTTACGAATCGCTGGAAATGTTCATATTATCGGTGTAAGAGATATTTCGAAAAAAACAACAAACATTTGTGAAATTTTTGAAAAAACAAAAGAATTCTGGCACATATTGGAGCAGTTTTTGAGAAAATGGTGTTTGAGCGTTTCTGTAAATGCGAAATTTTGAGTTAATTTTAACAGAAAACTGTTGTTTTCAGGAATCTTTATATGACATCATTTAAAGAACATATACTCGTTAATACATTAATGTTAAAAATGCTGCTATTATAAATATTAACGACATGAGACACAAACCAAAAAATATTTCTTTGTAATTTTTGAAAAAACAAAGGAATAGAGCAATTTGGCGGTTATATCATATCATATTATATCTTACAGAGTCTATTTACCACTATCTCTAACGAAAATTTAAAGAAAAAAATTCATTTTTGAGAATTTTTTTAAATTTTTTTTTAAATTTCATATATTGCGCGCAACTATAATTTTTTTTACAACTTACACAACCTTAATGAAAAAAATAATTATGGACAACAAATTTCGTTTTAAGGAAAAATCTCTTTCTTGGATTTTGTAGTAGTAGAAAGAGGCTGAAAAAATCCAAACTTTTGCGTTTTTGGAAAATTTAGAATTAATCGTGAAAAGCGGATCTATTCCATCATCGTAAGTGTATTTTATTCTATTTCTATTACGAGAAATTTAAAGAAAAAATATGGAGCAGTTTTTCACAAAATTTTGGAGTGGAGCCAACATTTTGTTTATTTCATCCTACATAAGGTCAAGCAACGCCGGTCCGGATGGCCGAGAAGGCAGTAGTGCCGTAGGGATCTCGGGCCGAAGGATCGCGGGTTCGAGTCCTGCCTCGTACATGGTTGTATTGTGTTCGCCCTTTCACCTCATATCATCATAATGTTGTGTCACCTTCACAGTTACCATACCGTTACAAGCAATAGTGGTCGGTAATGACCTAGTAGTTAATGCGACCTTAAATAACAAAACAAAGCAAAAATAGATCAAGCAAAGATACATTTCGTTGTCTATTGCGTGAAGGTTTTCATACAAGAGTCCACTTCAATTTCCATAAACAAGTTAGTCGCCAAAGCTTTCTTTCTTGAATTTGTTGCCACTACAATTGATGCAACGCGTCTCCAAGCCCCTTTGCGTATGGGGCGATGGGAGCCTCCATTAATCAGTGCGCTTTTTAGGAGTAATCGTCCATTAACAATTTGTCATATGTCACGTCTCGTCGCAGTCAGTTGTCAAGAGTCGCAGTCAGTTGCCAGGTAGCATCTCCGCGTACGCGCCTCTTACCACGCGCTCCTACGTCACTCCCCAGCCGCCATAACTGGGAAGGAATTGGGATACGGGAAGCATTTAGGACACTTCACAGGTTTTGGAATAGCCTTTATGGAACAGCCAAACTGGTTTTGTTGGAGCAAATTGCATATGAGATTGTCCGGGCCTCCTTAGTGAAAGGCGAGTGACTTCGCTCTGAGCCACCAGATGACGCTAGTTAATTTAATAACTTATCAATTGCAAGTCTCTTTCCCCAACTGGATTTGCTAGCACAAATGGTATTTCTTTCACAATAGACAAATTCCTGTTCGTAAACGTATGACGACACTGCAGCTTTCCCTGCGAGTTGGCATGGAATAAAGGAATGCGAATTTCTATACATTCTATTTGTGGCATGGAAATATTTACAAGTCTCGAGCGCGCTTCTCAACTTTTGCATTTTGTAAACACGCCAAGAATATGTATACTACAGCGTGGGATGGTGAGTGGAATATTCCACGTCTTGCATTAATGAAGTTTTAAATTCTACTTTGAAAAATATAGTATTTTACCAGCATTTATAAATTTCGTAAAATATAGTCAGAAGTACTTTTGATGGTGCGTCCAAAACCTCTTTTTTGAATGCTTATTTCAGTATTATAGAGCATTTCTCTTGAGTGAATGAGAAAAGATGGGTAATAGGTAAAAAACTGACATGTTACAATCATGAGTGTTGATGAAATACTTTTACCGAATTACTGAATAGACAATTCGTCGGGAGAAATACTCATCTTAAAAAATGTTGAAGTGATGGGAATCAAGTTTTTTGTTATAATAATTATTTTTATAAGTGAGAATATAAGATAACGCATGTTGATTTGCATGAAATACATTGTTCAATTGCATATTTAATTTATAATTGACATTTCATTTGCTCTCTTTTCCACTTCTGATTTTTTTAACCTACATAACAGAAAATTAATAAACATACTATAATCACTTGAGTAATGTTTTGGTGCAATTTGTTTATTTTTCTCACGATATGTTTTGTCCATCGAAGTAAATCAAGAGTGTTTTAATGTTGCAATGCGAAAGTAATCTTTTGAAAAAATACTTCTGGTGCCTTCAATCGGCAACAAGCATTCATAAGAGGTGCTAACCCGCTTCTGATTATAATTTACTGTATATTAAGTTTGCAAATAAACACTGTGAGTGAAGAAAAGTTAAAAACTCGAACCCAAAGGTTGGCAAATGAACAGGATGTGCGGAACACTCGCACCCAGCGTGCTTCTAGCGCGCCTGCGTATACATCTCGCAGTTATGAGGGAAACAAAAGCAAACAGATCCACTGACCAGGGAACCTACGCCGAAGTCGCGTGCCGTCCACATCGTTTCCTGTCGCTCGCCCTGCCTGCGCACTCCCAGTGGTGAAGTCCGAGATTGCGCTGTCCAGGGCACCCAGGAGTCTAATAAAGACACACACACACACAACAGCAACAACTATAAACTAGCGATGCTACAACTGCACATACTTTCTCGCAATACTTTGTAATCGCTATGCCATATATTAATATGGCATTTTAGTACCATTACCAGAATATTAGTAGTTTTTTTAGTAGTATATAATACTACTTGAAAGTTGAACATACGCATTTTCTATTTTCAACGATTCAGACGATTTCATTGACACTATTTCAAGGTCAAACTGTAAACAACAGATTTCATTAAGAAAAAAATCACAATCTCGAGTACTGTAATTGTAGAGAGAATCTAAACTTCTGCAATTTACTAAAATACATAAAATTGAACAGAAATTGGACCTACGCAGTTTTTATTAGCGTATTTTTCCTATTCGAGGAAAAAAATTACTAAACATTTAGTGCAGTTTTTGAGAAAAAGTTTAAATTTCCAAAAAAGAAAAACAGTAATATTTCCAAAACTTTGTACACGACCTTATTCAAAGATATATTTTTAGAGCAGCATTGATCTAAATCAACAAAATTGTAGTTGTAGAAAGACCCAGAAAATATTTTAAATTTTGTAATTTTCGAAAATTAAGAGAATTTATCGCACATGAAACCTGAGCTATTTGTAAGCGTTCTTTGCTTAGTTTAAAAAAAAATCCAAAACTGGAGACATTTTTCAGAAAAAATTAGAAATATCCTCTCAAAATTTATGTGAAATACCTTCTCAAAAGGTATGTGAAATATCCTCTCAAAATCAGATATCTGTTTCAAATTCGGAAGACTTCGAGTTCAATCAGATCGATTGTTGAATATTAATTTTGAATAAAATTGTCTGAACAGTTTAGACGCTAGTATTGACCAAATGTGTTCAGACATGTTCAGCGCGTGTTCTTTTGAGCTCTAATTTCTCAAGATGTGAGGTGTGTGTGTGCGTGTGTGTGACAGAGGGGGTAGTTATTTCGATATCAGGATTGTTATCAAATCTGTAGCTCATATAGCGATGGAAAAATTGTTTTTATTACACGAAAGCGTACATTTGTCAGATTTTGTCAACAACGCTCGTTAGTATATTTTATTCTTAGTTTTATAGGTAAAGATGTGGGGGTAGGATGTCCGGGGCTCAAGAAAACATGCGCGTATGCTACTGACAGGCAGAGGTTTTTCGGTTTACCAATATTTCGTGAAAATATTCGTACGGTTTAGGTGCTACTGTTCTATACAGCGAGAGTGGCCGACGGAAATGTTTAGAAAAAAATAATATTTTTTTGGACATTTTGCAGAAAAACACATCGTTGAAGCTCAAGAAAACGTAGATTTTGACCAAGCTACATATATGAGATAGTAAAATTGTATGTATCTATGTATAGGAGAAAAAAAAACTTTTGCAAAATCAGAAACTCACAAAACCTGTCTTTCTGACATAAAATTGACACTTTTCCCTGTAAAATTATATAATTTCCTTTACTACGAGAGTAAAAAAGTAAAAATGAATATTGGAGAATTAAAATTATGACAATAAAATTCGAAAGTTGTTATTGTTTGGCCATTAATTTTATAGCCTCATATACTAAGCAACTAATTGTTTTCATTTTAATGGTTAAATTTCTGAACGTTATTCTCAAAGATTATTGTGGAATACAGAGGTATCATCTGATGTGTTTATTTCCGAAATTTAGTTATCAGAATATCAATTATACGATGGGGTATGTTGCATGTCCATTTCCTCTTTAATAGTAATTCAATATTCGTCTTATGACTGGTCTGCCTTTTCAATATTTTTTAGCGTGTATTGGATTGAAGGAATGAGTCTTTCAGTGGCAAATTGCCAGAGGTAAATCGCTTGAAAAAATTTTAAGTATTTTCTGCTGACATTTTGTTGGACAAAAGCTATAAAATTGGCATAATTTTCAATAAGTCTACATTCTTTGCATTAGCTACCATATTTCATTGAAAATTAATGGACACTTGGTGGGGGGCGGAATATTTCCTCACGAGTTACAGCAACACTCGTTCCACCTTTTGCTTATCATCACCTGATCAAAAATGACCCAACTTTTTTAGTTTTCCATTAACGAACTTATGGTCTGAATAGTTGAAATAGTCAAGAAGACATTTGAAACATATTTTGGATGCAGAAAGCATTTTATTGGAGGGAAAGCATTATTCAAAATTTAGCCGTGTTTTGACCAGAAGATAGATCGAAAGGTGGACACCAAAATATCTGAAGGTAATGTTTAATACAGAACTCATAAACGATATAGTTTCCTGATCCATTACTCATACCAGAGGTATGATTATTTTATCCACTTTTTGGCGATTTGCCCGAATGTTCTATACTCGGATGTGGCTATTCGTGAATTTTACTCTGAACTGATAACTTGGACTCAAATATTTCAATTGACATTGTAGGAATCTCTTCGCAATGTAGACGTTTTTAACAAGAGTTTTAAGGGATGCTCCTCGATTACTATTAAAAAACAAATTACTCAATGTTATTTAATTAGAACAATCAATGTAAATAAGTCATCATATCATTAATACTGCTCCCAATGACCTCTCTATTTGACATTTGTCAATCAGATCACCGTTCTCCAAAAGAAATGTATACTGCGTATTGAGCAATTATTCTATT
The DNA here is from genome assembly GCA_017312745.1 of Gryllus bimaculatus. NCBI lineage: Eukaryota > Metazoa > Arthropoda > Insecta > Orthoptera > Gryllidae > Gryllus > Gryllus bimaculatus. The sequence continues at coordinate 637,169 of BOPP01000291.1, read as the reverse complement.
TTTATCTAGCATATTTAATAATGAAATAATTTATGATTAATTGATATAACGTACTACGTTAAAACATTTTAGGGGCAAGTCTTTGAGCTATTATTATTATTATTATTATTATTATTATTATTATTATTATTATTATTATTATTATTATTATATTTATTATTGATTTTTAACAGATTCCGATTGGTAATGAAAAATGTATTTCTCATTTTGAAATATGTAATTTTATGGTTAAATATTGCAGATTATTACGTACAAGATGCTTCACTTTAGGCAATCTATCCTAAAAAATACACTTCATATTTAAATCGTATGTGTTAAATGAAATAATGTAAATGGTGATATACTTTGTGATTAAATTTTTACTGTGATAAAATTTAGTAAATTGGTATTTGCGTTACATCGAATTTTCCAGGAAGTCAAAAGCTAGACTCTAGACAGGGACAATGATCTCAGTTTCATATTAGAAAATGCAGTCTAATAGACACGTTAAGATTCCTTTGGAGATATTCAAATATATATTGAATAAATACTGCAAATGTATAAATGCGTTGTTCTCACTTTGTGTTTGGGCCGCAGTCAATATTTTGTAGCTTTCCTGTTTTCGTAAATTTTCTTCCCTGAATACCTTGTCGCATATCTAACCTACGATAAAATGTCTGATCGTAAACAATTCAATTTATGCTCTTTAGCTATTTTGTGTTGTTGGGAGTTTCAGATGGTAAGATAAGAGAACTGCAAGACAGTGAAACGAGATACGCTCTTTCAGTCACGCACCAGTCGGGCAGTAAACCGCTGAATTACGGCAAGCAGAGTCGAAGAAATATAAGCGCCAGCTGCGCTCTAGATTGACCTGGGCAGGCGGCCAGCGAGGCGGATCGCGACGCTACGCGACGCTACGCGACGCGCTCGCCGCCCTCCGCCCACAGCGGGCTGGGGCCACTTCCTCGCCGCCGGCCGCCCATCGCCCGCCTCCCGCGCCTCCATGCCCACCGCCCACCAGCCTTCATCGTCCGCCCGCTGCCCTTTTCCCGCTCCCAGATCGTATATATTGCCCGCTCATCGTCCGCCTCCTGTTGCGACATCATTTACGCCGCGAGGCGAGGCCGGTGGCGGCGCGCGGAGGCGGCGGCGGCGCGCGCAGCGGGCGGCGGCAGTGCTGGCGACACGTGCAAGGTGTCCACAGACAACTGGTGTGTGGGCGGGAGAGATAAGATGTCGCAAACCAGGAGGCGGAGTCGACCGTCAGTGCCAGGTGAGCGCAGTGCTACCAGTGCGACGCTCACTACCGTACCACTCGCGCTCGGTGACGCGCGACTCCCCGAGAACAAGCGCCATAGCAGCGCTGGGAAGAATTGGGATACGGATAGCATTTAGGACACTTCACAGGTTTTGAATACTGTGACGTACAGAGCAATCGCGAAACATGGTGTTCTGTTGGAGCCATGAATTGCATATGAGATTGTGCCGGGGCGCTCCTTAGGGAGAATGGCGAGTGACTTGGACGCTCTGGGAAGGCGGCCACCCAGATTGAGCGGCCTAGCGTGTAACGTAGTAAGTAAGTAACTAGTGCCTCTCGAGCCCGACAGTCTTCTGTTGGTGCCGCGAGAGACGCGGTCGCGATAGGCACAGTGTTCCTTCACCGAATTAGAGAAACCGAGATCCCGTGGTCGTATACGTCGCCCCCCGGCTCCGGGACCGCCTGCCCAGGGTCGAGACCATGAGAACGACATGCTTCATGGCAGAGCTGAATAGTGCGTATCTATTCCTATACATCGTCCTGACTTGGTCTCGGTAAGCCATTCTATGACACGTATTTTATTCTGCACACGGAGCTTCGTGCCGTGAGACTGGCAGACGAGCCTATCTCCTTCTCCACTACTTCTTTGGCAGTTTCTCCTTATTTGTAAACACGCTTACCATCTAAAACCACCACAACAACATAATCGTAAAAAAATACGCCTACAAGAGACGTGCATAAATTGAATTGTTTACATCAGACATTGTAATCTGTGAGAGTTGAATATTCCATCGTCTATGTATGACTAGCGACAAGGTATTTACACAATGAGAGTATGTTATAAAAATCTATAACCCTGAAAAAACAAGGAAAACATTACAAATTAAGATAAATTGACTGCGGTCCCTATAAACACAAAGTAGCAAACAACGTCATTAATTAATAACAATATTTTTTTCGCAAAGTATTATTGTTCCCAAATATATCATATTTCCTATATATGATTCTGCCAAGATGGCACTACTATAACACTGTCTTTTCTATTAAGACTGAATTTTTCCCTCTAATTTATATATGAGAAACTCTAGATTATCTTGTCCTCTGATGTCTAGTGCTGAAAGTACTGTGTAAAACATTCCTGGAGAGAAAATTCAGAATAGTGAATACAGAGCAACTGACATTACAATCCATGAGGTGATGAAATAATCTCCATATTTTTAACGTAATTAACGGATAATAAGACCAAAGTGTATCACACGTAAAATTAATACACACTAACCTCAAGTGTCTTATAAATCACCATAATACATATAATTTCAAAATAACAAGCATACTATTAAATATGAAGAGAGTATGTTTTAGATAGATTGTGTTAAATTACCATTAATATTTTAATAAAGTATGACTATAGCTACGTAATTAAAATCTTAGTAGACCGCCAATGATATGCAATGGAACCCAATAAAAACAATGTAACATACTTCAAAAAAGATATTGAAGATAAATTAAACAATCATTCAATTCATTACCCTCCTATGTCGGAATTCCTGAATTTTTAATTCAAATTCAAACTAAAATAAGTGTAATAAAAATAAATCATAATAATAATGAAAACCATTGGAATGGATAAATTAATGATGAAATAATAAATAGCTAGAAAGACTGTGCCTCGCTAATAATGCTTTTAACGCTAGTACTTATATCAATTAATCATTAAATTATTTCATTATTAAATATGCTAGATAAAAATAGATAATGCTCAATACGCCCAGTATACATTCTTTTGGAGAACGGTATCCTGATAACAAAATGTCAAATGAGAGGTCATTGAGCAGTCCATTAATGCATATTGATGGAACTAATACTGACTTTGACAATTAGATTTGTTGTTCTAATCATACGAACAGAGCAATATGAATGTAAATAAAGATTTTGTAATCAGCAAGAACCCCAGAAAGGCATCCTAGACCAACTCTTGTTAAAAAAACGTCTACATTGCGAAGAGTGAGTACTACAGAGGGATGCACACGTGGAACACTATCATATTTCAGACGCCATGCCGATGCTTTCTAGCGAGCTCTCAGAGCTTGCGTTAAAACATTCTCGCCATATGAGGAACAAAGGCCAACACAGAAATATGCCACCTATCGACCAGAGGAACCTACGTAAAAATCAGCAGCATGCGTCGCGCAGCGTTCTTCCAACATCGCAAAAAGTGATCCGCAAACAGCCCGCCCCTGCCACTCCCATACACTTGGTGAATGTCGAGTGAAATGTGCGATCATGGAAACCAGTAGGTATCACCCCTATGACGAGTCATTGTAATATAAAACATTACCTTCCAAGACCATAACAACTTTCGGAGTACCAGCAATACCAACACTTATGTCATCTAATCACTTCAGGCAAAATATACACGGCTAAACATACTGCATGGACTTTTTCTCGCACATAAAGAATCCGCTGTTCGCACAACCACAGCCCTAAAATACCATAAGAGTCTGACAATCTAGAACATAGTGTTCAAATGTCTTCATTAGCCACCATATCTAGATATCAACTATACAGACGCTATATTTTTTAAGTAGTACTGATATAATGAACAATACTAAAAGAGCGTTGGTTGATACCAATTACTGTCATTATCTATATTTTCTAACGATGCAGTACAATAAGCGAGCTATAACACTGATTTGCCAAAGCGAACAGTATGCTGTCTAAAACCACTTCGTACGAGAATCCATTAATACCGAACCAACCCCACTCAAGTGTCCATTAATTTTCCCATGATAAGAATTGTTAATAGTAAGGTGGCTATATACACAAGATATTCCTAGATCTTATATTAACATTAAACTATATTGCAAATTATAAATTAATAACTATTTAATCATGAAATTGGTCACACACACTCCATGTCTTAGCATTGTGAAATAAAGCCGTAATTTTTACCTATATCCTTAAAGAATTATATATCAAATTGACAAAGCAATTTATGTATCCCTTTTTGACAATGACAAAGCAAAACATTGTGTTCCATCTTGCATAGTATCCATCATTCCTCATCCAAGATTAACACAGCTAAAAAATTATGAATCGCAACAAAACACAAGTCAGTAAGACGAACACTTGATGATATCAGTGAGCACATTAAAGAAGCGGACGAAGAAATGTGACTTCCACCAAACAGAATACTCCCATACGTTATAATGAGTATTCTTTATTAAGACTAAATTTCGCAAATAAAGCCACCCCACCTCAAGTGAATAATCTATTACAAATCTGTATCCCAAACAACAAAATTAATTCTTTGAGAGATTAGAACGGAACTAACAGCACCCAAGGCACAAATAAATTTATAGATAGTGTGAAAAAATTATTCAATTATGATATGTTCGAAATTTAAGAGAATTTCTATTTCGCAGCAAAAAACTCTGAGCAATTTGCTACATATCTTTAGTGAAGCGCGAAGATACAATAAACAAACTAATCTCCAAAATTTGTAACAACATAAGCTTGGTCTAGAAATATACAGTCTCAAAAAATATATTTCCATTTTCTCAAAATTTTTTTTACACTCATGAGTAAAAGGATTACTATTTCACCCATATAAAATGTGTATGTCAAGGGTAATCCTGCGAAGCGAAATCGGTCCGAGATTTTTTAGATTCGAGAAAAGAAGCAACTTCTGTGAGGTCAAGTTTCCATGATTGCGAGTCTAAATTATGTTTTTTATATTTTATCTATTCCTTGAAATAAAGTGGTATACAACCATATATAGCACCTACAATTTAACCTATCTCTATATGTAGCCTTGGTCCAAAATCTACGTTTTGCTTGAGCCTTCAACGTAAAATAGTGTTTTATGCTGCAAAATGTCAAAATGATTATTTTAGTTTCACTAAACATTCCTTCCGAGTGCGTCGGCACATCTACTACTCGGCTGTAGTCTACATAGAAAACTAAAGCGATTATTGAGCACACTAAACACAGATACCGATAATATTATCAACAGAATTGTATATTGTGATTTACACGAGAACACGCACAGAAAACCTCTTGAGCCATTCTTGTTCGCAAAACCAAGACCTCTTCAGTTAGCATATTATATTTCGCTGCGTCTATTAGTTTTACTTGAGGTACACACAGCATCGCAGGCATCCGTAATAGCGCCCCACATCTATACCTTACTACAAACTAAGAATAAGGAACTCAAGATATAACATCATACACGGAAGCGTTCGTATGCTTACTGACAGGAAGTGTTTTGACAAAATCTGGACAAGGGTACGCTTTCGTGTAATAAAAACAATTATTTATCCATCGGCTATATGAGCTACAATTTAGATAACAATTCCTGATATCGAAAATACTACCCCCTCTGTCACACACAGCGCACGACCACACACCTCAACATCTTGAGAATAATTAACAGCCTCAAAAAACACGCGCTGAACCATGTCTAACACATTTGGTCAATACTAGCGCTAACACTGTTCAGACAATTTTTATTTCAAAATTTCAATAGTCAACAATCGATCTATGAACTCGAAGTCTTCCGAATTTGAAAACAGATATCTGATTTGAGAGGATATTTCACATACCTTTTAGAATATATTTTCCACATAAATTTGAGAGGATAGTTTCTAATTTTTCTGAAAAATGTCTCCAGTTGATTTTTTTTTTAAAACTAAGGCAAAAACGCTTACAAATAAGCTCAGGTTTCTGTGCCGATAATTTCTCTTAATTTCCGAAATTACAAAATTTAAAATATTTTCTGGGTCTTTCACAACTACAATTTTGTTTGATTTAGATCCCCCAATAGTGACTCTAAAAATATATCTTTGAATAAGGTCGTGTACAAAGTTTGAAAATTACTGTTTTTCTTTTTTGGAATTTATACTTGAAAGAATGACAAAAACTTTTTCTCAAAAACTGCACGAAATGTTTAGTAATTTTTGTTCCTCGAATAGGAAAAATACGCTAATAAAAAACTGCGTAGCGTCCACATTTTCTGTCATTTTATTATTATTAGTAAATTGCAGAAGTTTAGATTCTCTCTACAATTACAGTACTCCGAGATTGTGATTTTCTTAATGAATCTGTTGTTACAGTTTGACCTTGAAAATAGTGTCAATGAAATCGTCTGAATCGTTGAAAAGTAGAATGCGTATGTTCAACTTTCAATAGTATTATATACTTACCTTTAAAAAACTTGACTAATATTCTGGTAATGTACTAAAATAGCCAATTTAATATATGCATAGCGATTACAAAGTATTGCGAGAAAGTATGTTGCAGTTTGTAGCATCGCTAGGTTTATAGTTGTTGCTGTTGTGTTGTGTGTCTGTCATTTATTAGGGGACTCCTGGAGGGTGCCCTGGACAGCGCAATCTCGGACTTCACCCACTGGAGTGGCAGCAGGGCCGACGACAGGAAACATGTGACCGCGCACGCGACATTCGGCCGTAGTTCCTGGTCCAGTGGAATCTGTTTGCTTTTGTTTCCCCTCATAACTGGAGATGTATACGCAGGCGCGCTAGAAGCACGCTGGTGCGGTGTTGCCGCCACATCCTGTTCATTTGCCAAACCTTTTGGCGTTCGAGTTTTAAACTTTTCTTCCACTCACAGTTGTTTATTTGCAAACTTAATATAAGTAAATTTATAATCAGAAGCGGTTAGACCTCTTATGAATGCTTGTTGCCGATGAAGGCACCAGAAGTATTGTTTTCAAAAGATTACTTTTCGCATTGCAAACATAAAAACACTCTTGATTTACTTCGATGTACAAAACATATCGCTAAGAAAAATAAACCAAAATTCACCAAAAACATTTACTCAAGTGATTATAGTATGTTATTAATTTTCTGTTATGTAGTTAAAAAATCAGGAAGTGGAAAAGAGAGCAAATTGAAATGTCAATTATAAATAAATATGCAATTGAACAATTATTTCACATGCAAATCAACATGCTTACTCTTATATTCTCACTTTATAAAAATTAATTATTATAACAAAAAACTTGATTCCCATCACTTCAACATTTTTTTAAAGATTAGTATTTCTCCCGACGAATTGTCTATTCAGTATTCGGTAAAAGTATCTGCATCAACACTCATGATTGTAACATGTCAGTTTTTTAACCTATTACCCCATCTTTTCACATTCACTCAGAGAAAATGCTCTATAATTACTGAAATAAGCCATTCAAAAAGAGTTTTGGACGCACTCGAAAAGTACTTCTGACTATATTTTACGAATTTAGAAATGCCTGGTAAAATACTATATTTGTCAAAGGAGAATTTAAAACTTCATTTAATGCAAGACGTCTGAATATTCCACTCACCATCGCCACGCTGTAGATACATATTCTTGCGTGTTTACAAAATGCAAAAGTTTAGAACGCGCGCTCGAGACTTGTAAATATTTCCATGCCACAAATATTAATGTATTAGAAATTCGCATCCTTATTCCATGCAACTCGCAGGGAAAGCTGCAGTGTCGTCATACGTTTACGAACAGAATTTGTCTATTGTGAAAGAAATACCATTTGTGCTAGCAAAATCCAGTTGGGGAAGCAGACTTGCAATTATAAGTTATTAAATAACTAGCGTCATCTGGTGGCTCAGAGCGAAGTCACTCGCCTTCACTAAGGAGGCCCGGGACAATCTCATATGCCAATTTGCTTCCACCCCCAAAACCATTTGCTGTTCCATAAAAGGCTATTCCAAAAACCTGTGAAGTGTCCTAAATGCTTCCCGTATCCCAATTCCTTCCCATTATGGCGGCTGGGGAGTGACGCAAGGAGCGCGTGTAAGAGGCGCGTACGCGGAGATGCTACCTGGCACTGACTGCGACTCTTGACAACTGACTGCGACGAGACGTGCACTTATGATAAATTTGTAATGGACGATTACGTCCTAAAAAAGCGCACTGATTAATGGAGGCTCCCAATCGCCCCATACGCAAAGGGCTTGGAGACGCTTGCATCAATTGTAGTGGCCAACAAATTCAAGAAAGAAAGCTTTGCGCGACTAACTTCTTTATGGAAATTGAAGTGGACTCTTGTATGAAAACCTTTTCCACGCAATAGACAACGAAATGTATCTTTGCTGACCTATTTTTGTTTTGTTTGTTATTTAGGTCCGCCATTAACTAGCTAGGTCATTACCCGACCACAGTGTTTAACGGTATGGTAACTGTGAGGGAGACACAACATTATGATGAATGAGGTGAAAGGGCGAACACATACAACCATGTACGAGCAGCGACTCGAACCACCGCCGCATCCTTCGGCCCCCGAGATCCCTACGGCACTACTTGCCTTCTCGGCCACCCGGCCGGCGTGCCTTGACCTTATGTTAGATGCAAATTTAAACAAAATTGGCTCCACTCCAAAATTTTGTGAAAAAAACTGCTCCAATATTTTTGCTCTAAATTTCCGTAATTAGAAATAGAATAAAATACACTTACGATGATGGAATAGATCCGCTTTTCACGATTTAATTCTTAAATTTTTCCAAAAACGCAAAATTTGGATTTTTTCAAGCCTCTTTCTACTCTACAAATCCAAGAAAGGAGAGGTTCCCCTTAAAACGAAGATTTGTTTGTCCATAATTATTTTTCATTAAGTTGTGTAAGGTTGTTAAAAAAATTATAGGTTCGCGCGCAATATATGAAATTTAAAAAAAAATTTTAAAAATTCTCAAAAAATGACTTCAATTTTTTTTCTTTAAAAATTTCGTTAGAATAGTGGGTATAAATAGACTTCTGCTAAGATATAATATGCATTATTGATATAACGCCAAATTGCTCTATTCCTTGTTTTTCAAAAATACAAAGAAATATTTTTGTTGTGTCTTCATGTCCTGTTTAATATTATAAGAGCAGCATTTTTAACATTATGTATTAACGAGTAATATGTCTTTAAATTGATTCATATAAGATTCCTGAAAACAAAGTTTTCTGTTTAAAATTAAACGCAAAATTTCGCATTTACAGAAACCTCCAAACACCGATTTTCTCAAAAACTCTCTCCAATATTTGCCAGAATTCTTTGTTTTTCAAAAATTTCCACAAATGTTTTGTTTTTTTCGAAATATCTCTTTACACCGATAATATGAACATTCCAAGCGATTCGTAAACACTATTGCATTGTGATATTGAAGTGCCCTTCAAATGACCTTAAATGATTTTTTTCAAAACTCAAAAACATTCTATGAGCTTTAAATTTCTCATTTACAGTTAAGTACACGCTAAACGCCCATTTTTTTAAAGAAGACTCCATTTTTTTAAATAAAACATTTGTCATTTATGATGAGCTTTTACTCTTCTTTAATACACTCAAAGAAAATATTCGGTTCACATTTTAGGAGTCCGAAAAATTAAGAAGAAAATATCAAAAAAATGTATTTGGGTGGCAATAGATAGCATGTTGTTTGATGGGATATCTATATATATTATATATATATTGTTGAGTGATTTTCTCAATTAAAAAAATTGTGAACTATGGCAAGATTAATATTTGATGAACTACAAATGCTATATTAATAGATTACAATATATATATATATATATATATATATATATATATATATATATATATATCCGCCGACGAACGCGATGACTATCATGCACTTCAATGTTTTGAAAAGCATTTTAGTTCATCAAATAATTAATTCTGTGCCAATAGTATCACAATTTTTTATGAGAAAATCACTTCACAAAAAATTTATTTTTCTAATTTGAAGATAATGTTGGAACTTCCAGTAATCATGATTTATTGCAGGATTTCTCTTTTCTTCCTCCTACTGCATCAGATTTGTAATTTCAGTTCCTGTTGCTGTCAAAAGTCAATCCAGTAATTTGCATATATTTTGATAAAAGCAATATTTTTCCATTGAATGTCGATAAAGTATATATTTTAAAAATTTGAACAGAGAACTGTAGCACATCCAATATGACAATTTGTAGCTGATCTCTCTCAGAACTTTAAAATAGGCCCAAGACCAAAAATTAGTGTGCGGTAGAAAACTGTACATATAAGCCATACGTTGTTGGTATTCTAGAAATTTCGCACTATTGATGTGTTTTATTGCAAAGTTTTTTAATTTTTTGGCTACAAATTAAATTTAATGTTAAGTAAAAATTATTAGTTAATGCATTGCATAATTGATGCATGACTCTGCTGAGAGGAAGAGAACTGATGCTACGATGACCTAATTTTTAGAAATCAATTATATTTTTTTAGAATGAGTTAAATTATTAAATGAGTAGATGATTCAGAATACATTCACTTGTAATTTCATCTTTAAAGAGAAAATTATTTAGAATAAACTTGTTAAAATTACAAATGTCGTGTCCAACACATGATGCAAAAGAATCTTTTTCAAAAATATGAGGCTATACTGTTTGATAGTGCTTTCTCAGACAGAGATCTTGAACAAAATTTTAGGACAAGAAAAACAATTACGATTTTGGTTGTCACTATGAAATTAATTATTTCTAATATTTTTCATTCCCTTTGTTCTCATTTAATGTGAAAGGTTCACCTGTTACTCTTTACATCAAAATATTATATATATATATTATATATATATATATATATATATAGATATATACTATATATATATATACGACCGCGCACTACCCGTACACGAGGGTGCGTGCATAAATAGGCGAGCCCACGGTCACTCATCCTCTTCTGTTTCTCATCTGCAAGCCCAGGCAGCAGTCTCTTCAGTTCTTGACCGCCCGATCCGAAATAAAAAATTATTTATTTTGAGATTTAAAACAAAATAACTCTTAAAAAAGGCGCCTTATCTCTCTATCAATAGTTGTTTCAATTCTCCAAATTATGTATTTTTTTAAATTTATTCTAGATTATTTACATAATTTTTATTCATATATAACTTATTCTACTAATATAAGAATGCATTAATAGGCTTAAATATAAGAATGCATTAATCCAAAAACCCCTCAATTCTACTACCATTCGCATTCTTACGTGCGGAGAGAATCCCACCAAACTCTCGCCTGCCATTGTTTTTCACTGTGAAACGAAACCTCCTCACCGGCTTCTGGATAAGAGTGCCAGAACACATCAGCCGTTGTTAGGTCCCGAATCAAGCTAATTTTCGCCATGGCACGTCTTTCTCTGCCCACAATTTTTATGAATAGGAGACTGGTCCTTTGAATTGAATTATAATCCTAGCGATACAATTTTTCTTACTGAGGATCATGATATCTCTCATTAGTGATGTACGGCTGAGAATTTTTAGTGGCCTTCCAGTCTATGATTATTTCAATCCAGCCCCCAAATTGCGACCGGAGAAAACGACCGACCTGGGTAGTTGGCTTTTACGTACCGATAATCATAGGCAGCTTCCTAAAGGCTGAAAAACGCCGAACGGTCCATCATTTGCAGGAAGAATATACTCTCATCAGAGAAAATGACATCAGTCGCCACTCATCAGACAGCTTCGAAAGTCTTTGCGTTATAGTTCTGGAAACATCCAAGACAATGTGGTGTCTTAGCAGTTGTAAGAGTTGAAAAGGGTTTTTCTACCACCACTGCAATATCGTGTTCAAATTTTAAATGTTCAACATTTTTAAAAAGAAATTCCCAATTGCCATTAACTTTTCTTGTAGTATTAACGTGGACTTAACATCCCCTTTCTTCTTTCTTTCAGTTCTTAAAATATTAAAAAATATTTTCTAAAGATTGCTAAAATCTTTAGCTAATCTTTTTATATAAATTATCGTTTTTTGACCTTGTTGACCGTTTAATGTCTTTTTCTTGTACTAGGAAAACTAAAATTGATGGCTAAACCATCGAAAAGCTGCTATTGTAATAAACAATATTGTTGCAATAACGACCCTTCCTAAAATTATTTCAGTATGCTAGTAGAATATAAGTCATAGCAAGGCCAAGGATGGAGATGTCAAACGGATTTAATAAATTACTTAAGATACAAAAACTTAGTTCAAACAAACACAAGTATTTCTTGTCACTTAGATTTTTGTGATATTACTTTGTTAAACGAATTGGTCTTGCCGAGCTTATTCGAGTCAATTTCCTGGTCCATTTGTTGTGGTCTACGGCATAAAAACAGTTTTGTTCGATTAACGTGGAAATTAAATAGCGCAATATTTTAACATATTTGTTATCGCGACTTGAGATTATTGTCTATACGATGTAGAAGATTTTATTATTTTGTCTCAATTCAGCTTCGTCTAGACTTCCTATTAGCAGCTTCTTTAGATGATTGTTTGCATTCCTATTCGCGATTGCCGGAATTTTGCCTAAATTATGGCATAAAACTGACAAGACAAATTTTAGGAGGTTGTAAGTTATGGATTTTATAGCAATGAAGAATGGATAAAATATCGACGTACACTGGAAATCAACCCGTATTCACGAGCTCTAGAACACTATTACACTGAAGCATTCTTTGCTTTTCGACACTCTCTTAATAACAATACACTTATATTAACAAATCTGAAAAACCAACATTACGTTCACAAAAATTAATGGTCGAATTCCAGTTACTCTGCAGGAATTACGAAATCCTTTTTCCTCTGTACCTACTATATTTATTCTCCAAGGACTTTAAAGCATTTTATACGCTCTCCCATAAAAAAATTTAATCTTCATAGTTCCGACTCTACAGAACGTAGTTCCAAAAATAACGTTAGATAGCGCTGGTCGGCAAGGCAGGGATGTCATCGCCATTTAACCTCTTCGGCCAAGACAATTTTGACGCAAAAACTTGTTTCCAAGGCTTGTACCTGATCACTTACGCCATCTACAAACGTGTGATACAATTCTGCAGTTTTCTTCACATGGCAAGAACGTAACTGTTTGTGAATGCAGATTGAGGTGAAAACAAAGACACCAAGAAGAGTGCGAAAGCGAATTGTATGATTTGACGACTTTTCGTAGATTCATAAAAATAATTTTTAAACAGTGCTATGGCACATCGAGTAGCTCATAACCTACGGGCATTCAGTTTACTTCAAGAAAACTTACGAAAAAATCTCGCACCTGATTCGTTCTAAAATACATACTTCAATCACCGGCTGTGGTGATATGTGGAGATCTAAAGATTTGTGCACATGTCTTGGACAAACAGGATGGTATACAAATTTTCCTAGTTTTCTTGAACGGGACCAGCCATTGAGAGAATGAACTACTGGGACCAAGTCACAATGCCCCAAAACTACTTTAGAACCATGAATAAGAATATTTTAAGGAAAATTCCTTGATACAAAGAAAATACTGCTACCACCCTGTGCATATAAAATGATGTGAACCTGTGCATATAAAAACTCATAAACAGTAAATTGGCAGGATCTGCCAAAAATGGACGGCTCAAAACATCTCTATGATAAGTTGCCACAGCTTTCAGAAGCCAAGATAAAGAAAGGAATTTTCGTTGACCAGACATGAGAAAATATTGATGAATTTTCCACCACCGATGCTAAAAAGAATCTTTGGCATTTCCTTTAAAAAATGGTCAAGAACTTTCTAAGAAACCAAAAAAATCCAAGATTACGCCAATCATTGTGAAAAAATATGCGAAGATTTTAAAGATTTGGGATGTTTGTATATTTCAAGATTCATTTCCTGATAGTACTTTTGATTTATTTCCTGAAAATATTGTGCCGAATGAGCGAGGAGCAAGAATTATTTTCCACTAAATATTAGAAGATGGAAAAGAGATATCAGGTCGAATAGAACGTACATACTTTCGACGACACTGGATTTTTCATATACCTTGATACCATTGATTATGTAATGTCGTTGGCTAAAAAACTCCATAGTGCGGTGTGAAAAAAAAATGGATGCGAGATAGCATTAAAATGATCTCATATATGAAATCTGTACTCCAAAACTATAAATTTCCGTATAAATTTTAAAAAAGTTTTATTTCATTTTGCAGCCTGTGTGATCAAGTAAAACGTTGACGATTGTTGTCTGCCTCTTCATTATGAATTAATGTTTTTTAGTAGAAAAATGACTTATGGAGTGAAAATACATTGAACCAATACCATGCACCCTCTAAACTTTTAAACAGTCAACCTAGCCTTCATTTCAACAGGCTGTCAGATATCAACAGCCACTACCAAAAAACATTCACATACCATACAGCGTACATTATTTTACAAAAACACTGCCAGATAATCGTTAGACGATTACAATCTAATACGAGTTAAGTACAAGAAATATTTTTCTGCCTGCATAACGGTTTCTATACAATTAGATATACACTGAGTTTCAAGAGGATAATAATTATTAGTTTTAATAAATAAAATATTAATAAATGAGTTAGGACCGCATATCCGTGAAGAAACTGTGCCAAACGGCACTTCTTCCCATATATGCTCACAGTTTTTAACTGTAATTGGCGTAAAAGAAATAAAAATAAACAATTCATAAAAATAAATAATATACTAAATAGTGATTCACTACTGAAAAATCCAGAAACTACGTCACTATTTTCACACTTCGACTCCGTACTCCTCAGTACACACGCCAAGTGACAGGTTTCAGATATCTCATAAAAATTGATGAAATGAAATGATGAAGTAAAGTTAACAACTTCCGTGAGATTTTACTTCATCCTCCTAATCTCCCCCTATAGACTTGATTTCTTTCTGACGTTAAATAAAAAACTAAATGATAATGTGTAACTAAATAATCTGCAAGTATCTTGAAAAATTGTAAACTACACGAGGAAAGTAGTTTTACCACTATCAATATCAAAAAGAGAAACTTCATAATATGAATAACGGAATTCATAAATCCACTATAAGTTATTGATCATATTATGGGGTGGTTAATTTCCGAAACTCACCCCTTTGCGTTTTGTTGCATTTCCAGCTTTGCGAAAGAAATCTAAAGTTATCTTCCAGAATTGGAAAAAACTTTACTAAGCAAAGAAATTGAGGCCAACGTCCTTTATATCTTGCAGGAAGGGTGCGAATGACATATCCGCGTAAAGCTAACAAGCTTCAATTATCTCTTAGGCAAATTAACATTGGAACAACATTGTTGATAAAACACAAGCGTCTGATAAGTTCCGTCGACGTCCTCCTGAAAGGAAAGGAAGTCGCTTCGTACCAGAAAAGCACTTTTTTCAATCACTCAGAAAAATGATTCCTGAACAAAAATAAACTTAGCCGGCCTTGCGTTGGTTCAGACGTCCTGAATGACGGCATTACCGGACGTCATCTTCACCCACTAAGCAATCCATTTAATTTTATATGATCTCCAAAGATACTTGCGAGAAACTTTCTTACTCATACGTACTTAGTAATGTTCGTATTAAAGAGAAAATTAATGTAATGATGCGGAAATTAATTTTCGAGATTTCACGAAAGCGACGCTCTGGGTTTCCTGACACTCAAAACGTTCGTTGTTTTGTTTTGGTTGTGATTTTTTTTTGTTTTTGTTAAACGTTCCTCCATCGTCCCTTCAGTATTGCCTATCGTCAGTGTATCTGTCTGTGATTTCTGCCTGCCCTGTAATTCTGTTCAATCGCGTCAGTCTGTCCCATTAATGTTCTGCCTGTCAGTAATTCTGTTTTCACTCCGTCAGTCTGACCATTTAATCTGCCTCCACTTTGTCTCTCCGTCCGTCTGTCGTCCGTCTCAGTCTGTCCGTTCTGTCCGTCTGTCCGTCTGTCCGTCGTTCCGTCTGTCCGTCTGTCCGTCTGTCCGTCCGTCTGTCTCCGTCTGTCCGTCCGTCTGTCCGTCCGTCTGTCCGTCGCGTTCTGCCGTCCGTCTATTCGTCCGTCTTCCGTCATTCCGTCTACCGTCTGTCCGTTCCGTTCCGTCTGTCTATTCGTCCGTCAGTTGACTGATATATTTCGTGTTTTGGGCGCAGCCAACTAGTTTTTATCCCGTACGTGCTGGTGCATATTTGTATCACCCGGAGGTGGCGATAAACATTCACCCGTTCGTGGTGAGATCCGGAGTCGACCCTACACTTTCGGCTCGGTTAAAGTTTACAAAACTCTGCAAACTGAGCCAAATCTCATTCGTTACGTGACCCGAGATATTTAATCGAAGATTGTATGTTTCTGTGAATTAAGGAATATTTTGCTTGAAAAAATATTTGGGGTAAGTGTGGATTGGTGAAAACTACCGAAAGATAATTACGTTTTCAGCAGCTACTATCTCATGAGACTTGCAGATAAAACATAGATTTAAAGAATCGTAAATGCAGGATACATACATATATTTCAATAATTCTTAATAAATATTTTTAAGACGTATTACGCCCGTAGGATTGTGACTCTTCTGTATTTTGAAAATATGTCAAGTCACAGCTCAAGATCTTCCCCACCTCTTAATTCTCGTCCATTCACTGAACCTTCCTTCTGACTTCTCGTACCTTATGGCCTGATCCTTGTACTATTCATTCTCCCCCACCTGTCGCACCACCTGCCTCAACCCCTCACTGTTGAGAACATGACATTCGGCCACGGACTGGAAATGGCCCCGAAGGGTAGAAATTGAGATAAACAAATAGCAACTAACCAGACAGGGACCCGGCAAAAAAAAATATCCGTTGATGGATTAATGCCAAGATTCGCACAATGTACCATAATGATCAAAATTTTCAATAACATTGAATTATCAAGGCGCATTAGAGTGATCCTGTCAAATAGATGTTATTTTTACAAACATGGTTACCTATAATGAACTGAACCCTCAATCAATTCCATGGATTTTATTTTGAAGGCATCCTATGAAGGATATTTTAGAACGAGGATCAAATAATGCCTATGCAAAATGAAGGTTTCCCGTAAGAAATTATATTTGATTCTACCTTCTTGTCAGAATTCAATTTATATCAGAGGAAACTCGATAGCGTTGAAAAAAGGCAGTCGAACATTTTACTAGCCTCAATATTCTCATACTTTACGAGATACAGACCTCCAACAAAGTGAGTTAGATTAACTCCCTTTTCTCGAAATTTAGATATAGTTCCCTGAAGAATATTTAAAATTCCGTTTTGAATGCACTGGTTATTTGTAAGATTTCAAACATTTAGTTTCGCGGGTGAAAAGGCAGTTTCTCAAATTTAATTCATACTTTTAATTGAAATATCCACGCTGAATAAAAATTAAGTAAACTAATGTGCATACAAGAGCCACCTACTTTCTCGCCATTAATTAAATTTGCCATTTTTTCGAAAATTTCAAGAACTCAATGAAAATGAGATCTTGTACCTTATTTTAAGCGACCTTTTTCTATGAGTGGAACAAAAATGAAGCAATTTTTATTTTTTATTATAATTGCATTGATTCAATCAGAAATGCGAAGAAACATACATTACAATACGAACTAGGCCTTACCACTACCAGTACCACTACCACACCACCACACTTACTACGACTACCACCCTACTACCACCACCACTACTACCTCTGCCCTACCACCACTACCACTACCACTACCACCACACCACAACTACTACTTACTTATTACCACCACACAATACTACCACCCCCACCACTATCACCACCTCCATTACTTACCACCCCTGCCACTACCACCACTACCATTATCACCACTTACCGCCGCCACCACTACTACCACCCCCACCCACACCCCACACCACTACTACTACTACACCACTACTACCACAACCATAACCACCACTACTACTACCACCCACCACCACCATCACCACTCCCTCTACCACTACCACTACCCACCACCCACCACCACCACTACTACTACTACTACTACTACTACTACTACTACTACTTACTACTACTACCACCATACTACCACAACCATAAACCACCACTACTACTACACCACCACCACCATCACCACTCCCTCTACCACTACCACTACCACCACCACCACTACTACTGACTACTACATACACTACTACACTAACTACTTTACTACTATACTACGAAAAAGGTTCTTGACTCTAACACCTGTCGGATACACCTAGGCTTTAATACAAGTGTACGCCATTTTTTAGTGTTGTTAAAGGACCCGACGACCGAGATCAAATCAGGAAATCTCACTTCTTATTACAAAATTGTATACGAGTAAGTTTTTAAAAAATCTTATTCATTTCTCATAAATTTGCAGCGAAAATCTAATAATATTAAAAATTATATTTGTTCCTATTGTATGCCGCTGAGAACCATTCATTCCCCGAGTGCCGATAACCTTGTTCAACTTATTACTTTAACTTGCGCCGAAAGAAATAGGCATAGTTACAATGGAATATGCGTATGTGTGTCGCAATGGATGCGCGTTTGATGATTGTTTTGTGCTTATTCTGACTTAAGCGCCTCTAATCAGAAAGCTCTACGCAACCAATCGCACCCTCAAGTAATAGGCGGATTTATTACCCAGAATTATTAACTTGAAACGTTATCTAGGGCAAGTAAAATGAAATTATCTCTAAGACGGTGTCATAGTGAATGTATGCCCAAACGTGAGGATACGTATCTAACAATAGGATTACTTGACAACCATGTCTAAACTAAGACCATAGAAACAAAACTCATACTCGCAATGAAATTCTTTCATCTATTATATGTTTTGCAGGCATAGCGTAAATGTGCCATTGCAAATTAACAATCACGAGACTTGTAACTGTGAATGAAAACATTACATTATCAAAGCATTCGGTTTCCTAGTAATAATAAAAATATGCCGTTTTATTTACTGATGCTTAATACTTTTCTTTAACTTAAGCGAAAACGGCATTTTTTCAAATGTTGCTAACCTCGCTTTGTGCAACTTTTACCCACATCAACTATTTACAAATTAGTTAAAAATTTGGGAAAAGCTTCGGGAACTCCAAGAAAGAGGCCTAAGATTGTAATCCTCTCCTACACGTCCATTGCAGTTTTGATGTTGTTTCAACAATAAAACAAATTAAATTCATAACATTTTGATCGGATAAGGTAGAAAAATTCGTCGCTTTCCCATGGCAACCACTTTACCTAGTAGATACACATCTGTATCTCCAGCAAAGAGGGATGTAAATTACATCTGTTGAAAAATCGAAGTATTCTACTACTGCTTAAAAAATCACTTGCTTCGGCACCTTAGGAGTAGTAGCTCTTTCTTCTTCCCATTTAGTGCTCGAGGTTAAAATTCCAGTCCCAAATAAAGTTTGTTTGTCGATAAATTTTTATGTAGAAATAAACTCTAACACATGAATTCAATATATAAAACTATCGTCTTAAAACTTGGAATTTTCGAAAATAAAATATTGTATTTTTTCGACCTCGCCCGCCTTTTCCACAGCACTCGGGGTTTTCGAAGCAAATTGAAGTTCATAGGAGAGAAGTGCATATCTATAATATCTTCGTAGCTGTTACCCAATTATATGTGCAGTGTAGCCACTACTAGTTTCTATAGAATAACATAACATTCTCTGAATGTAATGTGCACAAGAGCGTAAAAAAAATGGAGTCCTAAACCCCCGAGAAATACCCTCGGCTCATCGTCATTGGTCCGGGCACCGGGAGTATTTTTGGCTCCTTATTGGACGGGCACAATTTTCTCCTCAAAACGTTGACGAATTTAAGAAATGTGAGTCGGCTATCGACAAGCTAGGGCGCACAGAGTGGGGTTGAAACAAAAAGTTTGGACTACAACAAATACAATTTCTGCGTCCAGGTCAATTGTGCGACGTGAAGTCCTGACTACCAACGACCACATCAGGAATTGAATAATTTTTAATTCGTCACATATTATAGTTCCATGACCATAGTTTTCTACAGCATCGTAGGCTTTCACGCCGGAGTCAATAGAGATAAATTTTCCGGGCTGGTAGACAGTGTCAGTTGCATGGATGGGCCAAACGTTTCGTCCACGTCTTTGCGGTGGACATCCTCAGTGGGCAGGTCGCGGCGGCAGAGTTCGGGGCGGCGGCTTGCTGGCGCTAACTTTCTCTTCTTACGAATAAGTGCGAGAAAGTAAAAATATTTTACCTCATCCGAATGCAATATGCGATATTATTTAAAGTTCATGTCCATTTTCGTTTTTCCCAGTTAATACATTTCCACATATAAGAAATCTGTTCAAATAGGGGCTAATAAAGCCCATTATAAATTAGCCTGTTTTCTTCATTTCTTAAACATTTGCTGCGAAGAAATAACCTCCGTGATGAACAGAGGTCTCCGCCTTTGAGGTTGGTTTTGCGTTCTTGCTAACGCCAATGTGTCAACGCCTCACTGTCAACAGGAAGCGACGCCGAACCTGTCTCGTCTTTAAAATTCATTTTTCTCTACAAACTCTCCGAAATAACCATATACGAATTGATTGATTACTTTCACAAAAATTTAAGTTAATGCTGCCTAGCAGATGAAATTTGACGAAATATCAATTTCGACATTTCAATTTTATCGTGTTAGAATTTTAATAAAAATTATACTTTTTGTTCACTGTTTAGCGAACATATGTAAGCTAAAACGACATTTTTAAGTATATATGTTAGCCTCCAAGCATTTCCAAGTTTGGTCAGTACGAGATCAAAAAAACTTCAACTTTTCGCCGGAATTACCGATCACCCTATTGCCAAAAACATTTTTGTTTAATAAATGACTGTGATATAGTTAATCAATGAGTTTTCCCTGCAGAAAACAAACATGCTGACGCTATTGTTGTAGAAAATAGAGGCCAGGCAGCAAATAAGTTGCTGTTCTGAAAAGACACACGGTGAATAATATAGTTTATTCCTTCCTCGACGCAGAAGTCGTAACCAGTAGTATTCAGAATATACTCGTAATATCAGTATAATCCCGCGTTTCCGGATATCTGAAACCAAGCCCAATTAACCGCCTCTCACACAGCCACAGTCTTTTAGTTTTCCGTCCCAACTTATGAATATTCTGAGTAAAATCTACAAGGCTTACTTTCCGAACACCTTTAATTATCGATGCACTACTTCAATATACATGCAAAATAGTTTAATCTCAAGTGTTTAATATTTGTTATTTAACGGTAAAAATACAGTTCAAAAACTGCTCGACATTATGGATAAATGCAATCTGTACATGTTTTCTACTTCCTACCCTAGTTCATTAGCAACATTAAGATGATTCCTGATACAATCAATCGACATCAACCGGCTTAGGGTGGCTCAAGCATTAACTGATTTCACTGCAGTGCATGCCACTCTTAATGACATAAGGTTCTATTGTTTCGAAGTGCCGGAGGTGCACGATTTTCGGCATAGCAACACAGCTAGGTGAATTCATCCCTTTGTACCTGAAGGAGAATTCGAGCACCGGCTGCTTAATCGGTATGGTTTCTCCATCAACAACAGGCGAATGCACGGAGCAGTACCCGACCAAAAAGGGCACGAGCCCGCGCCTTTTTCCTTCCTCTTCCTGTCAAATCCTCACTCGTTACTAATGCTTAATATGCACAATACTATCACACATGTCGAGACCATCGGATCTTTGTAGCTCTGTTCCTCTGCTGGTCTGGGGCGGTGCTCTGCTGGTGAGAAAACCTGGATGAAAAACCCCCCATAAGCCAACGGGTAGGTCTCGCCCATCCAGCGGTGAAAATCATTGTCACTGTCCACTATAAAACATGCGCTTACATTTACGGGATTAACGGCTTTGCTTGACGCCCAGAATCAATAATCAATCCAATAATAAAGTGTAACGAGACTTTTTTTTTGTGAAAGTATTTCTACGAATATTGCGCATTTAAATACTTAAGAAGATATGGTCATTGAATACCACAGTCACGAGTGGACAAATGTTTAAGTGGATGTTTGGCTGATTTCAACCCTACTCCCTTACACAAAACCTTGTCCAACTATTACTAAGTCCAATCCTCAGTGTGCTGCTTAAATTAAAAGTAAAGGGAAAGACTTGCCGTCTGATTAGAATTTGCGTTCGTGAACCAAAGAAATCCCCGCTAAAAAAAGATCCAATTTTCGCTTAACCACAAAACCCGATATTCTGCAATTCTCCCGCATTTCGAATACGACGTTGATAAGATTAATTGATTTATTTCTCAAGACAATTAAAAACCTGTATGTGACGTACAGGAAGAAGTATAAAATGCGACACGCCTTCTCGATCTCAAATCCCTTACGCCACCCTTCTTATTACTTATTCAATGACGAATAAAAGTATAAAAAGAAATATAAACACTTGAAAACTAAATTGGCGCTCCCTTGTAACACCGACTAATACTATTTCATCGGTAAACCAATTAACAGATTTATTTTATTGATTACTACAAAATATTCCAATCCACACAACTCGACTCCAGCCCTTCCCACAACTAGTAAAAGAGAGAGCTCAACAAAACGTGCGCCTAGTGAAGCTACCTTATCTCTAGAAGTCGAAACAAGGGTCAATCTCAGCATTCGCCTCAATGGATCAGATAAAGTGAACAAAACAACCTAATGGAGGTGGGTATATTGAACAAGAAGCTATGTGGCAATACTTGACGCAATATTTGAGGCACAGACTTCTATATCCTTCTTGGAATTTCACTTTTCCCCCGCGCCCGTTTACCGTAGCACATTATGTTACTCATAAATATGTTAATTCCCACAGTATGACGAAAAAATACTATTCCAAAAAATAAAGAGGGGTTGAAAACGAATACTGACTTCAGAATTTTACTATATCTAAGAATCTAACTTCTTTAACTTAACTTCTTTAACTCTTTAACTTCTTTAACTCTTAACTTCTTTAACTCTTTAACTTCTTTAACTTCTTTAACTTCTTACTTCTTTAAACTTCTTTAAACTTCTTTAACTCTTTAACTCTTAACTTATTTAACTTATTAACGTCTTAACTTCTTTAACTTCTGTTAATCCTTTAACTTCTTTAACTTCTTTAATTCTTTAACTTCTTTAACTTCTGTTAACTTCTTTAACTTCTTACTTCTTTAAACTCTTTAACTCTTTTAACTCTTTAACTCTTTAACTCTTTAACTTCTTTAACTTCTTTAATTCTTTAACTTCCTTTAACTTTCTTTACTTCTTTAACTTCTTTTTTACTTCTTTAACTTCTTTAACTTCTTAACTTCTTTAACTTCGTTAACTTCTTTAACTTCTTGAACTTCTTTAACTTCTTTAACTCTTTAACTTCTTTAACTTCTTTAACTTCTTTAACTTCTTTAACTTCTTTAACTTCTTTAACTTCTTAACTTCTCTTTAACTTCCCTTTACTTCTTTAACTTCGTTAACTTCCTTTAACTTCTTTAACTTCTTTAACTTCCTTTTAACCTCTTTAACTCTGTTAACTTCTTTAACTTCTTTACTCTTTAACTTCTTTAAACTTCTTTAACTTCTTTACTTCTTTAACTTCTTTAACTTCTTTAACTTCTTTAAACTCTCTACTTCTTTTCACTTCTTTAACTTCTTTAACTCTTTAACTTCTTTTAAACTTCCGGCTTAACATGTGGAAAATTTTGTGGTTGTGTGCTTATTATCTCCATCACCTTTTTGACTGAATCATGTGCAAGTAGGGGATGGCGATTCTTTAATAATAATGATTAATATATAATCGACGATTTTTGTATTAGATTTAATACCGTATGCATCAATAACGTTCGGAATTAATCGAGTAATCTTATATATCGACGTAAAATAGTTAATTTTTGAATTTGTAATATTATTGTTTAGTAGCTTTTAAGCGTTTAATTGACGTTTTAGTATTTTTAGAAGCCACGATTAAATTAATATTTGTTTATTCCGGCTGTTCTTACAGTTGGGGGATAGCGGATTTCGTTCCTTCATATTGTCACTATAGGTTGCCAACAAACAAATCTCCAGTATTCAGTGTTGTTTGTCGTCTCCAAATTGAATTGATGACTTTGTCAAATAGTTGTGTGAATGATACAGTGTTGTCGTGAACATCGATTCGTTCCTACTCAAATGCCATGTGCGCGATTGTTGGGCTTTATTAACTGCTGCTGAGAAAGAAGGAAAGGGGTTTGGAACAGGGAATAGAGGCAAATACTTGAGAATGCCAACGGCGCTCCTGAATCATCATTTCTCATTGATATTTAACGCCAAATTGATTTGGACAGCTATCTCGTGGAATATTTTGTGGCGAATAGTTTGCAAACGGATGGGTAGAAGATTCATCCTTTTTCTGATTGAACATTATTGCATTTTTAGGCTTTGTTGTTTTTTTCTAATAAAGTGTTTGCCCCCTAACTTTTAACTGTTTTGTATATACCCTGTAATTTTTCCTTCGTGGCATTAGGTTAGAGAAGATTACGTTATATTACGAAGTCATCTCATCCACAGCTTCCTTTGTCATATGAAAAAAAATATATGTTTAAGTTACTAGAAACTGGTATCTTGCATTGTACGTTGGCAGGTGTTGGTGCAGAAACGACTTGGTTTCCGCAGATTGGAACAAAAGACGGTGCAATACGTGGCGTCCTCCAACATGTAAAGAAAATTTGCTTATTCTTTTATTTGATTAAATATTCATTTCACGCACGTACACATGTAGAAACGACTGTTAACTCAGTTTGAAATAAAAATGGTCTAGAAATTTCTCCAAAATAAAACCTGCAAGATAAAAGGTTGAAGTTCGATTAAAGATAACCAATGTTATCTCCTAATTCTGACCCCGGGTATTCCCTGGTAACCTTCTTATTTCATTATTCTACCTAATTTTCATTAATATTTCACCCGACAATAGCCCGAAGTATGTGCTCAAGCTGCCCCCGTCACGATAAATTATTTGTGGGTCAGATCTAGACGTCTACAAAATATTCCGTTATGAATTAATGTACGTAATTAAATTTTGTTTCTTCCTTATGTTTGATTGAAATTCTCATTAATACTGCGCAGGAATAATGATGCTTACTTGAAATTAACAAGATTTGCCGTCTGATATTCTGCTACCAAACATGAAAAAATCAGATACAAACATTACATTTGATATCACTACAATCCAGAATATGGGTATAATGAAACCTTCACCAAAATTGATCGTATTATTCTTTTACCTAAAATTCCCCCCTTGCATGCGATGTCATTACCGCTCTTTATCTTAATATAGAATTATTAATTTACACCAAAATGTGATAATTCTTACATGATTAATTTGACATGGACCCCTAGTTTAGTCACTTCCCTATTGTTGGCCTCAACCCTTCTTGAACCGATATCCCGTATCCGTTCATAGTTCCATTTTTCTTACTCTGCTCCAATTCAGCATCTGCTTTCTCTACACTACGATTTATAGTCTCATCTATTTGTAAACTTCCCTATAACTACCCTTTATTGACTCGTGAAACGCGGCCGATTATCATTCAACACTACAAATTCATAATATTCTCTTACATCCGCACTACCACCGTATCGTGGCCTGTTTTTCTAAAGCGCTCCTCATTTCTTAATTCGTAATAATCTACCTTGAATTGCTATCTCACACACGAATTGCAAAAAGGTCATTTCCCACTGTTTTGTTTACATATGTGCTCTATTTTTCTCTACTATCCAATTATGTTCGCCAATTACCTTGTATTCGTATCAATTTCTATTCCGATCCTTTACTTCTCTTCTGTCCCCCATTGTTGCTGTCTATATATTTATCCGCATTTCATTGTTCCCTAGTCACTCACCTTGCTAAACTTATCACATAATTAACTAATTATATTTTACAGAAATAGGTAACACCAATAATTGTAACCTAACGATGTACTTGGTTTAGGACGATTCTAGGGAAAAACTGGCAATTCTGTCGCTTTCTTATTTCATACGAGTAGAATAACATCACTAAATATCTAGAAACATATATAGTGACTTTTCATTTTATTAGTTTTTACGGCCATGAAATTAATCGCGTATTGTTTGTCTCTATTATACTTTGCGGTTGGAGAGAGAGAACAACGAGGAAAATCCGTTACTAAAGTTCAAAAGTAGAAATGTACTTCCAATTTTGCTAGTTCTTGAAAAATTAGAATATTTGAATTAAAGATAAATCGAGCTAAATCCGAAAAAATCCGATGTAAAATAATCGATTTCCAATTTTTCCGATCAATCCTTGTAAAATAATCGATTTGTGGTTCTAAATGGCGATTAAATCACCCATTTCCCTAGTGTCAAGCCAATCAATCCGAATCTCGCAAATGGATATGTGTTTGCATAGTTGATTGTGATATGAAGTCATTACCATAGCTTCATGCATTTTATTCTCAACCGTTATTTATTAATTATAACTACTTCTCCCTGTACTCAAGAAGACGTAGAGCTGACATGGGTCTATGGACTACTTTTCGCGTAAAGACTCTGAGACCGGACCTGGGTTGAGAGAACCAGGGTTTTGTTTAAAGCAAAGGAACGGAACCTTATGAAGCAGGAGCGCCAAACATTTATAAACATCTGAGCGAAAGCGCCAGAAACAGAAAAATGTGTTCACATTGTCTGAGAAATAAGGGAATGGTACACGAAATAATACGTACTTTGAATTTCTCTCTTATACCTTTGATGCTTATTACGCAATAATCTAATTAGCTTAACACAATTTTTTCGCAAAGAACAAGAGTTACGTCCCATTTCTTTCCAAAAAGATTTTGATCTCAGTAAACATTAGCTTTTTGCGAGATGCAATAATATTAATCACCCGGATTGCCAAATTTCAATCGCACGTTACAAAAACTTCCCAACATATGCCACTTACGCAAGCAGCTATCTCAGAGCAAACGTTTACCCTGTCCTAAAAATATCGCGATCGAATTGTCGATGTTTCCCTCAGTCGCGCATCGTGCGAAACATATCATTCGCCTGGCGCCACAGACCCACATTCACTGAACATCTTCCTTACTGAGTAAGCCCTTCAGTCCAACATTTCGTTCTACATCGCAACGTTAGATATTATCCGAGCGTTCAATGAAGTAATGTGGAAGTTAAAATATAGATGTAATTCCGAAGTTGGTATTAAACATTTTAAAAATTAATCAGTGTTCGACCTATACCTTCAATAATTTATAACCTGCGTCAGACGCAGAAGAATTTTAAATCAGGATAGATAAAACGTTAATTAAATCTATTATAGTAATTAGTACTTGTGTGGAAACTGAATTAATTTGGTTATTATTTATTTAAAAACATTTTAAGCTCCAGGACCATCTCCAAAGCTCATAAACAGAAGCGGACTTCACGAACACCATAAAATCTAGGTCAATTTAAATTGATGTATCTGATATTATAATGCAGTATAGATGACTTTGTGCTGGGGAGAGATCATGGCAATTGAGGTAGAGATGAGAGAAACGAAAGGAAGACAGCAATTTTTTGCCGTAGAAATTAATTTCAAACGGGGGTTCAAATGGGTCAAATCAACATTATCCCAAAACCCAAAGCACCATTTTCATCACGTTATCCTGCTACTGCACTAAGAAACAAAGAACTCGATTACTTAAATTGTTTGAGTAGTTTTACTTCTTCGCACTACTACTGCGTACGAACTTAGCTTAAAGAAGAAAAGTTATGGCAACGTTTGCCGTGGAAAGTTGCGATTTATTCATCAGAAAAATTTATAATTGCGGGACCCAGGATATTCAAAAAGTGGATAAATCTCGTTCTGTGGGCGTAATATACTTCTTTGCCCACACGATGAGATTACCAATCCACGTTTTATGAGCTCCTTATACCGAAAAATTGGTTTACTGGGAAAACAAACAGTCTATCCATGAATGGCCGATCCGTTAATTCGTCGGCCCATCGTCTGTGCTCGCACCACTGGTTTCAACTGACGCAAACACCTGGCCGGAATCAAAAAAATCGAACTTCACTCTTAGGTTAGTCCATCAAATCGTTACAGATGCTGGTTCGCACATCATATGCCCAGCTGACAAGAAAATTCCAAGCCAAATTATAAGAAAATGTCTCATCGATCGTCGATTTCGATTACCACTATTTCAGAGGGCTCTGCGCGAAGGAAAGGTGGGGGTACGCCTTGCCTGGAGCCTTACCTCGGCCGACTTAGGTTTGCCATCCTACCAGGCAAGGGAAAGCTCGACCCAGGGGGAGAGAGGACTCTCGAACGCAGGCGACTTCATTGAACCTAAGTATTGAAGCTTTGCGACGGAGAATTATATGCCATGTAATTTCTTAACTGAAAATTGTTTTCTTAGGAGGTGTTTTGGGAGTTAGATTTGTAACTGGAAAAGGTTTAATTTTTATATATCCTTCGCGTAAGCTCGCGTACAAGGACCCAGTAAACAAGTTACGGTGTGAAAAAACTAGAACTGACATTCAGAAAATTTTGGTGTGAAAAACTAGAACGGTATAACTGACATTTCAAAAATTTGCAGAAAAACGTGATTATATATTAGCCGGCAATGAATTCCGTACAAGTTTTAATGAAATAATTGAAATGATATGGTTTAAAATGATGAAAAAGCCCCACCCACGACTTTCAGTGATATGACTTAAATAAAGATTTCTCAGAATTTATAAAACGTCAATTCATAAAAAATGTCACCATTATTTATTCGACGACAAATTAATTTTTCGAACAACCACTTTCATAAATTTACCAAAAAACCAGTTTTTCTGTCCTGAAGAATATCTACTTTTCACAATTTAATTTCACGTCTGAAAGAGCAATTACTCCTTGATTACACAACATTGACCTAGATTTAAGTAGACCCTCTATTCACGCGGGAGAAGGTTAATTATAACATTAATTTTCCCGAGTGGATAAAATACGTGTCATAAAGGTTCATTTTTAAACAAGTCCTCGCAAACAATTTCACTACCAGGGTAATCACGATGAACGAAGCCAAACGCGGAGCAAATTGCAAGGTGATGTGAAGGCATGAAATGGGGCTTGACATGGCCCACTCACCGGGCGAGACACCCTTTGAATTGACCGGCGGAATTTCTTATTCTTCCGCGCACTTGTCAAGAAAAAATCTCCAACTGGCCTCCACCGCCGGCTAAGCTGGAGTTAAGGAAGACACTCAAGTTAAAAGCGTGCATGGGCAAGAGGTCTACGTAGATTCTGCGGAATACTGATGTTCTTCCATTTTAGATTATTTTACAAAGAATAATTTGCATAATCAAGTGTGCTAGGGAAATTCAAACACACTTCTTTTGGGAGAAAAGCAATATGCTGATTATGTGAATTTCCTAGGCGATTTGTCTCGGTGTATATATATTATACTTACGAGACAGAAGTGATATATTATTGTCGCAAGAGTAGTGAGTTCTTTTCGCTAGAACATGAGTCCTTCTAGGCAGCGTGCGCTAGCCAGGGCAAGGGCTAGGGCAAGGTCCAGTCTCCTGACTGTACCTCCCCCAACATTGTGTAGAGTATTGCAAGTAATTTGTGTGTTGTTTAAAGAGGAGAGGAGGGGACCAAGGATGAAGAAGGAAAGCTCACTCGCGATCCGTGGGCCCGTTGGAGAGGAACTGCTCTGCATTGCGCCGAATGTTAATTGAGAGAAACTACGAGAAACTACCGATCAGAAGCAGCGAGGCCTCATCCAAACAATGGTTTAGAATTCTTCCTAGTTACAGTCGAAATCCGCGACCATCAGACTCGAACCCCAGTATGTCCCATTGGAGGTTTCGCACAACGACCGATAGATGTCACTCATGCGATTTTTCATTCAAGCTCATAAGTAAGAAAGTGTGATAAAATTTAAATTTAATAATCAACATTAAAATCATTATTCAAATTTCTTTTATTTTTGGTGTATTTGGTGATTACTTACACATATATTTAGTTTTATTTATTATTAAAGTAAACATATAAATGTAATGTGTAGGCTATATCTCACTTACCCACTGCTGCCGAATTTTATGGAGCTCTGTCCTTTGTTGTTTGTATCTTTTCTTTTTTTCCAAATGGACCGTTAGTAATCGTTTATCCCAAACGAAGAGTAAGTTAAGAACGTCTGAAATTACTTGTTCAAAGTAAGCAACATTACTGTTGAATTGCTGTCGACAAAATTTAAAAATATTTAAAACTAAGTAAAAAAAATCAATGTCCCATGTGAAAAAACAAAGTTCCAAATGAAGAATTAGAAACTATCAGATTCTTTGCCGTGTGCTCGCGACGCCACCTATCAAAAAAAGTGCCAATAACGCCATTTCGACCACCTTAAATACTAAGAAATACTACTTTGTGGTGCTGGTAGTTATTGAATTACACAATAATGAGAAACATATCCTGATAGGCGATGATCTGTTTGGCAGGAATGGATATAGGATATGTGAGACGTTTAATGTTTCTCTTCAACAATGTGCTAGTGTGTCACCCCAAAACTTCCATAGTACGTTCATGCCATTCCCTGTCAGCAAAATGACACCAAAAAAATATTGTTCGTCTATTTGTGTTGACACTGGAGACTGACACTACGCCCGAAGTACTACACTCCCACTGACACACACACATATTACAATAATTCCCAAAGATATTAGATAATTGTTAATCACTCACTCTTAAACTCATAAGTCCAAAAGAAGTTACAAATACCTCCAATAAGTTTCTTTTTGCTTAATGATGCCGCTTACCTAGAATGAAGAAGATTCAGTGTCTCGACTCAGATTTCTTGCAGATCTGTTCGAGTATACTTAGAAAACGTAGAACAAAATTCAACAATAACTAAATACCTACTTCGAGAGATATGCCCACTCTTAATGAAAAATCAGGAACGGGAGAGGAAGAACGAATCAACTTCAACTCTTAATTTTCTGTCAATGGTTCTCAGCGTTCGTTTTACAAGTCTTTTTTACCAAGAAATTACAACTCGGTTCAGAAACTCAGAAGAGTTTCATTTTTAGTTAACGTTGTATCCTGCAGCATTATCATCCTCAAAAAAAAAGTGGTATTCAACATGTGTTTTTTTCTGTAAATATTTACATATTACAAAAATACGTGGACTTGTGTACGAGGAATATGTGACTTCTAAAACTTACATTTGTATTTTTACAGTATATAAATCGAAAAAGAGAGTAACAGAAGAAAAGGAGCAGAATACAAATTAAAAAAATCTCTTAAGTATTATATTCATAAAAACTCATAACAAAAATATTACTCTATAATATATATTATATATATATATATATAATATATATATATATATATATATGTTATGTGCTGTGTGTGTGTTGTGTGTGTGTGTGTGTGTGTGTGTACTGGATAATGTAAAGTTCCAAATCTTTGGTTGGGCTCGATGTCAGATATAATCAAAACCAATTGGAAAAACAGAACAAAATGCTAGTGAAGAAGAAGCATGTGCACTTGACGACGCAAAGTGCCGAAAACCAACACGCGCCTCGTGTGGCAGCGTCACCTGCGCGAGCCCGTGGCTGCTGTTGGGGGACCCGCTGCGCGGCTGGGCCCCTGCGTGGCCCGAAGGGCAGAGGGAGGAGTGGCCGCCTGGCGACTTCGCAAGCCGCGGCGCAACTGACGACGCCGATCGGCCGCCTACTCGCGGCTTCTGGACGCCACGCACTCGCACTCCGCAGGCCTCGGCGCCAGCGCCCGCTGGCCCAGGCCGAGGCGGGAGGGGGAGCGCGCGCTGGCGGCGGCGTTCCTTGGCAGCCTCCGCGGGCGCGACGGTGCCCCTATGCGCGCGCGCGGGATTCCGAAGCCCGACTGCTCATCAGGCGCGCCTTGCGCTCAACAAACCAACTACATTGAAAAGGCGGATAGGGACGGATTCAGGGAAAATAGACCCATGACGGAACTCGAGCACATATCCACAATACTGCCACTTCGCCACGCATTAAACTAATTGCATTTCACATCCATCTTCCTTTCTTAGAAATTCTCCTCACCCTTTTTCTTATTTTTGCTTTTATTTTTCATCCCCTCTCCCTTTACTTTCCATCCTCTCTTCCTCCCATTTCATCCCATCTCTCGTCAACAATGCACAACTTTAGAAGAAAGAGATGTACCAGTTGTTTTTTAGTATGCATTGATGTTCCCCGCATGGGCGGAACTAAAGGACCCCCGAGAAGAAATGAAAATTACAAGCCTATACGGGTCCACGTGTTAGATTATGATTGCAGTGGGTTTCAAAACTCTTGCGGATGGACGGTGAGCTTACACAAAAAAATCTCTGTATAAGGGGCCGGTTTTAATAAAGTAGCATTTGTTATGTCATGCATATGGGGATAGTATAGTGATTATTTCCACTTCCTTAATGAAAAACTGCCAATTGAAAACATTTCGTATGGGGCTGTTACTGTTTAAAATTTCATATTAAATTTTTAAAAAAGAATTGATAAAAAAACGTACTGGTGTCCATTGGGGCAAAAAAACTATTGAATTAACTTCGTAATTTTTCTGAAGGTTTTTCGCGGCATTATTCCCAAAAAAAATTTTGCCCACCCTTTTTTCGCCCAAAAAAAAAAAAATATTTTTTCTTTTGGATAATTTTTCCTTAAATTTAATCTTTCCCGGG